>CM051500.1:17793909-17878546 GCA_028031935.1 Paedocypris micromegethes
AAAAAAAAAAAAAAAGGGGGTCTGACATCTGACAAAAAAAACAACATCAACAGAGCCTGTTCTGCTGCTCTATTTCTGCAGCAAAGAAATAATGACAAGGGAAGCTCTTGGCTGAAAGAACAGAGTGTTCATGAGCTTATGTGAGTGGGCACATGCCACTTCCTGTAGCTGTTTCACAAACAGACTCCTTTACTCACTCAGCGACCAGGAAAAAAACCTTTATTCTCTGGATTTCAGATTGAATGTAAAAATACTTCTTAGAGGAATTAGGACTGCTCTCAGCATCCTCAAGAATTCCTAGTGTGGTCCATGGCTTAATTTTCTGGCAGTCTGAAGCTAAATATAAAACTAAACCTGTTAAATGGAACACAATAAGTCATCAAACTCATTTAGTGTCATGTTAGATATTAAAGTACCCCAAATACCAGAAAGTGGTAATGGAACCAAGGCAACATCTGCCAACGAAAGCTCTGAATGGAGAAATAAAGACCAGTGCCAAGGGGATAGAAAACAAGACTTGGTTATCGTTTAATATGCTTATCATTAATTATAGTTCATCATTTGGCTTATCAGAGATCTAAACTGAGGTGGCCTGAGGAGTCTTCAGCTCGTAATCAGCACAGCCACTTTTGTCGCTGATTACTTAATTCCAGTTCCTATTTAATCAGCTGTTAATCCATGTGCTCTCTCTCAGTCTGGACTTCCTGCGGCACAAGGGCAGAAATGCGCCTCGAAAAGACACATTTTTAAAATAGTTAGTCTGTTAATATTACTGCTATGATTCAAATGGCAAACAGTTTGCCACTGCTGTGGGCGGAGTCAGAGTTAACTGATTGAATGGAGTCCTAAATGTGTTACTGAGTTATTACAGTTATAATCTCTTCACACTTTACATGAGACAAATTACATGAGCCAATTTACATTCATTCAAATGCAGTTTTTAATGCTTTCTCCCAATACAATCCATGAATGCACTCATTTCTTTCACTATTTGCATTATACTGTTTTTTATTTTTTTATGTTTTTTATTTTTTTTTGACTATATGTCAAAATATAGTCGAAAAGGCAGTGATAGGATATTATCTTAAACATGAAGAAATCATTACATTATGGAACAAACAATCAACTCAGTAAACTTGATTTACTGAAACATTGTAAAACATCTTTTTTTTGCTTTATCTTGTTTTGAAATTTTTGTTACACTAAAAAAATTATTTTCCTTTTTCATGTATCAGCCCATATTTTACTTTTTAATTCATAATTTTTTTTACATCGCCTTAAAACAAAAAAATATATTGAGATAAATTGCCATAACAAAATGGAAATTAGCTGGAGGCTTGTTAAAAAAATATTCAAGATCATTAACAGAATCTTAAAGAACTGGTGGGTAGAATGGTTCTTCTGTGATGATATTTGATACTTGTTCAATGATATTTTAATAAGTGATAGATTAAAAAAGCAAATGTCGAAAAAAATACAGTGGTTAACCAAGGAACGACCTAATGTGAAAGAGAAAGAGGGAAGATTAGACAGAAAAAGAGAGAGTAAAAGAGACAAAAATAGAAAAAAAGAAAGCAAATATTGAGACAGAAAAAAGAGAAGCAGGAAAAAGTGCAAGGGCAAAATGAGAGAGAGATAGAGAAATACATTTGGGGGTTTCAGAGAATCTTCCCATCACAAACCATCAATGTACATCACACCAGAGAGACAAAGTCTTGCGCGCCATGTTCAGAATTCCTTGCCAGATGAAGTTTTTGTTAAGGCTACAGGAACCAACATGAAGGGTCAATAAGCTTAACTGATACGGACACTTACGTCCCTGCAAGCTCCAAGCAAATCATTTGACTGTCAAGCAAAGGCTTAGCACAAAGGATGCAGAAGCCACTGGTGCAGAAACAAAGGCAAGTCATTAATAATACATAATAAAATACAGCAAAAATACTGCACCTTTCCCATCCTGTCCTGAAACCTGCATTAGTCTTGGGACTAAACACATCAACAAAAATCTGATGAAAACCAGAACGACCTAGACAACCAGGCTACCTTCCAATATTTCTCAAAGAAAACAATGTGTTCTAAATACATGCTCTGGTTTGCATGACTTAATGTGAATATCATCTCTGCACGGACAGTTATGTTAAATTACTATGTCAATAATAATATTTGACCACAATTACTGAATCAAACAACTAAAATGCTGGCTTTTATATAATTTGAATATTTACATTTAAACTTAATGAAATACAAAATATATGTAAAAATGTCAATTGTTTTTAGCCCTTGTTAGTTTCCCTTCTGATAAATTTGCCGTGCTAGGCATTTAACCCATTGAAACAGTGAACACACACAACTGAGCAGTGGGCAGCAGTTTGGTGTCGTGCTCAAGAACAATGACATGATTCTAGTTTTCTGCTGCACGAGAAGTTGAGTGTGTGTGATTTTTAAAGCAGTTTAGCACTGTTTTTAACTAGAAGAGCAGGGACTAGCCTTCTATTACCAATGTTCTTTTAAGTCCTCCGGAGGAAAAAACTTACAAAACTTAAAAAAAAAGGAGAAAAGTACAAACGGAGTCCGACAAAGACACAGTAACAATCTCTCATAAAATTCCCAAACTCCTGCTTTCACTATCTTGGGAACTTGACGACGACGATTTTTTGTGAAATACTGTTATTGTGTGCTGCCGTGTCTCATATTGAATGTGTCTCTCCATCCCTTTCTACCGTCCTGTTTTATGTTTGCACAATTTCCTCTGAGCAAATTAGTTTTATCAGGTTGTCCGGACTTGAGGGCTCTGAACACATTGCTTTTTGAACATTGCTTTGTGATTATATAGTGGGATTTTATGTATGTTAAATATCAAAATAAAAAGTGTCGTGAGTCTTTTTATCAATATCATAAAAATAACAACAAACTAAAACATTTCAACCCAAGATGACTTAAAATTTGGGTTATTTATTTGGAATGTTAATGTTAACAAGGTAGGTAGTTGTAATGTAGAAAATGTAAAAATGCATTACAAACTTCTCACATCAAAGTGGGTGACAGTGAAACAGAACAGCAAGTCAAAAATGTTCATCACATCCTCCTTGTAATTAAGTGGTTACCATTTTCATTTTTTGGACATTTTTGGACTATTCTGCATATGAAAAAAAAATCAATTTGCAATATATATATATATATATATATATATATATATATATATATATATATATATATTATATGTTCACAACAATTGTTTTTATCTACAATGTAATTTTCATTCTTGCTTTCGCACAACACATATTTGCTCAGCCTGTTCTTTTCAAAACACATCATAAGACACTGTGTACATAAAGATACATAGTATTAGGTACAAAACCTTGTCAAGATGCAGATAAGATTGTCCGAGGTGGTGTTTATAGTGTTAAGTGGCAAGTGGTATTTGTCTCCAAACCTGCGTTCCTAAATCAGAGCCACCATTTCCGTTTGTAGCTATATTTAAGGCTACCCGTATTTTCTGGACTATAAGCCGCTACTTTTTTCATAGGTTTTGAACCATGCGGCTTATACAAAGGTGCGGCTATTCTGCAGATTTTTTGATAATGTAGATAAATACGGTAGATACCGTTTATTTTCTCTTTTTTTCTGTCCGTTTTAATCAGCAAAGTTGCTGCAGTGTTAAAATGCAGGTTAGGAAAGGATCTATTTAGTTACATACATGTACATTTACAATTCAAAATCGTTAATAGAGCGGATGCGGCTTATATACAGGTGCGGCTTATAGTCCAGAAAATACGGTATATGTTTCTCGACTCCAACAGTCCTTTTGTTTTGCAGAGTTTGCAGTTCCTTGTCTCTTTGGTTCCATCCCTCATTCACTTTCAAATCCCTTTTCCTTGCTATCCCTTTATTAAAATATACATATCACCCTCTAAAGATTTTTCGCATCCTATTGTGAATTATTGATGCTATCGTTAAATGGCACACATCCATAATAGTCTCAAATTCTGAAAATAAAAATGAATGAAAATCCAGTACATTAGCAGTGGATGACTATTACCTGCAGTGGATCCTCTGATTTGTAGGTGCATGAGAGCCTTATCTCGCCTCTCCTGCTGGGTGATCTCATTCTCTAAAGGTTGTCTGTATCCTCATCATCTCTGAAACCCCGGTCCCCACCTCCCACCCCTTCTCTCATCTTGAAGGGTCTGTGCACCCAGTATATCAGCTAATGTGAATGGGGAGTGGATGGGCAAAGATGTGGAGGTTAATGATGATGCCCTTACTGCAGTATATATGAAGCTCAGTGAGGGCTGTCTGCACATCCACAGCCACTTCACTTGTCCCCCATTGTCAACACATTGGATAAGGCTCCATCTCCATGCACATACTCAGGGTGGGAGTTTCAGTCTCTTCACTCGGGGCTCCGTAGCACGCAGTCATTTTCACGCCTACTGGATTCTCATGCTTCCCAAATTGTTTTTGCAAAGGTCAAATGCAATGTTCAGCTAGCAGGGTCTGACGGTGTAAACGGGCGAATGAGGAGGGTGGAGAGTCACACATGACAAGAGGGTTTACGTGATGTTCTAAATACTGGCTTTCTTGTCACCTTTTCTTTTTTTATCCCAATTCACTGTGTGAGAAACTCCACTTTGCATCAAAACCTCCATAACTTCCAACAAGTTCATTAATGATAAAAAACAAAACCACGAATGACCGGGCAGCAAATTACAATTTCACTCAACCTGGATCTATAGCCACGTCACATAGAGCAGAACTAAGGGCTCAGACTCATAAAAGTGTCAAAATAAATGAAGAGCAATGGATAAACTGTGTTCAACTGCGATTCTGAAGGTGAAGCGTGTCATTTCTGCACCACTAGTGGCACTAAACAAATTTTGTGCTGATGCTCAAGATCTTCGAGTGTAACAAAGCGGCATAACTATAAAACCCATGTCACTTAAAAAAAGAAAAAAAAAAAAAAAATACACAAATGGTAGAACACCTTTCCATCATGTAGTTGAGACGCAGTAGAATAAACTAGCTTTCTTTTTCCAATACAATCCTAAGGCTACGTCAGTTTCAAATAATTCCTTAAAGTACTTACTATTAAATTGTTCTCTTAAAAATGACATTATAGAAAAGTCCTTAATCAGACTGTTCTGAAAGGATTAACTACATGTTCAATGCTAGTAGTTCACACTGTTCACATAGATTACTGTTTATTATCACAGATACTGTAGGAAAACAAACCAGAGATTACAATTTGTAAAACAGCAATTTGAGAGTTGGTAGTTATTCCAGCACATCATTTCAATGTTTTGTCCGGAAAATACCAACCTTCCATCAATTTTTGGAACAGCTTTTCAATTTCAGAGTCAGAGGGAACTATGCCAATGACAGCAACTCTTAGTCTGAAGGTGTGACGCAATCCCAACTGGTGGCCATTTTGGTTTTTTTAAATGTGTGAATTTGGCATGATTTGAAAACAAAGACTGTTATGTACATGGATGACATGAAATTGTAAAAAATAACTATACAATCTATATAAATAATTTTATATCAATATTGCACAGCTGTACTAAACTCTGCAGTGTTGAAAAACAAAAAGAACAAAAAACAAAACCCACTAAACTTATAATTCCAGCACAGTTTTCTCATTAGGCTGCGGGTCAGTAGGGGCTGAGATTTCATCAGGCCCAGACAGTGTCATGGGAGGTGACCCTCCTCTCCGGGGGTCCGCTGCCACACAGACCAGCCAACAATTCAGAACACGTTTAAGAAAGGTGCCAGACTTGGCACAAGATTGCTTATTAAAAGAAAGGGATGGTGGGATGGAAACATGGTAATGAAACCAAGATTTGTGTTGTCTTTCAGGGGAAGATACTTTTAAATGCACTTGCAGTTGTGACTCTCCAGAGCTCTTTTGCCACATCAAAAAAATCTGATATTTGTGAACGAGGCATCTGATTTAAGTTTTATTTTCTTCCAAATAAAACACATCTCACTTTGCATAAAGTAATTGCATGTGCCGTTTTCACAGAAAGCTGCACTGGTCACCCAGAAGGGGGTCGTTTCCCGAAGCAGAGCGGATCACAACGACACCAGAGCATGTAATGCTTTCAAATCTCGGCGGAGGAGCGCAGAACATCCTCATTGGTTTCTGTGATGTTATCAGTCCCACACAAACACTCACTAAAGCTACATCCGCCAACATCAGTCTTCCTCCCTATAAACTTTTAATTAGGACGTTTTATTAAATGCTTATCTTTGTCACGAAGCATTCCAGAAGGCCTGAGAAATTTCCTCAGCAAATGCCTAAAAGCTAAAAGCCACAGATCTAATTACGATTCACAGGTAGAACTACCTAGAGAAACCCAAAGGCTTTTAACAAGAAATCTTGATAACATGCGAGTTATCTAAATAAAAAAAAAAAAAACGAGACATCAAACCAACCAGAACAAAAATGTTCTTTACCCACATTCACTTTCATGCATTTAGACGCTTTTAACCAAAGCAACTAGTGTTGCATTGCAGTAACACACTGAAATAACATCTTGGTTCCTACAATCTTCCCTGATTGAGCTACAATAAAACTAAACAAGTGGTCGCTGCTGAATTTCACGTTTAACACGGTCCCTAATACAAAACACATTTTAGACAAAGTTGTACATCGTGTAGATGGAGAAGCAGTGCTGGCTAATTCTCAGACCTCCTGCTGCTCCAAATTCAGCCAATATTGATCCGACTCCCTGCTGCGTGGTTATTGATCAGCTGTTTGCAGGTGTGTGTGTGTGTGTGTGTGTGTGTGTGTGTGTGCGATGCTAGACGAAGCCCCCGCAGGCTGAGTGAGTGGATGTGGGGGAGGGAGACGTCTAGTTAAGGTGAGGAGTGTTGTTTGTCAGAGGACACTGCTCATTTAGAGCGCCCTTCACTCTCTAGCGTGAGTGTGGGAGCGCGCGGCTCTCGTCGCATTACAGCCGTCAGCATGGGGGTTAGAGGCAGAAGTGAAAAGCAGAGATAAAGATGGTGGAGTCTTTGTAACATCACACCGGGCGCCGTGAGCAGCCACTGGGAAATTAGTGTCACCGTGTAATATTCAGCCTCATTTGCTGCAGATATTTCCGAAAATTGATTCAGTCATTGGTGCATTCAAGACAATAAATGGAATTTTCTGTTGCCTTATTAAAATATTGTTAAAGCCATTTTTAGTGTAAAGATTTATTCCATCTCATCCAATAAAAGTTCTTCTGGTCAGAATGCATAATTAGTCTCTGCTCAACAATAACCAAAGATTCTCTGAGCGTCCATTTGTATTCTGCTAATGTAGAAAATAGCATTACATCAATGATTACATTGGAAATTTTTACATGTGCAGCATAATTACATTTCTGATGCACATAAAATCCACAATTGAAGTCAAGAAGCTGACACTTCATTGTCGGTGGATTCTTCAGGTGTTTGGAGACACCTTCTCTTTACGTCCCACAAAGGCACAAATCATGTTCTCTGATGAATGCGTCTCACTCATGAATATTTATGCATACATTTGCTTCATTCCTCGTAGGCTTTCTTTTATGTTTAGTGTAGACAATAGAAGAGCAATAGCAGATCTCTAGCACAACAAGTTTAATTGCTAGAATTAAATAATTGGTTCAAAAACCCCATTAGGTGCATTAGCAAGCATTACTCCATTTCTCTTTGACACTTTGTACACAAAAAAAGAAAAAGAAAATGTACAGTCAACACTCAACATAATTACTCAGACGTTTGGATATTCTTCAAATGTTATTCAGTGGTCAAATCTCTTTGTGAACATTTTAATTATATTTTTACAGAAATAAAAACCCATTAAATGAATAAGTCACATAGAAAAAGTAAAAAACGTAAAAAATGAAATTGAATAATCACTTGCAAAGAATGACAAATGCTGGCTAATGAGTTTTATGTGCATCATCCATCTCGACAAAAGCATCAGTCACTCTGCTGGGTTTGAGTTTGCCAACTTCGCAAATCACTGAAGCCCCCCACGACTATCTTCTGCAGCAAAGTTTTCTTGATTTTGCACAACTTGGAAAACAAAAAATCACCTTGTTATCACCTAGCCTCCATAAATCTTGTTTTCTAATGCGTTTATTGGCAGCAGTCATTTTGATCTCGCCCATACATTTTAAAGGAGATACTTTCTTTTCTCCATTGACATTCAGAAATGTTCCCACCTCTGTCAGAAACTCTACTCCTCCCCATTAACTACACCGTGTTGAAATCGTCTGTCATCTGAAGCTCACGGAGGAAATATCCTCTCTGCGGTCATGAATTATTAGGTGAGCTCTCATGCACCCAAACACAATTGAAATGTTGAAGGAATATTCAGGTGACACATCCGCGTGTGTGATCCGAATGCTTGCGGCCCTTTAGATAAAACTCAGAAACCCAAAGCTCCAAACATTGGGCACTTTACAAAATGTGAAAATCAGTTTGTGTGTACAAACTGAAACGACGGAGACTTTTATCTTGGCTGAATCTGAGATGAACTATAAATAACAAGACAGACGGGCAGCAGTGGGAACAGCAAAGATGAAAGTGAGTGTGTCCTTATAATCGAAAAATCACTGCGAGTCAGAAAACTAGCTAAAGAGGAAAAGTGTCGTAATAAAACAGCACTTTACAATACATGTTATGTTAAAAGTAAAGAAAACCGCATTAATGAAAAAGAATATGAGGAAATAAAATCCACAAAGTTAAAAAAAAAAAAAAAAGAACTACGTAACTAGTTTAGTTAACCTGTACTTTTATGACAAACAACACTTCTCACGTGTCACATAACAAAAAATGAATAATAATTTTTTTCTTTAACACTATTGTGGTTTGCTTCTACAGCCAAATGTGTTCAAGCGGTCATGCAGAGTTCCCTGTGACTTAGAAATGGGAAAAACTGATTACATTTGGTGACATTCAATACAGATTAATTAGGTGGACAACAAAGAAGCAAGATAAAATATAGAAATTTGCCCTGCCATGTGCAAAATATGTGAAATTTGCCCTGTTTTGTGCCTATGAGCAAAAAAGGCAAATATTGAGAAAAAGGGAATGTTGACTGATCTTTAAAAGTATAGCGAAGCTCCTTGGGTGCGTCAATGAAACAAATATTACATAGTAAAAGTTGAGTGAAACACCCAGTTGGTGACGCTACTTTGAAATAAAACGCCAGAACGTACTGTGTACTTCAAGACTCTGGAACATAGATTAAAGTAAGAGGAGTCTGTTTAAATGTCATGTTGACGCAAAAGACGACAGACACGACTTTGTGTTTGTGGCCCAGGGGGCAAAAGGCCTAAAATAATAAAAAAAAAATCTGATAAAAACACCCCACCAGTGTAAACAGGGAACTGGCATCTATTGTGATATACAAACATTTTAAAACGGAGTTGACCGTGCATCCAGAAAATCCCATTCTATGGATGAAAATCTTTCTAGCCTGAAACGAAGCCACACACACACGCTCCGTTTCACACCACCTGCCAGTCTCCCCGCCTTGCACCAGCACACCTTTTTCATCTTTTATCTCTTCTTCCCTTCCTCCATCTCGCATCTCCTTTCATCCACACCTCTCTTGCTCTTCTCCCTCGATGCCTTCCTCTATTTAATTTCCTTTTCCTTAGTTCTGTGTTCCTCTCTCTCTCTCTTTCTCTCACCTCATTTTTCTCTTCATCACCCTCATCACCTCTCCCTCTTCAATCTTCTTCTGTATCCCCAGACCAGAAAACCATCCCGTGTGCCTGAGTGGTACAGACACAGGCCCAAGGTCGTTGTTAGCCTAGATTAAGCAGGAAGTCTGGGGGAAAAAAACTGGCTTTATCATCTAACCGACTTTCTTATTATTAGGTGTCCTGAGGATGCAGAATGATTAAGCATTGAAGGCTACGAAAAATACTAAAAGTGAAGAGGAAAGAGTGAGGCAAGTACACACGGTAGCAAGTAGGTTAATCGGAATTTGATCGTTTTGGTTCTAATAAACATTTAAGCAAACAGAACCCATGTTCACCACAAAAGTAGCAGAAAACATGGAATTGGTCTACTCTAGGCAGTACCATAGTCTATAAACTTCGATCCTTAAAAATAAACGTGCATATTCTTCAAACTTGATGCTCAGCATTTCAGTAAATAAAGTCTAATCCGAGGTAATTTCTGTTTGACTGGCTCTTTTCTTTTCAAGACATCGAGTGTCGTCCGTTCATGAACGATGCAGAGACGGAAACTGTTGTTCTGATGAAACCAAGAGTTGGGAGGGTGTTCTCCTCAGTACACACCCAGTGGTAAACAGGCAACGTAAGCTTCTTTTTCTGTGAATGTGTTTTGTAAAAGACCTTACCTTATAACTACCTTAAAAACCTAAAATGGTGCCATGTAATTTCAAAACTTTTCCATAAAAAAAAAAAAAACACTAAGCAATTTGTTACGTCATCTTGTTAAACGTTTAGTCAAATGTCTGAGTCGCCGCAACTTTTGCTTTAGCTTTCGCACTCTGCTTTTGTCGCTCGTTCTGTTCCGTACCTTTCTCACACTCCCTTTATTAATACAGTAAAAAAAAGCAAGTCCTGCGTAAATGAAACACAGAGCGATTCGTCAGTTTGGTACAGAGTGCCAGCTGCAGATAAGATGCATTCGTTCTGCTTACACAGCCCTTCTTCCTCTGGCCGTCTCCTAAGTAACGTCCAAGGTCTCAAATTGGACAATACTCAACACACATGCATAGAAACCAAAAATTAGGAAATAGTTTAGAGGAATTTTGTTCAAAGTTCTTTCAATTGAGATAACAGTGATAGAAAATGATAATTCTATAAAATCCTAATTCTACAACTTTAAATGCATTACAAGCTTAATAAACTCAACAATACATGTAAAAAAAAAGCAACAGTGACAATTTATCGTAGCAGCTTGGTTTACAAATATAACCAAAACAAGGCTAGTAAATCTTAAATAAAAGATTAATAATTTCAATCTGTTTGTGACCATCTAACAAGGACTGAAAGACCCCTGTGAGTAGGGTCGACTGTTTCATTTCTGTTGCAGAAATCTCAGCATTAATTATGCTCTTTTTCCGCATACACACTACAAAGGGAGGGAATGAATTCACCTGCTGGCGCTATCTATACTCACACACGCATGCTCACCCTTATACAAGCTTTGCAATAATGAGATACATGAGTGTTTTGGTGTCTGTCTTCATTAAGCGCAGAATGCGGGGTCATGCCTCTCACACGATGGCAAGTACTTCACAATTATTCCATTAAACACACGCATTAAGCCAACAACAGTTCCTGTTCTATTAGCATGTAAATATGATCAAAGCCCCTGGACTCACTGAACTCTGCCGTCTCAGCCGTTCACCCAGGAAACTCAACACACCTTAGCCAGGGCAAGTGCTGCCTCCCTAACATGACTCTAAGCTGTGCATGGAAGCAAGGCAATCTTGAAGGTGCAGAAGTAGGTTTTGCACTTCACCATTGCCGATATTAAACCAAACATAATTATTCTTCAGAGCTACTAAGGCTTCGTCCAGTTGTCATCCTCCTTTCTAAAAAGCATTAAACGTATTAGACGCACGGCGGTCCAGTGGGTGGTACTGTCACCTCACAATGAGCAGGACACCAGAATGCCAGTTTGAGGCTTGGTTGGGGTCTTTCTATGTGGAGTTGTGCATGATTTGCCAGTGTTCGCATGAGTTTCCTCTGAGGCTCCGCTTTCCTCCCACAGTCTAAAACCAAAGACTCAGAAGATTTGGAGTGTGGATAATTGTTCATAGGTTTGAGTGAGAGTGTGAGTGTGTGTTTCGTTTTGCGACTGGTTTATTACTAATATAGTGTGTCAGTTCTTCAGGCCCAGAATTGCTGGGATTGGATACATCTCCCAGAAATTAAAAAGCTATTCACAAAATGGATGCATATAATTTCACAAGATGGAACAAAGGAAATACATTTGAGTATAATTTATTTACTTTTAAAGCTGACTATACAGACAAATACAATAATTAAAAACACAAATTGTGGAAAAATAAGTGCCTGTTAAGTGACAGAGATACACAGATATGAAAGAAAGACAAAAATATGAGAACATGGCAGACTAATCCAAATGCAGTGTATTTTTACCATTTAAGCTCTTAAAACTGTGAAAACATGCAAAAGTATCCATCTTGATGTATTTTATTTCGTATATTTACTTTTTGGCACGCTCGAGAGCGGCATGCATCTAGATGTTGGAAAGGGCCTGAATATACCCAGCAGCAGACGGCACATCTGGATATGCAGAATTCTGAATCACACAAATGTGTGTGTGTGTGTGTGTGTGTGTGTGTGTGTGTGTGTGTGTGTAATATGGAAATACTCCCCTCTCTGTTGCTCCTGGTCCCTTGACAGCCTGACTGTCACAAGAACAGCAGGGGAATGGAAAGATCTGAGCGAGAAATGTGCACACACACATTGGAAAGGACAAACAGAGACTGTGATTAATACGTGGAGTTCTCCATCGTCTCCACCATACACAACGTGAGACTCAGGTGAACAGATGGCTTCCCATTGCACACAACCCTGTACGCAGAACTTGCAGAATCCTACGTGTGCACAAATATCTACACCAAACAGAACCAGCTGCATTTTCAGCGAAGCAAACCGCACTCTTTGATAATTTATTCATTTTCCAAATGGAAAAAGATAAATGCAAGCATCCTCTCCAAAAGGGAAAAGGGAGAAAGGATGAGCAAATGAGAAGAAATGACAAAGAGACTCATAAACAGGTGTCGAGACAGTCTCGAAAAAAACGAGACTGTCCTTTTCAGTATGGTCCCTGAAAACAAAAACACGAAAACACAAAAAAGCAGGAACATGTTGCGGCACCACATGTGGATTCGCTTGTGTGGGCACCGGCCCTGGAGAGAAGGCAGATGCCAGTCTACAGTCTAACATGCCAACAACAGGAAAAAGCCAGCCATAGCTGCTGCCATTAGCAATAGCATATGGTTTGAATCAGATCTTTGAAACATTTGTAAACTCTCTCCATGACACGGGGAGGAAAAAGAGCAGAGAAAACGCGTTCACCTTGTCTGGCCTTGAGAAACGTGTGAAGCTGAGCAGGGGTCTCTGACTGCATCTAGATACTCACAACTAATGAAAACAATGGCATTGCGACTGCCTTCATTAGCACTGAGAGAAAGCTGTTCATACTAATTCCTCTTAAACCCTGATAAGCACTGCATGTTTTAATGAGAGGTGGGTATGCAGGACAAGACCTTCAAATAGCTGTTGTCCTCTAGAAATGATCCAAACTGTATGTGTGTGTGTAGTGTGAGAGAAAGAGAAAGAGAGATTTGTGTATGAGATATTTTGTGTGTGTGTGTGTGTGTGTGTGCATGTGTGCGTGCGTGCGTGCGTGTGTGTGTGCGTGCGTGTGTGTGTGTGTGTGTGATGGAAAGAGATGGGCCAGAGAAAAAGTGCAAGAGTAGAATAAAATACAGTTAGGTATAAATTACAGAGTGTTAGAAAGAGTGTGAGAAAGGGAGAAGTAGAGAGACAGAAAGAGAGAGAGTAATTTTAGTAAAAGGCAAGTCGGGCCGTCTAACAGAAGTGAGCAATTTTGCCTCTCCCTCCATCCTTTCAAAAGCAACTATCAGAAAACACTCATCATATTTGACCAAAATTCACCAGATTTCCACATCCTCTAAAAATCTTTCTACATTTTTTTTAAATCACCCTGAATGTGTGCAGGCATTATTATGAGTCAATCTGACAGCATGCAATCACATACAACACATTTTTTGTTCAGACAGAGACAGTAAAAAAAAATTGCTCTGGCTGCACTTTCGTCCTCACTGTTGTAGGACGTAGATCCAACGTTTAAATCTTAAATGTCCACAAAGCTCATAGGCATGTTAACATATATATTGCAGACTGACCTCAAGTAGGGAAGTAGGGACCTCAATTATTTTTCTGTATTTTATGGTATAAATAAAATCATAAATTTAAGGACTACTACTGATTTGTTACTAATCTGACTGCTTCCTGCTTAATTGTGCCATGGCACTTTACATTAAATAAAGTGAAACTAATTTTGTTTTTCTCGACGCTCATCACGACTAAGATATAATGCATTATTGTATCATTGTACACAGCAACACATTGTTATCTATCATTTAAAATAAATTACATCTTGCAAATTTGTATCACACTTAATTCCTTCAACAACATCAATTACCAAGAGCAAAAAAAAAAAAAAAAAACTTACCATTGTTTGCATAATGTATGATAATTTACAAAAAAGTAATTAAGAGACAAGTTAAAAAGTGTGTGTCCTACAAGATTATTATAATTTTGTTTATAATCTGCACCTTCACAACCAATAAAAGATTTGGACAAATCTTGTTCAATGTTTAACAATGATCCATCACTGAAAAGCCTTTCACAGTACATTATTACTTGAAATAAAGTCAGTCAGCGAAATTGTAGAAACGTTATTTTGTCACCCAAGTCTTCAGTGACAATGTACATCGTGAATGTATAAAGAAAAAGAGCAATCCCATCCCACAAAAGAGATAACCAATCCCGGAAACATCAAGGATACATGAGATTCAACTCAAATGTAAGCCTTTAAAGCAACATGGATTGTTTTCTACGCACAACAGAAAAGAATGAGTGTAAAAATAAAACAAACAAATCACTATTTACTGACATTGCCTTATTGAACCAGCTGACAGCCGACTGACACTTCATCAGTCGCCCGCGGCCATTTATCTGACGCACAAAGCATCGCCATCAAAGTATCAAAGGCCAATACAGCAACAAATCCAGGATTTTGGTATCAATCCAGCTCTACACACAGATGGAGCATCCACCACAGCCAACAGAATTTAGGCACTTTTATATCATCCAAGTCTGCCAAACACATGCGCAAACACAAAGACGCAATGTTCCAAGCGCACGATCCCTGCAGCTACGCGAGACGTCACACTAGCCAGAAGACATTCCCCTTCCTGACTATATGTAGAATACTGTCTGACTCAAGCATTCTATAAAACCGGCGTCTCTTTCTGTCATGTCACACTTGAAGTCAGACTGCCATTACAATCACAATAAACACTGACCTTGGGTCAGCACAGACTGTCTCACTCCAGCTCATCGCTCTGCCTGAAACATCTCTCCAAATGCAAATCTCAGACTGTGGATCAGCAGAGGTCAGAATAGGTTAGGACAGAAGCAACACCATCAGCACAGACACGCACCAAATCAGACAAGGAGACCCACGGGAGGATATGAGTATCATAGCGCGGTCTTCGCATGGCTGGTTTTAACATAAGCCCGGGACACGGCTTTGATGGCGAACGGAACATCTATGGATATTAACTCACTATGACAGACAAATGAAGGCTGAGGAGAGAAGATTTATGCATCAGATGCTCGGTTTTCCACACGAGTAATTGTGGTGTCTCATTCAGATGTTGAAATGACCAAATTACTGATATATCTTCCACTACGGGATGATGTTTGGACAGTGCACGTTATTTTTCTGCCACAAAAAGATGTTTTTCAACGGGTTTTCTTCCTTTCCTTTAAAGTTCAATGTATATTAGACAAATGTATATTTATAGACAAATCAGCATTCAAATTTTATTTATTTATTTTTTTTTTATTAAATATAAAACCAGACAAGTTTGGGTACATGCAATGTATCGACATTGGTGTGACGTTCTCATTGCATTGCAAAAAATGAAACCTCAATTCTATATATTTTAATGGTAACACAATTCCTGGCACTGGGATTAAATTCAGAAGGCCAAATCTGAACAAAAACACAGTGTTATATCCCATCTGGAAAGAACAACTACTAATATATGCTACAAAATAAATTCACTTGGAAAATGTACATGTATTTATAAACACATTTTATTTCTGGGTTAGGTTATCTAACTTTGAGTCAAGTTTAAATGTTTGCAGGTGATTTTAAAAAAGACATTTTAGTAGAAGATTGCACAAAATGTCAATTTGTCGGCAAAAATTATAGTTAACATTTTATCTGCTTTTTCTCTTGCGAGATTTTGTGCCCACCAACTACATTGAGATATTGGAGGTCTAATGGTCGACTAGTTTGAAATTTTTCCAAACGTAACCTAATTGTTTCCTTCAATGCAGCCATCAATCAGACAGCTTAAGCCAACTGAATTTAGTTGGTTCTCCATCAGTGCGTCGTGTGTGTGTGTAGCAGGGCGCACGTGAACAGTCACATATGGCCGAAGGCAACATCTCCACAGGCACAAAGGTGTTGAACTACCCTGTCAGGATCGGTCGCTCCATCCCTTCATCTCATCCCTTCTTCTCTGGGAACGCAGAGAGACAACTCAAGAACAGAACGTGCCCATGCATCAACAACCCGGTCTCCTTTAATGCTTTGTAGTCCTCCAGGAGTCACAAGACTGAATATTCTTGACTCACTGAAGCGAAACACTGGGATATTGCTGCCGGACTTCCAAAGGCCAGTGAATTTTTCAATCTTCTCCTCCCCTCAGATGAAACAGCATATCACAACAAAAATTTGAGAAAGCGATGAGATGCCATTAGTTCAGAACTGATAAGACAAAAGACTGTCCAACTAAAAATTGGAAGCCAGTGCAAAGTAATGCTCAAAGTTAGAGTAACTAGTTACCATATGTCATATAATTTACAACCAAAAAGAATTATCACAATGAAAAGCAGTTATTGGCAGAACAATAACACAGAATTCAGTTGAGTCAAATCAATAAAACTGCAGCATATATAATAACAGAAATTGAAAATGACAAAAGACCAATACAAATGGCTCATTTTTTCCAATTATAGTGATAAGACACTAGCAAGTCAATTTGAAAAGAAAATAATATTCATAAAAACATAAACCAGTGGAAAAAGAAAACCCATCTATAGACAAAAAGGAATTGTATTTTTTAAATGATTTAGCGCTTTTTTTTTTTAAATGTTTTTTTAACAAAGTATTAAACAATTTTATTTTCAAATTGTTACATAGGATAATATTAAGTAGATTTTATGAGTTGTTTTAATTAATGTATTTGAGCAACAAGCAAAAACTGACACATTTGATAATAATGTGAAACGCACCTCAAACAACCTAAAACAGACTTACTATACTTGTGATGAGTGTAATGTGTTAAACATGTCAAACATGAAAGAGTTTCAATCTTAAGCAACATGGTTCAGTCATATTGAACAAGAGGTATTGAAAAACAGGAAAAAAATGTGTGACTTCACACATGTGACTTCTGTGTCCGTCTCTCCAGAATATTTCTTTTTAATATTTTTGAGTGAAACGTCAAACACTCTTCAGCCATTACGACAAGGTATTTTATGCGTTTTTGTTGCATATATTGTGGCGCTGAAACAGAACTTTCTCCAAGCGGTAAAAATCAAAACCTTTGTGTCTTGTGTTATTTAATAACAGATGAAGTTTGAGGCCAAAGCCTCACTTTGACATTTGCTTTGTTGACAAAGATAGTTATCTGGATAGTTGGTAAAACCAGAGACAATTACATTATTTTACATAGAATCCTATATTACCGTACGTAATTTTTTTCTTTTCCCAATTGAATTGTTGGAATGAGACGGTACAATGACAAACTGTGCAGGTTGGGAAAAAAATGCAGCATTTAACCATCTTTTAACTAATGATCGCAAAATCAAATTAAAACTAGACAGCATCGCAAAAAACTGGAGGCAATAACTTGTGATTCTCTAGGATGTCAATCAAATCTCAACCCCGTACAGTCTGAGAGACATACGTACATTCGCAAATGTCTCAGCCCTTGATTTTTTTCTTTCACACAATTGCTACAACTCGTTTTCTGTCGTATGATCCCAAATGACCCCAAACTCTGCTTCAGGGGTAAAAAAAGGTGTGTGTGTGTGTGTGTGTGTGTGTGTGTGTGTGTGTGTGTGTGTGTGTGTTGTGTGTGCTGTTGCCTGAAGGAAAGCAAGGTGCCTGGATTTAGCAGCTCCTTACAAAAGTACAAATGTAAGACAGCCCTTTCGGATTTTCTTGTGAAAGTAGGGTGAACAGTCTAGATTTGAACCATCATTGCAGTGTCAAAAAAGTGCTTAAATCACATTTATCAGCAGTTATTGTATAGTTTCACTTCACCTCAGATTTGGAAAGGCTTTAAAGCACAAAAGAAATCGATTCCGATATGGTGGAATAACGTTCTGCAAACAGCTTAACGTTGTTCGAGAGATGTGCTAAAAACTTTCTCCGCTTCCAACCTCCAAGTCACGATTGTGCTTAAAGCATGTGTGAGGATGCTTTAAGGATTAAACTGCTAAATTGATTTAGGGGAGGTATCTCAGAATTAAAATCATTCCTTGGATTGCGTACCATTTTAAAATTTGTCAAATTTATCTAAATAATGATTTTTTGCTTCTCAACGACTGCCAATGGCACAATTCCCCATGATCGTAAATCAAAACACAACCAAGGATTCCAGTAATCGAATTTTAAACAAAGAGATTCATGAATATGCAAACCAAACTAAGCACCAGAATGAAGGTTTCACACTCCAGCTTTGAATATTTAAAAATACAGGGATAATGCAATGGTGATTCTACTTTAGGTCAGTGATCACTGCCATTTCTCCATTCCACATTTTTAACAATTCATATTCTTAACAATTTTAGCACACTAAAGCTCAGGAAAAGGCATTATAAACTCACAACTGGGATGTAATTAAAACAGCTCAAGGTCGGAGTGAAAGTCACATGCAACACCTCAATTTTAAACAGCTCTTCCTAAAGAGATTATTTAAAACATCTCTCATTAAACTAGGTAATGATTCTTTTCGATTTTGTATTCACTGAGGTTGATTACCTTCTCAAAAGCTGTGGGCTTATTCCCTTTATCCGTGTCCTTCTCCCTCTTCTTCTCATCTTTTTTCTTGTCTCTTTCCTTCTGTGCAGAAAGAAGAAAATATATAAAAAAGAGAAAATGTCAGCATAAACTTACCTGACAGGACAGGTTCGCGCACACACATACACAATGACAGCATTGAATTTATTTCAATTGAGATTGAACTGGGAAGAAAAATGTTGAGTTAGCTACAAACTATAAAGATGGCTGCAGAGGAAAAGATTAATTTATTATAAACGTCCCACTAAATTTACATTTGTCACATGAAAATTATCCCCATAATCTAATACAGTTGACCCAGAAATGTGTACAACATTTTTAATCAATCAAAGATTTACTAGAAACTGCTTCATTTATAAAAAAAAAACCCACACATTTATTATAATAGTACTTCTTGGATCCTGATTTCTGGACCTGATTAGCATCACGCCAACATCACTAAGTTAAGCGACTGTTAAAAATGTGTTTATGGCTGACAAAATAACCTGCAATTTGTTTTTTCCACACGGTTTTTAACATCAGTAAGGTGACAATTTACCTCAAAAAATTTTTTTTTGTAAATGCATCTTGAAGAAATCAGATTCTTCCAGGAGGTTCTGGAACAGAACTAAAATCACAAGCTGGGTCAACTGTACAACAAAGTCTGTGCTGACAGTCAAGCCATGCTGTTCTCATTGGGAAAATTAATGCTTGCATGAAAATGCAGCAAGGGAAGTCAGGTCAGGACTGAGAGTGAGGGATCACGGTGTGTTTTCTGCAGCCATGGTGGTGGTGTCTGGCCTGCATTATGATTACAAGCGCATTGAACAAATGTAGCACGGGCCTAAAAGGAAAGGTCCGGATTGGCTGTTTGGAGCTCTTTATGGGCTCATCGATTATTCTATTTCCCCTCTGCATGCTGACAGAGCTGTGCTATCGATTCCTTTTCACAGCAGAGAAAAGTGGCAACACACGCAGATACAACCACAGCACTTTTCAAGCAAGATTGTGAACATTTCAGTGGGATTTCAATTTGAAAGCATGTGTTTTATTACAGTTCGGTGAGAATGTTTTTACTATCGTCTTAAAATTAACAATGGAATAAACAAAGTTCAAAATCATTTATATGTGATCTAAAACTTGTAATTGTGTTATATTCTTAAAATCCAACATTTCAGCATGTCTCATTATTTCATCTTCCAAAATTGATTCCACAATTTGTTTTAGTATCTTCTGTATAATTAATATTTGGAATAGACATCTATTTTTTTTTTTTTTTTTTAATTGACAAGCCTTTTTATTGCATTGAGTTGGGCAAAAATATTTAAAAAACACGTTTCAATAAATGGACTTTATAAAACAAAATATGCTAATATTCTAAACAAATTGACGTTTTTTAATGAAAACCAGTCAAGAAAATGATTGAACTTCTTTATCTTAAGAAGCCAACATTACCAAAAGAGCCATATCATACGATTAAATGATTAAACATTGAGTGTTTTTTTTTTTTTAATCTTTTTACACATTCTTCAGTCATTGACAATGAAATGCTGAGTAAATTGACAAGCATTGCTTAGGAAATGTAGTCATTAAGTGTTTTGGCTTCATTTTAACAAAGACAGTTTTTGGTATTGATGTACAGTATACTCAATAAAACAGAATTTGAATTAAACACATTTTAAACACCACGAAATGTTGAATTTGATAACTGTTGACGAAATATTTTTTTTCTATTCTCAAGTTTAAATATTGTTTATACAAAAAAAGGTTATGCTTAAAAACACATAAGAAATGCAGTATAACTTTTTAATAATACTGAATAACACTATTTTGGCAGTGTCATGTGTTCCAATGAAAAATAAGTTAATACAAATTCATTGTTGACTGCATTTAAAATAAATGTTTTAACTACAGATTATACGTGGGATATGATTTACACTGGATCTGTAAACTCAAATTTGAATATAAACAATTACTAATTAAAAAAACTCTAATGTAATTTGAAAAATGCAAAAGGACAGAGACACACACGCAAACAAAATGAACACAGCACGTTTGTAGAAAGAGTCAGTACCTCCAGTTTGCTTTTATCAGCTGCTTGTGACGGAGGAGATGATACGGAGGGCAAAGCAGCATCAGAAGATTTCTGCAGTGAGCAAAGAAAGTGCAGGAGAAAACCACAGAAAAGAAAGCAAAAGAGCAATTAAAAGTGTGAGCAAAAAGGTAAAGAGACAAACCAGAAAAAAAAAAAACAAGAATCTGAATATTTAAGCCGTGTATATCATTCATACACACACTGAATAATTACGCAGCCTGTGGGAAATAATACCAATATATTCATACACACATTTGCAATATTTCCCCCCGCAATTACGCTATAGTCTTCGTTACTATTTCTCATCTTTAGCTTTTATTTATGTATGTGTATTTATGTGTATATTTGCTACTGTGGATGTAGAAATTCCCCATCTGTGAGACAAAAAATTTTTTAGGCAGAGCCATGAACCACTTGAATTCAACACATGAATTTTTTTAATTACAACAAACACACAGGTTTGTTATATTGGTCAAGACATTAATACATAAAACAGCACTCCTTCAAATTCAATAAAAGTAAGAATTGAGATCATCTGCATAATGTGCCACATGTGTGTGTCAATCCGC
Source organism: Paedocypris micromegethes (assembly GCA_028031935.1). NCBI lineage: Eukaryota > Metazoa > Chordata > Actinopteri > Cypriniformes > Paedocypris > Paedocypris micromegethes. The sequence goes on from CM051500.1 coordinate 17,815,465, forward strand.
TTGGCCAAGACTCCTCCAGATCAATACAATTAACTCACCAGAGTAGCCACTGCAAATAACCGCATCAATCACACACGGGTGTACCAACAACCTGCTCGTAGACGTTTACATACACATGTATAAAAATGTCTCCCAAGTTCAATATTATAAATTGCTTTTTTTTTCTTCTCTCATTAAGAATTGTCTGGTGCAGAAAGCATCATTTGTATGGTGAAAAACAACACCAAGAGATTTCATTATTCGTTCCACAAAGAAAAATAAATGAAAGAGCAAGCAAGAGGCAGACGAGAAAGGTTTTTCTAGACCTGTACATCATTGCCTAAGTGACTGCACATAAGCTGTTGTGGAAAGGGGGGGGGTCCTAAAAGAAAGAGCAGAAGATTCGATGAACGTACAGAGAGAAACAAAGCATGTGATAGTGCAGTTTCAGAGAGAAGACGAGATAGGAAGACAAATGACTCTTCCTTTGTCCCAGTGTGAAAATAGTACTGTCAGCAGAGCACACACTGAAAACACCGGCCCATTACAACACACACACACACACACACACACACACACACACACACACACACACACACACACACTCTGTCCCAGCCGGTTCATTACCGACTGATGGATCTCCTCATAATCTGTTTTTATTGAGTTAGCATCAGTACAATGCTTTTCTGCAGCATGGGCCCATATTCATTAGAGAGACATTAAACAACACCATGCAATGCTCCTCCTTTCTCCCAATCCCTTTAATACCAGCACACCCGCCTGGGGAAATAAGTTCAGAACAGGAGGCAGGAAAACATGAGGAGAGACAGTCAATAAGCCGAGACAGAATCAGTCCAGAGCGTGAAGTGAAAACCGTTCCCCATCTCAATGAAGCTTCAAGATTCCAGTCTCCCGAACAAGTAAAAGCATTAGTGAGAGGTGCAGAGGTCTCCAGCTTTATAGTTGAAAAATAATAGAAAGAGAGGAGCGCTAAATGCCCCATAATGCAGTGCAAACAGGCGAGTGGTCCGGGTCACTAGGACTGAATGAGACTTAGATGGCTGCTGTGAGAGAAGAACTTAGCGGTTTGAGAGCTAAAGCTAGAATTAGCTACGCTGGGATATCTCAGTCACACATTTAGACTTGTGTGGACAGTTTTGTGGCATTGCAAAACCGGTTTTCCTGAAAATCAGTTTGATTTTGAGGCTCATTATGATCCTCGTATTATTGTCTGCAGCAGTTCTGTGTTTCACTCTTTTTTATGGTGTGGAGATACTTTAAAAAGAAATAAAAGGATAATCTCAAAACAAGGAAGTGTAATATCGTGCCTAATATCCTGGGACGGTTACTGGCGAGGTTTCACCAACCCACACACACAATCATTCAAATGGAGCGAATCAGCAGGGAGGAACTTCACTTCAGAGCTGTGCAAAGACACACTTATTCCCCATCTACCACCACTGAGGGACAGAGAACTTTCATCACCACAACGAGACTTGGTGACAAAAAGGAAGAAGAGAAGGATGAAAAAAGTAGTAGGGGATGGGCTCCAGAGGGGCTCCAACTTTCTTGAACTTCTTTTGGGGATTAAATCAAAAATGGTTCCAGTAAAATATCTTCCACAATCTTATCTAGCACCAAGTGGCAACTATTGATTTGTACTGTATTTTTGGCTACTTATCTGACACGTCCATTATGTGCAAAGAACAGTAAGACCTGAAAATTGAATTGAATTGAATTGAAAAATCCTTTATTAGTCCCACAGCGGGGAAATTTCACGTCACAACAGCAACAACAAATCCAAATAAATAAACAAACATCACCATAACGCACTGCACACATCATAATGAACCAACAAACACAGACCATAATGAACAAGTAGCGCTGCCCGTCTTAAGCATAGTTCCAGTCACCAGTTTAAATTTAATGTGTGTATAAACACAAGGACAGAAATTTAACCCCGCTGACCGGTCCAATTATTTTCTTTTCTGAATGGCAGATCCTTTAGGCTTTGTTAAGTGTCGTATCAAACTAGATTTTGGTAGTGCCGGAACAAACAACCTGCACAGACCTGCAATTGCAGTCATTTTTTTCATCAGCCCTAATAGCAAAAACTCAAAAGCAGCTTTCAATACATCACAATTTCACCACTTTTCGTTTTGGATTAGCGCAGCACTTAACGTGTTTTCCTTGATAAATAACGGCACTTGACATCAGTTTGATTTATATCTGCTTTGCAACTGCCGTGACCTCAGCTGAAATCTGATTGGCTGAGCATTTAGGCAGAAGATATAATTGGCCAATTCGGACAGGTTTGCCAAAGGGGCCAGTTCTTTACTTGGTCGAAGCAAAGAAAAGAAATATAATTGGACATGGCCGCCTTGCAGTTTGATCGAAAACCTTTCACGCTGCAACCGCGTTTCAGCCTCTCCTGATCCAAAGCAATCAGAAAAGGGCAACAGGAGGCAGTCTGTTTAGATTGCTTAAGCTTTTTCTAGCATTACCAAGAAGCTAAGACCTGCTTACACCGCTAAGGATGGCCTGGACACACACACACACACATTTGGTCAAATATTGGTCTGCTGTACAGCAAGCATTTTAATTGGCTGGTGAAAGCTGTCAGTCACTAAGCGCGTGCACTTCTATTTCCGGAGTGCAATGTACAGCTGCAGCCCAACAGGCTGTGTGATGTGGATTTGAAGCTTCACTGACTTAAACAACTGGCCACCAAATAGGGTCTTCCTAACAGAACCTTCCACGTCACTTTAAATTTTAAGCATCAAAGAATTTACTACGTTGCAGTGCATTACAGTTCAAGGTCTGTGAATCCAAAAGATTTTTTCCCCTTGAACACAAGCAATAAAACTAAGAAATAAAAAATAAGTGCATTATGATACTCACAATGGCTCCATTGACAGCATTTTTATCATAGTACTTCTTCCTTTCGTATTTGTCCCTGATGAAAAACTCCACCGCTCTGAAACATGGCTTAGGAAAATTATACAATTGATGAATATTACAGCTCATATATTTCATTCGCAGAGTTTAACCAATTATGTCACGCTTAAGCTCGGAGTCTGATGAACACAATTTTGGCAGATAAAAGTTTAAAAAAATATATGCAAGAGCTTCATGCTTCATTCATATTTTGCTGCAGGACTTTCCACAGTCGACAGAAAAGGTGTTACAGAGACGAGAAGCTGTTGACGGACAAAATGAAATTACGTGAACTCAAAAATATAGTCAACAGAAAATGAGTTTCTTGCACATTCACAAAAATAGACAAGAAAGTCTCACGGCTGTTCAAAACTTGGAGAATGTTGGGAGCTTTCGGAATAAGATTGTAGCTAATCATACTTCAACAAACTGATTGTTGGTGGTCAGCGTTCTAAATTTGTCAACTTAAATCTAACTAGAACTGATCTCAAGCCAATTATACACAGAAGTTGGAATTCTAAAGGAAAAGCACGTCTTTTAATTCCATTCTTCTGCTTTAAAGCAGAATCAAGAGTTTTTTTGAAGCACTGTCTGCTATTTGTTGCAGGTAAATCTCACTTAGAGCCAGTAAAATTTAATTGGCATGGTGCGTCGCTGGCATGTAACCCCTGCAGCAGAATCTGTTTCTTTTCCTCATCATTAATGACAAAACAACACTGGCAGCTCATCTCACTTGATCCAGAGACACAACAGGATATTAGCCGCACTTCGTCTTTGTGGAAAAACAGAAATTTGGAGCTTCCCATAATTCTCCAAAACATGCCGTAGTCCCAAAAGCATACATCTAGCTCCCTGTTAGCACAATGACTTTCAGCTTATTAAGAGAAGCTGGCCTTATTGAAGCTTTTTATGAATTGCTGATTGCGGTGTAATAAAACTTTAGGCGGAATGCAGAACTTATTGGATCAAATAAAGAAAAAAATGTGTTCCTGTAGCAAGCTCACTCTGTAAAACGGATGCTATAATTTAATGCATATTTACAATGAATAAATAATACAATAATCACTTATAATAAAATATAAAACTTTTTATTTGAGCTGCAAGTTTCATTTAAACATCTAAAGATTCAGCTTTGTTTGTTAAATTCAGCATTTGATAGAAGAAAAAAAAAATATCTTTAACAGCTATTTAATTAGAGATCACAAGCAAAAAAGAGAAATATAATACAGACAAAAGAACAGCCTAAAAATTAGCAGAAAAAAAAAATGAAAAGCACCTTTCAGTTAACTTTCTCTATACCTCTATGATCTGACATTTCAAACTTTTTAATTGGAGAGATCATGAGAGCAGCGATATTAGACAAGACATTGAAAAATGGGGATACAGAGGAGAAATAGACAGCAAGAGAAAAAAAAACAGTAAAACGATTAAAGAAAAAGAGAGCAAGAGAGACAGCGAGAGGAGTTTGACTGAGACCAAGAAGAAAAGTGAAGAAAAGAGAGAGGAGAGAGAGTGTATGTGTGTGATAAAGAGAGAGAGAGAGAGACAAAAAATGATGAGAGAAACCCCGACAATAAAGCACAAAAGATCTGCATTTTCATCAGAAGCTCTCACGCCTCTGATAAAGCAAATTCCATCAAAGCCAGTTTGTATAGGAAGCTTCACCTCTGCTGTCCAGATTAATCCATTTCGACGGCTAAGAATATTGTACCTCATCGGCCAGAATACAAATGAATCCAATTCCATAACCTTACTAAAGTCAGAAGCAACGATAACCGTCCAAGAAGGCCAGGCAAATTCAATTAGGGTTCTCGAAGGCGTCCATACACGGGATATGAAGAACACGAAATAATCCTGCTGCCACACACTGCCAATTAGACTGATGGTGTGAAATTGGACGGAGGAGGATTCCAGATTGCAAAGAGACGTCTGAAGACTTTCTGTCAGACCTCACTGAGAAGGCATCTCCTGTTTAGCTTTCTGCTGTGAGAAAGTGTAGAAAACGACGATTATTTCCTCAGAATACCTACCGAGCTGTGAAAGCTTTGATTTATTACATTTCTTTTATATTTAATGCTTGTTTTGAATATTTTTTTATTCCAATATAATTGGCATTCTACCCTTTTTGTGACAACTACAATTTGATTTGTTTGTCACACTGGCCTTGCAAAATAGTGCTAATAATGGAAAAAATAGAAAACTAATGTTGGCCAGCCCTGAAACAATAGGCATAATCAATTAAGTCAAATATGAAGTGTTTTTCCACACTCAGACATTTTAAATAATAGCAGCTTCGGCGTGAATTCATGCTGAAAGTCAGAGTCATACCTAACACCCAGAACAAGAGCAAAAGTGCAGAAACAATATGCAGCAATCAAATAAGTCTAAAACTAAATTAGAACAAAAGCAGCACTTCACACAAGAACATCTGAGAACTATATAGAACATAAGTATGTGGATCCATTCAAATTTAATCAATTTGAAAGACCGTATATTTCAAAATACTCGCTGTTTGAACTGCTGTACTTAGTTTGCATATTCATCATTGCATCGGCTCCATACCTTTAAAAATAAATATTTATAAAGTGGCTCAAAATGTTTAGCATAGCCTTTAGCTATTTACTGATGAAAATCAAACTCATTTACATCTCCAATTTAAAAAAAATTGAAAAAATTGACCATTTGGTAATGAACGTAATTGTTCTTTCGTTCCACTTTAGCTTTATTTGTGAGTGATTCTGATTGGATAAAATTCTTAACATGCGCAAAATTTTGAATTCAAATATATATATATATATAAAACAAACTAATTATGCCCGAGTTTCAAGAATGAACTCAGATTAGATTCAAGGATACTGGTCAGTTTGTGGTCGTCTGAAATTTTCTGGGAGATGAGCTTCATACAGTTGTCTTGCCTTGGTGTTTCCCATGCTTTGCACACTCTGAACAAATAAAAAGGAAAAAGAGAGCTTTAAAAACATGTTATTACATATATTATTACAGTAATTACAAAGAAAATGGAATCATACATATTTTATGATTTGTATTTTTTCCCTAATAATCCCATTTTGTTTTCCAGGTACTTATTTTTCCCCCACCTCATCTTCAAAAAATAGAAAACATAAGACCTTCAGTCTGAATCGGGGTATCTGAAGGGAATATAATGGTTTGGATCAGATGGGCAACGTTCTGTGCCTGTAGACGTCGCGATTCCTAATCAAGCATGTTGTTCAGTAAGCAACCACACATCTAAATTAAATGTATTTGCATTATTGGTTCAATGTCACATCTTCCAAGTCTGTCAGAGACAAATGAATACAAGGATGATGGATCAGATTGAGGCAAAAGTAGATGCTAAAATACAGACAAGTAATTATCCATCAAGAATTAATTACCCATACAGACATCAATTAATATGCAAAGGGAATATGCAAGACTGCGTTTCTGCTGCCTGAACTAACACGGGGAAATTAATCATTTCATGAGCCATGCTATTTACAGTACAACTCAAAATCAAATGAAAAGAAAGTTTTTTTTTTTTGCAAACCCTTAAGCAATAAATCCTACAACCGGCTACCAGTACTGGTGGAAAAACAAAATTTGAATTTAATAAGTGCATTATTAATTGAGTCTGAATTTATTTTATAATATCTTGGTCATTCTAGGATGTTTACTTGCGGTTAGTGAGCCAAAAAGCCACACAAATCTTTTGGGATACATACAAATCACTGTAAGATTTTAAATAAAATGGAACAACTATTTCGAAGATTTTGGACTTCTACACATACTTGTATCTGTTCATGGGTCCACTGGTCCAGATTGACAGACTTAACGCGTGATATATGCACTCCCAGGTTCCGGTGTATTCCAGCACAGCGGATACAAATAAACACGCCGAGATTCCACGAGGCCCATCGCGGTCCTGAGGAGAGAGAAAACATACTCATCAGTCCTGAGTAAAGCATTTCCCATCTTCTGAAACAGACGGCAGCTCATCGTGTTTGAAAGAACTCCTCATCATTTGGCCACACTGAAAAGCCTTTTCAGTTTGATGGAGAAAAGCAAATTTTTTAAAGGTGAAATGTAGCAGTTGCAATAATACAATTTGATCAAGGCCGAGATTAGCGTGTTGGATGAATGCAGCAGGTAGTCCGCCTGCTTAAAGAACCAGTCAATAGCCTCGGCTTGAAGAATAAAACGCTTGTGAGCCTCCTGATCTCATCAGCCACCAAAAAATCTGGAGAAAATGTGTTTTATAGTGGAACACTGAGCGTGATTCAGTTAAGCCCTGTGTGTGTGTAATATTTGGCGTTCACAAGCTACTATAAAAGCGTGGAGGCGGATGCTAAGCGCTCAACATTGAAAGATGCTAACAATGTGCTTGTATATCTGTCGGCTTTGTTAGAAAAACTCCCAAGCGCGTGCAAGTCCATCACATTCGAGAAAAAAAACCCAACATGGAAGTACTAGGGGTTTGCCGCAGAGAGGTTCTGACAGCTCTCGGCTGGCGATTTGGAATAACAGAAAGCGAGGGTCTTGAAAGGTTAGAAATCACAGGGTTTGCCGGGAAATGGATTTCAGAGGTTCATCCGCCCTCTTTGGCATCACCTGTCTCCACAACCATCTTAGGACAAGTCCAATTCCCTACTTCTGTCAAGCGCCCCAGCAGCATGGAGAAGTATCCATGGAAGCGTGTGACGAGGGGGGGGGGCTGCGGGTGAATCGGACGTTTGGCATGATCTGCATGCCCATCAGGACAGAGTGGAATAAACTACTGACCCCAGTGTCCGCCACATGGCCTCAGAATAGTGCGAGAGCGCACACACGCCCCATGTCGAGTCATTAGCATAACAAACAATACCTCACTGTTTCTTCAATTTTAAGCGCGCTCATAATTCATCCGGCATGATTGCTCGGGATATTAATGGCTATCTTGCTTCGTGTTCGCTGCTCAGATGACAAAAGAGGATGGCAGCGTCTGAACAGTGATGGGATTCTCCCGACGTGCTGAAAAACTCCAGCAAAAATGTGGTAATGAGCGAGAGAGCTGGTGGAGTCTCTTATCTCCCAGCTACTCTCCGGCTGGATGCACACAGGCCCTGTCCACCATCCTCCTAGATTTATTAGCCCAATAAAAGGCTGCAAGATTGTGTCTCACACCGCTGCACCAAGAGCTGCATAACTCACCCACAATTAAAGAGGGTTAATTTGTCATTGAGTGGAGAGCGCTGCAGTGAAGGGTGGGCTGTCCCTGCAGAGGAACCCACCCCAGCTGGATGAAATCTACACATCCTTTTGTTCTTTTACGTTAACTTTCAGCGATCAAACCACTTCATACTTTTGCTTGGGATCAAATCAAATGACCTATGGTGAAACTATATGGTGACCTATTGGAAACACTAGCTCTACACATTGAGCTCCAGAAAAGCTATTTTAGATCTTTATGGTCTGATCAGTTAAATTACCACAGTTTGATATTGTAATGTCCAGTAGAACTGTGCTGTTCAAAGAGAAGGGGTAGGGTGTTTTTATTTCACAGCAAAGTTGGAGCATTCAGTCTTTCATAGGTCTAGTAGTGACAATATTTGGTAATCTGATGTACATTGTTTTTGTGTGAAGGAGGGGCAGACTATTGGTTTATTATAGGTTGAAAAGGAGGCGGGTCCACCAACGTGAACCATTGTTTAAGATTAAACTGGTGAGAATTGTACTTGCAAATGAGCAAAAACCACTTCCTAACACGAGGTGGCGCTGTAAATCTTCACGTTTGTGGCACTTATTGGTCGCATTAAACAATAACAGAAAAATGGTTTTAAAGCAAACGCCTAAAAGGTAAAACCATCCATTTCCGTTGTGTGAACATTACAGAAAATGTATGCAATATCTGTGTGGACCTTGAGACCATCACAAGTGCAAAAGTTGTTCTACAAATATTTGTTTTCTAAAATCCATGAAGCAATCATCAAATATGTACATGCATAAAGATATGTACAGTATATGCCTCATATCAACATAACATTACTTATCTCTGAGCACGTTCATAAACATAACAAAACGAAATAATCCATATTTTCATACACGTACGTCACTTAAATCTATAAAATATTTAAACTAATAAAGTGTATCTCATTAAACTTTAAAGAACTTTGAGACTTGAGATAAACCAAAAGCTAGAGGAAAAAAAACAAAGCACCACGATTTAATTACGCATCAGTGCGACCGCATCTGCTATAAATTATGCAACATCTGAATACATACATATAAAAAAGCCCCTGAAAACAGCAATACTTCAAAATGACGCGACTGCGCCAAACATTAATTAAGCTGAAAGCAGCCGTGTGAAACATCATTTGTTTAGTTTAACACAAACCGCGCATGCACACGCCAACAGAGACGGATGTTAAAAGCAGGTAAACAAAGCTTTAGATTCTCAGCAATGACTGAACCACTGCCTGGAGCCCGTCTACATAAACAGGAAGTGACCAAACCATTGTGAGGAACCATGATGGACAGGAACCTGCGGAACTCCAACACAGACTCCTTTTTGAATGAAACCCAAGTCTTTTTTCATATGTTCCTCACTATCAGCACAGCTGGTCGGAGCAGATGTGGAGAAGCGTGGGCGAGTTCCTTCATCGCTCTGTTGGCTAATAATTCGCATTCACCTTTGCAGAGACCAGCCTGACGCTGTAAACAAAACGCAAGTCGACACGAGAGAGATGTGAAGCAGAAAGCCACGTCTCGTGAACTGGCCAAGAACGTTTGGACCAGAGGAGAGCCTTGCAAGGCAGCTTTCAGCAGCTGGGTAGTGCGATAACATTTTTCTGGAGAGTTTAGCCACACTGCGCACCCCGGGTGTGCAAAATCCAACCCTGAAAACTCAATTAAAAGCCAGGCAATATAAATTATTCAGTGTCTAAACATCCAAACAAGGCGTGTTGGGACAATTGTGCATATTCAAACAGCGGGAGATGTACAGCTGCCTCTGCTGCTCCCAGGACTCGGTCTACTCTACTGAAGAGTGCCGCAGATTCACAAGTCAGCCGCATGAAAGGATGCAAACAATGAGACGCAAGCAATGGAGCATGTGTCAAAAACATAATCTTCATCTTTCTTTAGGTTTCAATAGTCATTTTTTCTTTAAAGCTCCGTCCTGAGTAGAAAGCCAGTGGCAGTGGTGCTTCGCCATGTCCCCTCAATTCTAAATGAGAGAATGTATTTTTGGAAAGTTTTTTTCTTTTATATTTTCTGGCCAAAGATAGAGACAGAGAGTGTGAGAAAAAGAAAAAAAGAAACAGAAATACAGACAGTCAGACACAGTTCTTTTTAGTGCCAATAATTGACCACAAATGGATAAAAATAACACTACAAATAGAAGTGTTAGAATTTCTCAAGGAGAAATATTACATTGTTATACATGGTCATGAATATACATGAGTGTGTGCGTGTGTGTGTGTGTGTGTGTGTGTGTGTAGAGTATACACTACATTGATCCAACAATAGGAAGAGAAGCTCTTCTACATCGGCCCTTCAGACATTGACCTTGTTCCAAAATAAGGCCAACAAAAGCCCATTTTCACTTTTTCAATTCATGCCGATTACATTCGATGGCTGTGACTATGACATCGAGAAGACACTAACAATTCAAAGAAGAACATTTAATAGGAGTGAGAATTTTTGAAAAAAGAGAAGAGAATTACAATTTTAAAAGATATATTCAGGTACCTTGACTTCATACATTGATCAAGCTTGTATCTCAGTTTACTTTCCATTGAAAATAATTAAAATGCCACTCATCCATTTCAACCCTCATAATGTTTTTTTTTCAGCTAGTATTAGTCTTTCTATTCTGATTCTATACTATGTTTTTTACATTATCTAAAATGTGATAAAACATTACTGGAGAGAGACGGAGGAGGCTTTTCTCATTTTATTTTTGTCTTAATTGTGAACTAGATAAGATAGACAGACAGACAGTCAGATAGATAAGACTTTATTAATCCCACTAGTGCAATTTTTGTATTTCATATCTTTCCCTTTTCTTTGTTCAAACAAAATAAATGTTTGTCAGGTCTTTTTTAGGTAATGTTCAAAGTGGTTAGTTTTTGCTCTCCGAAAACAAGTTAAACAAGAACTGACAAGTTTAATAAACAGTCTGGAGCTTTACAAACATTGTAGCAAATTTGGCTGATGTTTAAAGAGTTTCGACACTCTTCGTCCTTCACGATCACAGATTGGACACTTGTCTCTCTGTTAGATGTGTTTAATTTTGATAAACGTCATCCTCTGCTTCCCAGCATCGTCACTAGCTCTTACTTTCAATGGAAACCTTAAAAAAAGTTGTTCAAAAATCACAAGCTGTAAACACTATGAGGCGCTGTAATGTCACTTCCAATTGTATCCCGATGTTTGCGCACATTATAGAGCCAAACAAAAAAGTTAAGGGAAAGAATTATTTGAATTGGCAGGTTAAAAAGTCTCAATCTCGATCAAGTCTCGTTCTGAAAAGCTCATGTGAATAAATCACGTTGTTAAAAAAAATCCCTTAAGGAGTGTAACACAAAATGCACAGTTGATGTGCTTTTAAAAGGAACTTGGGCCGAATAATTAACTGTGCATGACAGTGCTGATGATGTTTATATAATGGCCTGTGTGTGTGTTTCTACGCCTCATTGGTGCTGTAAGGACAAGCCGCACTTGTACCGTGCATCTGTGTACACCTCTAACTAAGTCTCTGCGAGCTGAGTCTGCACAGTATAGGTCACTGCACAAAGCATGCTGGGAATGTGACCGTAGAATCGGTCATGAACAGGAAGTGAAGCGGCAGGAGCTTCCTGGAGTGACACTCACCCTCGTTTTCAGGTCCAAAGAGTGAATTAACACCACAGGCTCCGTAACAAGCACACACCTAGACGCGGACACACACACACACTTCAAGCCTTCATAAGGTCACCCATGCAGGCTTTTAAAGCAGCGCTGCCATTTTCTTAAAAGCCTCAATTTTTTGCTAAATTAATCCTAAATTAATCTTTTGTTCTGCAAGTACTACTTAGAGACAAATGTTTCAGCCAGGAACATGTTTTCAGCCCGGAATTAGGTGTAAACTAGGTATGTAAGAATTGGGATTAAATATTACTGAGGCTGTTGGGAAACTACTCGAGAACAAATTATAATCTAAAAACTATGGCCTTGTGTGTTTGCTAGAGAGAGATTTAATGCAGACAGTAAAAATACAGTAAAAAGAAGTATGACAACAACAAATAAAATCAAATATATGTGCATTAGAAATCACAATTGTTTTTTCCACAATTCAAGATATATTTTTTATTATTATTTTAAATGCTTAACCCTGAAAATCAGGTTGTCAAATAGCAATATAATAATAACACATATCACTCTTTGCTTTAAATAAAATGTAATGATAAATAAATGTAATGTTGTGTAATTGTAATGCTGTAAACAGAAGAAAAAAAGCACCATTAAATGTAATAAAAATGAACAAATAATAACGATACAGATGTACAGTTCAGAACAAAATTAGCTCTGTTGAAAAGCACTTTTGAAATATTTATCAAACAATAAATAATTTTGTCCTCTGTATATGTTTACTGTATATGGTTTGCTGAGTCTCATCTTCTGGTTTGAAACCGCATACACACACACACACACACACTTCAGAATAAAATTATTTTTCAGGTACTAAGAAGTCCGAGTTGATGACAGACTTACTTTACCGTTGCGTTTCCTCACTCATTCTTCCTGTATTTTTAAACTCGACGGGAGCAGGTAATAAGGGCATGTGACCCCTGCGCGGAATCACACATGTCAGTGCGTGCAGCGTCATCACACCCACTGGGACACTGCAACTCTTTCCTTTATAATATTTAAATGATTGCGTACGGCGGATTTTCTCCCTGATGTGCGCGCATAAGCTCACAGAAACCGCTTGTCAGAGACCAAATTTGGCAGAATTGAATAAATGCGGAGTAAGATTGCGAGGGGGGTAGAATCGAGATTGCAACCTTTTAACTGTTAACCGTGTGACCAGTGATCCAGTGACCAACTAGATGATGCACAACTCTCCCACTAAATATATTACTTCAACACCTTCACACAATATTGTTAGTGTTGTCCATAGTGTTTGAGTAACCACCATGAAAACAGAGACTGCATTGTTTCGACTCAGGAAAAACAAAAACACTGGAATGCATGGTAATGAAGGACACTAAAGAAGTCTTCCTCAAATCATCATCTATCACGCTGTAGCGATCATCTGCTGGTGCAGCACTGTAAATGTGAAGATGAAGGTCTTCAATCCTGCTTCTTTAGAGACCCAGCACATGATCAATCTCCTTAAAACCCACACACATAAACGTAAAAAGCAAGTGTGAAAATGGCTCTCAACAAACGTATCTCACTACCAAGCGTAACGGAAAGGCAGCGACCCGTGGAGCCAGAAGGATTTATCTAAAAAGTCACAGCCAGATGAAACACTCACCCTGAATACATATAGACAGTCTGAAATAAACTAGCACAAAGGGGAAACACACAACGACTATCTGCATTAAATGTCTCTGCGAACAGAAGCTCTCACACAAACCACAATAAAGCCCATCAAACTCGTTGGGGATTTGAGAACTTGATTTAAGCGGTTCAAACCAAAGGAGTATACAGTGATAGAGAAAGACTGTGCAACTGTGCATCCATGTCAGGTCCTTTCTGAAATCAACTCACATTCATTGAGATGAATACGAACTAAAAAAAAAAAAAAGACACAAAGATGGAAAAAGGTCACAAGTTGTAGGTGAAGACGTAGATTGTTTCCACACAGCGCCCCCTGGAGGCCAAGAATTTCAGGAAAAAATACCTTGTTGCTTTAAATAAACATTAATAAATTTAAAAACAGCATGACTATAGTCAGTAGTTTACATACATGAATAAACATTTCTAATCAGAAAAGATTATATAGATTTATACGTGTATAAACAAAGAGTACCAGGTTTCAGCAATCAAGACAACTAAGATAAAAAAAGGGGTTTGAAGCATCACAATTCATATTTTGGGTTTTGCGATTACCCACAAAACTGCAAATATATCAAATACCGTGTTTATACCAGAATGCCCAATCTATTCATTTACATATACTTCTATTCATAAATCTTGAGTCCAATCAGAGTCGCTCAATAATCAAGCTGATTAGAGTGATTCCTGTTCATTGGATGTGCTGCAATAGCATAAACAAATGACACTTTCAAACAAACAAACAACTCAATGGCGATGTGTGTATTCTTATCCATACTGCACAGTCTTAATGTGAGGTAGCACGTTTCTTGATTGAACGCAAATATCACAAGTAGTTAACAGAAGCCTGATGATGCACATTAAACCAGAAAAAAACTAAACCAAAACAGAACCAATTCCCTGAAATTGATTAACCACATTGAAATGGCACAACACAACAGACAACATGCTTTGGACGGCGCTGCGGAGCATCGTGAACAGGAAGTGAAGCTCGCCTTAACCAGACTTCTCTGTGTGCTTTCTTCGTAGCTTCTCCGTGTGCTTTCAGACGGCAAACCTGTCAAACTTTCCCCAGCAACCTCACGGATCATTTTCATTAGCGCCGATGACTGACAAGCTCCATTTACATAAAACATTCAAATCCAAAGCCAACAAGGAATCTTTTGAAAGAAAAAAAAACCCACTAGAAAGTGCTTTGATTCAAACCTAAAATCAGCACAAAGCGACAAAATTTGCCTGGACCTTCATCTTCACACACACAGACGAGCACATAACATCCACGAGACAACATGCTCTACAAAGTCCCCAAAATAAATTAAGACTTCAATTAAAGATTAAAGCCCGTCACAGAGATCCTAAGAGAACCAGCTTCATCATTACAGAGGGAAAAAAAACAGGGCCTGTTCAAAGAAAAACTCCACTCTGCCAGTCTTCTGAGGAAGACACACACACCTCGCAACTGGCAGTGGAGTCCAACTGAGTGACAGAGGAGTTCGGCCTCACAGAGAGAAGAGTAGTAGAGCATGAAATTAGAGTCTTCTATTCCAGCCTGGCAGAAGAAAGACATCTGACAGCGACTGAGAGAGAAGGTGTCCGTGTGAATCTGCTTTCGCTCGCAGGTGAGAAAAGGAAAGGCAGAGCATGTAGTTGGCTAGAAAAGGTCTTGAACAGTGGTCTTCGGTCGGCTGGAAAAAGAGCACAGCGGGAGACTGGATGCTCGGAACACTGTGGACAACCTCCACCACTTCCAGGTTAGAGAAAGTGCTCCATTTGAATCAGGAATGTGACCTTAGGCTACAATGCCGAAGAGGTTTAATTTTTAAAGCACAGAATCTTCAGTGGTGATATGCTGCCCCCTGCTGGAGAATGTTAATAAGAACGAGGGAGTTAAGTCAAAGCCAAACCACCAACAGGAACCATATTAGAATAACCACTCTGCTACGACAACCACAGCAAACTGAGAAAATATAATAATTCATTCAACTAGTTAGATAATTTAACAAGAAACAAAATTCTACAACACTGACTTCAACCAGTTTACCTAAGGCACGTTACAACAAAAATATTATGTATAACACACTTGAAAGTGCCGTCAAACAATTTTTTTTAACTAATTAATCGCACTTCCTAATCACACGCGCACACACACACACACACACACACACACACACACATGAGTTTGACATTCAAACTGCACCAGGTTTACTTCAGTAAACTTCCCCACCATAGGACTAATGATGTACCTCTATGACTATATCCTGCACGCTTACATTCAGAAGGAATCCTGTTTGATGCAGTAAAACATTTAACATTACTAGTTTAAACAATACTTAAAACATTGAAGTAGTCAGTGCGCTGTTTAGCGTTCACAATGTTTAGAGAGTACCTATAACAGTTAACTGTAATTAATCGTATAAAATTAGTGTCCACTCATTTGAGACATCTACAAACGTGCAAACTACATGCAAAACACATTTATTAACGCTTCATCATCTTTGAATGAGACAAATGACTCACTTGCGCCACCTGCTGATAAATCTTCAAACACATTAACATTCTGTTTTTTATGGGGAATGATTCCCACAATAAATGGACAGACATGGCATAAACATATTACCAGTTTGGCACCTAAAACGATACGGGTTAATAAAAAAACAAACAAAGCAAGACTTTAAACCAACTTTACTGCTTAATGGCACTGGGCAAGAGAGTGGACCTGAAATGACCTTGATTTTAAAACGATTCTCCAGAACAAAAAGCCAATAATGGCCCTCAGATTAATTATTCTACTGACCTGTGTGGAAATGGGGCTGTTTAATGCCTTAAAAGGCTTCACAGGCTCCAGTCACTCATCTAGTTTGAGTGGAATTCTGTAAAGCATTTCAAATCACAGGAAGATTAAGGGAATTGAAAAAACAGCTCATGCAAGTGATTGAGCACATGAGTGTGTGTGTGTGTGTGTGTGTGTGTGTGTGTGTGTGTGTGTGTGTGTGTGTGTTTTCCTGCATATAGCACAAATTTGCCAAGAATGCTAGTTTTTAGCACAAAGTGGGACCCCGTTGTGTACTTGTGAGGTCTTTGGTCTAGGGCCCCAAAACTTTGAAGATCTTTTTGAGGGTCAAGATGAAATTTTAAATCAGAGATTATAACTTATTATATTATTATAAGATTATAACTAATTGAGTTTTTGTTAAGGTTTTGTTAAGTTTTTGTAAAGGGGGTGGGGAAGGGTGTCTGAATCTGCAATGGTTCAGATAAAAATCCAACCAAGTTTGTAACGCCAAACAAACTTGCTCAAAGAGCCTGATCTTGTTGCTCATTATTCCTTCCATGTTCATCAATTTTTCATATTTTATGTAACATTGATCGATGAGTATTTGTTTGATCAACTGATTGGCAGATCAAACCTTTCATAAAAGCATAATTCACAGGTTCGGAGATAAACCAACACTTCAAATAGCAAACGCACTTCCAGTTGCACTTCCTGTTAACGTTGACACTAATTCTGGTCATTTATCAGATTATTATTCAGGACGGTCATATTATTTTAATAGCTCTGTAAACTATTTAAAATTAATCTGGAAAAAAAATGCATTCTCAAGAACCAGAGTCTCACAATCATTCGAGAAACTACTGGAAAATGTATCAAGGCAGCAGGTTGTTTCCTTGTCGAGCATGAAGCACATGACATCAGATTCGCACTAGACGTGTTGAGACAGACTCCAGCCTGAAGGGAAGCAGCTGGTGCATCGGGCATTTCTAGAACATATCCGCAGACGGAGAGATAGTGATCACATGAAATAATGCTGACACAGAAAACTACTTTTGCACACGGAAGGCACATTTCTATGGACCATAAAAGCCACAACACAAACCCAATGAGATATGCAGATAAATTCTAAACTTGCCAGATCTGTGCATTGTGACATGGCAATGGTTTTAGATGATTTTAGTGCAGAACATATGGGTAGCTCTGATTTCTTATTACAATATTGGGAGTGTGTGTGTGTGTGTGTGTGTGTGTGTGTGTGTGTGTCTTGCTGTGTAATTGGTCAGCTACCAAACCAGGGTGTGTTCTTTCTGGCCTAAAGTTAATAGGATTGGCTTAATTTCACCATAACCCAGAAATGTAGTAGTTCTGACAATGGATGGATGAAAGTGCATAACTAGCTTTTCCTGTTTTGTTATATCACTCAGTTATGTCTTCTTTTTGTGACTGACTGGTGAACAACTTAAATGTGCAAGACAAATGTATAATGTATACTAAAACTCACCAAAAATGCATTTATATATTATATTTATATTATTATAATTAAATATAAAATATTACATCATGTACGGGTATTTAGAAACTATAGAACATGCCACTAAATATAAAATTATTAACATTAGAAATGTATAGATGAAAATGTTTACGTTATAATGAAATTAGGTTTGAGCTTTAGTTTTATGACTTGTTATATCACATTTGATTGCCTAAATTGTGGTTATGATGACAGAAACAGAAAAAGATGCTGATATAGCCTTCTTATCTTTAGAGTGACAGGGTGACAAAAACATTTCTCAGGAGCAATTTCCTGTCTGGCACTGTTTGTGTGTGTGTGTGTGTGTGTGTGTGTGTGTGTGTGTGTGTGTGTGTGTGTGTGTGTGTGCGTGTGTGCGAAGAAATAATTCTTAATAATATTAATTTATATTAATTCCTTAATTAATCCCAATCAATTACTCCTTAATGAATCCTTAATTACCTAATTAATTCATTAATTAAATATAGAACCTTCCTAGCAAACACAAAAGGCTCAATGTACAGAGAGAGATGTACCGATATGAATCCAAAACACACCAAATCCATTAATTTTGAGCACCAGTGCACGTCCAGAATTCTACCAAGATCCATGAGTACAATCCAAGGAAACTGACAACCAACACGGAAAATACCAAGACTAAATGGCATGAAAAGGCTGTAATTCCCTTGAACAATCCAAAAACTAAATTGCAGTTCAGCTGAACTCTTGGGTCCTTGCTAAAGCTCCAGGTCACGCTGCATCTTTAAAGGATTTAGAAGACATTAAACCCTTGCCTTACAACTCTGAAAAGCAGTTTTCGCAAATGTTTGCACATTTCTCCACACATAACATCTTCAATACTTGAAGAATGAGAGATGACAAAAGAATTTCAATAATGTTCTTTGCATTTAGAAAACACTTCCATGATTTGTTCACTAGATATCACACATTGACTTAGAAGAAAACTTGACCTATTAAATGTGATTGTTTATCATTGTCAGAAAGAGTGTAAAAATACAAGACATGTGTGCGATGCGTGTGTGTGTTCGATCAAAGTGCTCTCCATCTCCATGTTCTACTCACTTCTAAAAAATATATCAGTTTAATCGTGATGTTGAGGTATCTGAAATAATGTCTCTGGTCTTTCACTGTACAATGCTATCCAAAGACGGCCATGGATACTTGTTGTGGATGGCCCGTGCGGTGGAATACTCGAAAAAACCTACCAAAAATAAAGCCAATATAGAAAAATAAAACTAAACTATACAAGATATACAGGATTGCGAGTTCCAACTTGCTATTATTAGCTTCTCTTTCAAACACAACACAATCACGCCACAAAACATTCACTCCAGTTTAATGTGTATTATGTACTTGTGTGTGTGTGTGTGTGTGTGTGTGTGTGTGTGTGTGTGTGTGTGTGTGTGTGTGTGTGTGTGTGTGTGTGTGTATGAGGGAGTGTGCCCCATAGTCCATTCCTTGTCATGGGCGTCTCCCTGACAATACCGAAAAGTGGGTTTGGTGGCAAACTTGAATATGGTTCATGTTCTTATCACCAGACAGCACATATCACATGAGGATGAGACAGAGAGCCCAAGCGAGTCACAAACTCAAAGACAAACTCATCTATCGATGCAAAGAAAGACGGGCTTGAACTATAACTGTCAGGATAACACAAAATCATAGTGTTGGTGATAAGTGTGGATCACTCGTTCATTTCCATATTCACTAACTTGTGAATATAGTGCTTTTAGTTCATTTGAAAGGAGTTACAACTGTGCGCTCAAATAAAAATAACGTTCAATCTGAACGACCTTCAAACGCCTCTGAAAGACAAATTTAGACAAAAACCTTTATCAGAGATTTATGCTGAACTCACAGTGAACTTTCCAAATCTGCAAAATGACCAGTATGTTAGTAAATATAATATCTTTGTGATAAAGAGTGCCATGACAGTGACAAATCCTGACCCAAACATTCTGAAACTGGTTTCTGAAGAATAACAAGTGCAGACATCGCACTAATAAAATATGCTTTGGATAGCAAGTACACAAATTATTGAGGTTTCATTACTTCTTACATGTCAACAAACAACACTAATTTATAATATCAATACTTTATTTTCATATATGTTGTAGTTGGAAAAATTCCCAGCCATTCAGGCTTGGTGAAAACCACTGCTCTAGAATCTCAGAAATGTGGTAGTGTCTTCATGACAGTGAGCATGTTGCCGCCGGGCAGTATGAGAGCAACACAGCAAATAAAAAGTCCCACAAATAAAGCCCGCTGGATAAACTGTGTGCATCCATGTCGGCCTGAACACTGCCATTCTGTCACATTCAATCACATCCACTGGTCAAAAGCAGTTTCAGCTGCATCCATGTTCTCTACCTCCACATTCAACTACAGTCAGCAATTCATAAAATAATAAAAATAAAAGTAATAATAATCCCCACATAGCAAAAAGAATACTAGTTTAGGAACTAGAAATGTATCAACTTTTTCTCATTTCTGCAAAAACAGAGTAAATATTTGAACAAAAGGATGTTAAAGCTTATTCGTCATTCAAATAATTAAGTCTTATCCATCCTGTGTGTTTTTATCCAATATGTAATGCAAGTATTTCTATTGATGAATTTATAATGTTTAGGAATAAAAAAACAATTAATCACATGCACCCATAAACAATAGCAACAAAATTGTACAAAAACTTTCCATTTAAAAAACAGAAAAGCAATATGAGGAGTGAGGTGTGGTTTAATTTAAGATACCGGAGAACTGCAAATGTAAAACTAGCGTGGTAAAGAAAGCCGAGAGCCAGCGCAGAGTTTCTGATGTAGAATGAAAGCGGTGTGTGTGTGTGTGTGTGTGTGTGTGTGTGTGTGTGTGTGTGTGTGTGTTTTATTTTAACAATACCAATTACAATACTACAATTCTTTTAACTGTTATAGTAACAGATCGTATGTTAAACTACAGTGAGGGAAAGCACCTGTTGCTCTTTCAAAACTACATTTTTGAGTTTTGAACACATTATTTATTCCTCCACAGCGAGTGATACTGCAAGCTACACTTTCCAGTCATTCAGATAATAAACATTTTACCTGCACTGATGTTGTAATGGCTAGTGAGCAATGAAATGAAAGACTGAAGAGACTGACAGTATAACCACACAACAGTAAGTACAGTAGATTATCCGAGTAAATAATAGGATGTGAATCAGAATCAAACCTGCCAACAGCTGTACAACAACTATCGCCTGCTTTTCCGTTCATGCATTAGTAATGTATTCGGTGAAGGACAGACACATGGCTGAATGTGACACGTACGTGCCTGTACGGCTCAAACAAACCCAGAGAATCGTTGAATATAACTCGGACACAAACACTGTCATCATAAGCAGCCGGTGGATTATTCTACGAAGCCGTGGATGACTCAGGTCTGGAGAACACGAGAAACCTGAACGGAGCATGTAACTCGACTCCTCTCGGTTTACAGGCGATTCAGAGGAGAAACACACGGGATTAGGAGTTTTGTAAGTGGACATCTCACCTTTGGCTTCGCAGTCGGCGCAGTATTTGTTGTCATCCTCCCTCAGCATTTTGGACAGAATGGCCTGATGCTGCTCGTTCAGTTTCAGAGCCTTTTCCCTCTCCGATCGCGTCGTCATCTTTGCCGATTTCGGTCAGCGTCTTTCGGGTAAAATCGCCTCTCTTTTCGCGAATCAATATTTTTAAAATGTAAGAAAGAAATACTGGAACACCGCCGTGAAATTGAACTATGACGGGCTCTCAGCGCAGTGGCGGTGAGGATGAGCAAGATCGGCGGAATATGGCCGATTGGAGGAACTGACCGGATCCGGAAACGATGACTAGGAAGGGTTTAAAAAAATAATTTACTCATATTTGGCATTTTTTTAAATAGAAATGGAAATTGTGCGGTGTTAAATGTAAGGGTTATTGTGGCGTAAAACTGTTGAAAAATAAAAGTATGCAGCGAAAAGTCCGAATACAACATACTACCGCCCCCTGTCGTCAAATATGACGTAAGCAAGCTGATGGGTCTTATTTTAATTAAAGAAAATAGATGTAAAAACATAATAAATAAATAAAAGCAAAAAAAGTATCAATAAATCCGGAGTAGTACCATAACGATATTGTATAATACTACTAAAAAGGGATTATAAACAAAATTATTGTTTATTTGTATTAATAAGTTGACAGAAAAGTTGACATTAAGACAACATTATTAGTTATTACATCTATATCTTATTACCACCATTTATAATAACATGAATTAGAGAATTAATTTCCTGCAATAACATTATCCCTCTGATGCAAAGACACGTATTGAGTCCCTAAAAATTGGACGCAAATTTACATACCCTACGTATGAATACATATAGACCTGCAGAAAATTACATGCTCATCAGTATTAAAAAGCAAATATATTATAAACAAAAATCACACTTATCTGATATGAAAACAAAAACTAAGTCTGCATTGTTTCATTGTATAAGTTCTATTCCCTTGTACACCCAGTGTTCTGTTTTGCTTATACAAACACAATTAATCTTTTAAAAAATTGTGGCCTGTTCAACGTCGCAACAATTTAACAAAATTCATCAAACCATTGCAATTCATCAAACGTTGCTAATATGCTTTGATATTACACTTAACTTACACCCACACAACTGTCAAGCAAAACACAACAAAGGAACTGAAACGTGAGAGTGTAGAAGGTATAAGAATGATATCCTGGCTTGAGCACACGAACGCGTGCTTCGTTTATTCTCAACTTTCAACAGAACTCAATCAACTTCCGGCACGCGCGTTATACGTCACTATGACGTCAGAATTTAAATCCCAACGGGAGAACAAACAGAAACGCCTTTGGCAATATAATATAATAATAATAATAATAATAATAATAATAATAATAATAATAATAATAATAATAAATAAATAAATAAATAATGAGTATTTGTAGGGCGCTTTTCACAGTTTTAACTGTCTCAAAGCGCACAAATGTAACACAGATTATTACTTGGGTGAATTATGTACAGTCACTACACGAGCACATTTGCCAATCATTTTTAATACAAAGAGACAGTTAAGAACAGAATCTTTTCCACCCTTCCATTTTTGGAATTATCTTAGTTTAAACTAGTTCATAACACTAACAAAAAGCATTGGTGTCTACTCCTGTTTAACAGGAACAATAATTAACAGAAAGTACAAACAACGTCGCCAATAAATATAATATTGTTCACAGAACAAGCTAAAAATCAATACAACGGCCCCTTCTCTCCCAGTCACCGAAGCGTGTGGGTTCCGGACCCCTGGGACCACCTCTCTCCTTTGTTTCTGGATTCACGTCATCTGGAAATTCTGTTAATTGGAAAATGAAGCCAAGACCGTTAAAATAAGTTTTCTATAATCTTAAAGTGTCGACGAAAAGCCTTGATGTCGAGAGAGCATCGTGGGCGTTAAAACAATTAAACATGTTCATTGATTGTTCATTAACGTAAATTCTGGCAAATTTACTGTAAAACCAAAAAACAGGCAAATTCGTACTTTCGAGCACATCTTTTGATTTCTGCTCCGGTTCCTCCATGTCGAATCGTCCTTGCGGGGTTTTCGCTTTCTTTAACGGTTTCTTATCGTTGAAAAACACACCAGAAGCATATCCTGCAAGACATATAAGTACCCTTTTTGTAAGAGAATTTAAATGGAAATCGAATGTGACTCAGTTAACTAAAGACTAAACGTTCCCGATATTATACAACAAATTACACAACAGACACAAAAGTTCAACAATACAGTTTCGAATGAATTTGAATGCACTCACCAGCATTACTAGACTGAAACAATCCACCTTTAGCAAAACGCGCGAATGTACGACAAATCCATAAAATAGACATTTTCGAAGGTCCCGCAGTGAGCCTGAAACTGACAAATGCGCTGGCGCGTTAATATGACGCGAGCGACGTCATCATTGACTAGCGAGAAAATACGGTCATGCGCAGTTTCTCTAAAGTAGCAAAACCGAGAGCTGACGACGAACATGGTCTGTTTTCTGGAACCTCCCATATGATACAGTTGATGTAACAATATAAATAAAAATAATTATAAAGCACTTTAAAAATAAGATTCGTATATAGTAAAACATTATTTACATTTACATTTGGTACTGGTTTAGTGACAAATGGTTTTCATTTGCTTCACCTATCGCCTATTTTTTTCTTTTGGGGTAAAATTTATTTATAAATCATTAAAGTATGCATTATTTTTTATTTTTTTTTTTTGCTTAAGCTTGTATTGAGCATTTTATATGTTTGATTAATTTAATATTTTTTCAAACAAAAATTGCTCAATTATAATTTGAAATTTTATGCGACGAGATATTTTTCACATTGCCACTTATCTGAAACAGTAACAATTATGTTTTAAGAATTGCCTTTTGCCATCATGGAAAAACAAGGAGTCACGCAAATGACACAGTGTTTAAAAGGAGGGGGGAAAGTGAACGTTGCGTTGAATGGTGTCTGGCTATTTTCACTTCGAAAGGTACAGCAAATGAATGATGGGCTCGGACCTTTTGTCTCGAACATCCAAACTTATTTTCCTCTCACCTTTCTAGTGTCAAAAATAAATAATACAACCAGTACAAATGTTCTTTTATTAGGTAACTTTAGATCAGGTAAACAATCGAGATATTATGAGCCTCAAATATTAAATATTCAATATAAATTTAAAGTAATTTGTTTATACAAGTAGATGAACCGTTTTAACAAAAGTTACCGGTAAGTTGTATCTGAAAAGAATGACACAATTATTTGAAAAAAACCATAAACAATTGTTTTGGATAAAAGTCCAAGTAGAGTATAAAAAAACGAAAACCTGCATATAACAAAAATATAACAAGTAATTATAATTTTTTTTCAGCACAAGAATATATTATTCGTAAGAATAATTTCCCGATTTCATAGCAAGTGCTTAAGTCGTTTGACACAAGACAAAAATCAAAAGTTCAAAATGTTATTAGACATGTAAATGTATCCCACTGGTCTTTATAATCAACCAACATGTTTGTTTTAAAATATGGTTTACAAAAAAACATAATAGCGAATGTATTAAAAAAATATATAATTTTTGTTTTTTTTTATTATTTTTCAAACTTTTTACATTGTATTTTTTTCTTAAACCTTGTTTAATAATTAATTATGTGTTTTGCTTGCTGGAAATTAAATTGCCACATTACCTGGTTTTATAAAGAAATCTATCACCAATTATAAGTTTTACGTGTAATCCTGTTGCTGTCCTGCAGGTGTCTCTAAAACATTTAATATAAACGAGAATATAATGCGTATTTTGTGGCCTGAATTTTTTTTTTATTTTTATTTTTTTGCATTATATACTGTTTTAAATTAAACGCGCAGTGACGTGACAGTGAATAAGTGTGTGACAAAACTTATATTATGTTGCATGATGATGAGAGCTTTAATGAAGCTGGAACTTCTAGCATACAGCATGTGCGAATGCAATATAATATTTTCTCTTGGTTAATTTAAATGTAAAATATTGTATAACCAAATTAGGCTACCTGAAATACAAAAAAAAATATGCCAATGATGAGTAAAAACATCAAGTAGTGCTTTTGCAAAATATGTATTTACTTCTAATCAGTGTTCGGAACGCTGCTGATTTTTGCCGTATTTTCAGTCCAAGGCTGAAGGTTCTGAAGTGCGAAAAGAGAACTGTTGTGCAGACAGATTGGATCCGGAGTAACAGGTTGGTTCATAGATTTTTGAAAAGCTTCTTGCTGAAGTTGCATAAGAATTCGATTCGCTTGTTGTCGCTCGGCCTCTCGTTCTTCTGCTGTCTGTCGCCTGTGTGGATACATCACATTTTAATTATTATTTATTAAGTACAGTATTATAAAGTAAAATATCATTACTCAAATTACTACTGATTTATTGCATAATTTTGATGTTATAAACCCTCTCCCGTGCAGTCAATGCAGATGCGTTATGCGTTAAATAAAGCCGAAATCTAAAATCTAAATCTAATCTGAACGAATGAACAAACTTAGATCCCAAATGAAACGATTGTCGTTTCGAATATACGCAAATTTCAAACATATAATATATATATATATATATATATATATATATATATAAACATTTATTATACAAAATAAAATATTTTCTATTCTGTTGATCCCAAAAGTAAAAGAAAATTATGTACTCTAATTTGGAGATGAACCGATTG
This sequence comes from Paedocypris micromegethes, assembly GCA_028031935.1. NCBI lineage: Eukaryota > Metazoa > Chordata > Actinopteri > Cypriniformes > Paedocypris > Paedocypris micromegethes. The sequence continues at coordinate 17,841,455 of CM051500.1, forward strand.
AATTCAAACTCACCTCCATTTTGTTCTCCTGTTCTGGAACCACGTTTTAACCTGCGCATCTGTCATTTTAAGTGCTTTTGCTAAGGCCGCTCTCTCAGCTGACGCCAGATACTTCTGCCGGTGAAAGCGTTTCTCCAGCTCACAAATCTGCAGCCGCGTAAACGACGTCCTAGGTTTCTTTTTCTTCGGAGGGGTTCGGTTCTGGTACGGGTGACCTATACGGCGTGTTACAGTGAACGGTGAGAGGGCCACTGGATTGAAGGACAGAGTGAAAGAAAGCAAGCAGGAGAAATTAGCAGGACGGCAGGCTGAAAGACCTTGTATGCAGTGTTCTTATCATTACCAAAAAGATCATCTGGCTAGCATTTTCTAAATAATGTACTTGTTGAAACACATTTATATTTGTGTGTGTGATAGATATTGATAGATAGATAGATAGATAGATAGATAGATAGATAGATAGATAGATAGATAGATAGATAGATAGATAGATAGATAGATAGATAGATAGATAGATAGATAGATGAAATGAAAATACATCAATTCAATAATTTAATTAAATACGTATAGGTATATATACATCATTAGTTTGGAACTGAGCAAGAGAACATTTTTCATCATAATTTGAAACATGTTGAACATATTGATTAATCAATTTATTGCCTACCTGTAAATCTGTCTTTGGTATATCTCCTGTTACTTTCCATCCATGGAAATGTTAATCCAGTGAGATTGTTAATAGTGCCCATGCTTCCCATACCTGGCACAGTAGCACTATTGGTGGGAATAGATGAGTGAACATTGCTCAGCGGCCGGTGTGCTGGAACCCGAATCACCCCTGAAGAATTGAGGCAATTCCCGTTAACATTCGTGCCTACGTTCATGTTGTAAGAACCGCCAAGAGTTGCGACGTTGCACGAGTTGCCATTGTATCCAGAAGAGTTATTGACATTGTAGTTGCCAGTCATAGTATTGTAGGCTGTGCTGACTATGCAACCTAAGCCGTAGTCCAAGTCCTGCATTCTGGGGTTGGAGATCATGCAGCTCCCCTGTTCTGCATTGCTAAGAATCTGGTCAATGCCGAAACTGATGGTATCTGCGTGTGTCTGGTGGAGATGTGCTCCCATAAGATCCATGGCGTGGAGAGGCGCGGGCTCCTGCGTGCAAGCCGAGCAGTTCCAAAACGTCACCACCGGTGTCATACAGCAACTAAAACCCTGTTGAATCCTGGCTTGTTTTTATCCGAACGCACTGGCCGCATGTGTGAAGAAACGATTGCCTTTTCTTCACTGCCTCCCTTTACGCTTGTAGGTATATGCCGGATGGAGCCACGGGAACATCAATCAAAATGCCAAAGAGGCTGAGTAAAATTAAGCCTCCAATTTTGAAACGAGAGAGCCAATTGGCTGAAAGAACCTAGACGTGTCTGTTCAATAAACTAGCAGAAACTCCCTTATCAACACAGGCCCATGAAAGATGATTTTACAGAGCCAAACATTGGTTTTTCCAAACAGCTTAAAACTTACACCAGATTATTTTATTTAAAGCCTGAGTTTATGTTCAAAATATTGTTTTCCCTATTAATATTATTTCTAGGAAATGTTCGATAATCAGATCACATTCATATTACATTTTATTAATATGACGTTGCTGTTAGTTGTAGAATTTTAACCAAGTGGAATTGTTTGAAAGATTTACATAGGAAATTACATTTTTAAAACACGAAAAAATGCAAAATCGATAAATTGCCAAAACATCTGATGAAATTGAGTTTTTATCATGAACTATACTTTTACATTTCCAGCTTGTTCAATTTAAACATATGAAAATGCAATTTCTAAAAAATATTTTAAACAAACGGTATATTTTTAAATTAAATATTTTTACTCGATAGTGGTGGCCTCGTGAAATTCTAAAATGAGGGGGGGAAGCAGGATTGCAAATAGTTTTAATTGTTTCACATTTTAATTTAGTTTAGACTTACTATTATAAACTATTTAAAACTTTGCATCGCTCGGGTGAAAATTACTTTTCAAAGAAACGAAATACACCTATTAAAAGTACGTGTACGTAGAAAAATTAGAAGTAAAAGTCTGGCAAACTATTAGAGGATTTAGGGAGGTTCAAACTTTGCTGTGGATCAGCCACTACCTGCGTGTAGTGCTTGACATCTGAGCCAATTGATCGGCCTGGCGCCATTTCCATCAGCCGCATTTCAGTGCAGATCGAGCGCGCGCCGCCCCGCCGCTGACAGCTTCAAGAGCATCTACATTAACGAAGCACTCACACACAAACATGAAAAGAATTTCGCTTTGTCAATTTGCATATAAAATGCTTTTACTGTATTTGAAATAATGGCCACATCGCTGTCAGTTTTTTTCCAGTATAGGAGCTATTAAGTATTTTGTTTAATGCGTTGAACTTTTATCTTTTTAAAAACTATGCAACAAATTAATAAAATAAAAAGTATTTTCTTTAAAGTTAAGTGTTTAAAGAAAACACACAAAAATAAGTATGATCACTATTAAAAAAAATCATCAGTGAACTAGATAAAAAAATACAATTCTACTTAAAAATGGAAAAGCTTAAAATGGGAAAGCCCTCTTCAAAACAAGTGATGTGAAAGCTCCCGGTTATAATGCATTTTTAAATGATATTGAGAAATGAAACAAAGTAACAAATGTCTGAATCAGTTGTTGAGGTGCTGAGGGAAAAGGCATCCATTAACTTGTTGTGTCTTTCATGCTAATGACTTGTTTTACTGGATAATGTGTCTGTCAGCATAGACTAGAAACAATTTTTTGATAAATTGCTCATCATTAAAATGTTTCTGTCAAAGAAAGAAAAAGAATGCTTCTGTAATGAGGATAATCTGACTAATGCGGATATAGTCAGACCCATTTAAAGATCTAAATAGGCTCTTGCTCAAATTTAGGTCAAAACAATGTCTGTCTTTTGTCCTAACACTTTCATTTAATAACAAAACGTTTTTAAGAGTAAATGAAAAATATCTACATTATTTTAAAATCTGTAAAAATAAATATAATCATATAACGAAGTCATGTTTAAGATTTAAAACTTTTTTTTTCTGACATATAATTTTTCCAAGGGAGCAACAGCAGGATTTTGATTGCAGTTGCTTATTTATACTTTTAATAACGATTAACATATAAACAATACCAAACACACTCAAATGAATGATGCATTTTGCCAGAGGCATGCTTGTAGTTACAAGATCATTTGTCACAGATTTATTGTCTGAAGGCAATCCCGACTCCTTTGAGCACATGGTGGATTTCATTTCATACTCCAGGCACCATGTGGATTCACTCTGGGATCTAATACTGGACTTGACACCCATGACAGCGGAAGCTGCTCCTCCCCTATGAGCAGGGATGCTGTGTCTGTCTCTCAAGTGCGGGTGCATCCTGTCGCCTGGTTTATTTAGGAGAGGCGAGTGAGGCCAGTCTCACTTCCCCTTTCCACTCTGAACACAGCAGCCCAGCTGGGTCCTGTTTACATCACAGAGATGGATGGACTCATCCCACTAGCTACTGGTCATTACATGTGAGATCAGCACAACTGAACCCCTCCCCGATGCTGAACAGCAAGAAAGCATCCAGGAATATTGCAGAATTGGCAGCTTTAATTTAAAAATGATGCTTTACTTTGAGAATTTGAAAATGACACAAATATTGATTTCTCATTCATTAGAAATCATTAAAGGTAATAACATTTATGGAAATACGTTCCATCTATACATTTTTTAGTTTAAAACATATTATGAGAGGTACACACACACACACAAACACACACACAAAGACACAGACACACACACACATACATACACAAACATATATTTATTATAAATCTATGTACCGTATACTAAATATGTGTGTGTGTATATATCGCTGCTAAAAATCCATCTATTTTCCATGGCCTTTGACCCAGCATGAAAATTTGGTTTTATGTTTGGTGTATTTACTCCATCATTTTAGTCCTTTTAAATAAATGTGCATTTTTAGTACTATATATATATTTATTTTTTTTTTCTCCTGTTTGGCTTATTTGGTGTAATTATCATATAAAAAATATAATGATTCAGTTCAGATTTTTGCTACATGTCACCATTCTACATGTTTATGTTACAAAGATTATGTTCGGGTCAAATTGAAAGCTTAAAAGTAAAAGAAATAATACCTAAAAATACTTTTTCACTTTTAAACTTCTCCGTGCTTGTCTTAGTTAGTGTAGTCTATATATAAACTAAAAAATGGTTCAGTTACGCCGGCTACATGTTTTTGTTACAAAGATAATGCTCAGGCCAATTTGACCCTTCAGATGTAATGGAAGCTAAAAAGAGTCAGAAAGTTCAAATACTATTTGTTTCTTTGCAACAATGAGACATAATACACCACTGTCTCAGACTCAAAGTCTATATAACACACAAACACACACACACACACACTGATTGGGGAACTTTTTGGTTTCTGACACTTATATGCAAATTTAAAGGCCCACAAACATTATTTATGTCCCTCTGAAATTAACATATGGGTTATGTTACATAACAACAACGGTTAATGCTAAGCACTTTGGTCAGTCTGCTGTTTTTAAAACGTGGTTTTACAAATAAAGTTGACTTCGCTTGACTTGACTTAACATATTTACATTCATTAAAAAATAATAACCTAAATTTTACTTTTCGTTGGAAAAAAAAAAACTTACCTGACATTTAGTGAAACAGAAAAGAATAAACACATGGAGAAAAAAAATTCCCGCCCAGAGGTTGACATTGATCAATATTACACTTGCAGCCTAATTTTTCTTTTTCATTATCTTCATTATATTTACAATAATATGCACTGCATCTCAGAACGTGTGAAGACATTTTCATACATATATTCATGGTTGCATGGTGGCAACATGGCAATACATTAATGCCCTAGCTATATAGTATGTACATATTTATATGCATCCAAATGTCCAAAGATCTGCATTTTCCAAGCAGTACCATTAATTTTCTTTATCATCAAGAGTGCGATGCACAGGGCAACCCGGGCTCTCATAATCCGTCATCCTGCCGGTCTTCTACAGGTAGTCTGTTTCTGTGTTGCTTTTTTTTTTCCTTTTTGCACTCGTCCTTATTATGCAGCTTGCTGCACCATAACAAACAGGTCCTCCAGCCCAAACCTATAACCCAGAAACACAGGCACAGACTAGCTGGTGCCTACACAGGCCTCAGGGGCTTCAGTTCACACCTAATGATCTGCTCTGACGGACAGAGGCTGTGGGCCGGGGCTTAGCGTCTCCCCTGATACCTAACTCTCCGCTCAGCAGCAAGGTATGTGGCATCAGCTGATGCATAATCCTGACATTGACCTTTTCTTTAGACTTTCATAAATCTCTTTTGCATGTTTGCCAGGTATTTAATCTGAAAGTCAATTTAGAAATATAACTGACCCCATGAAGTATTTTGTATTATTAAAGTAGACAAGGACATTGAGGCCAGAAACAGACTGGAAATGCATTTGAGACATTTATCTAAGCCTAACAGCGCAGGGACAGACATCACTCTCACAGGTCAAAGGTCATGTCTAATTGAGTGTAGAAAAGAAAACAAAAACTCTTTCAGGGTGGCAGATCTAAGGAGGAATATCACAACAACTCAAAACAGAGTGGAAGAAAACTTCCAGAACTATTTCCATTAGTATTCCATTAACTCGGAGAACAACGAGACCTTCAACTGTAACAGTTTTTCTATAGCTCCCGTCATAAATTTGGATAGTAGCTGCAATATTTTAACCTAATTGTAAAAGTATTGCACTTTCATTGTAAAAAGCCAATTTTATAATTCAATATCTTAGGTGTACATGGTAAAGTTGTTGTGTATTTTATCCTCATCAGAAAGGTGCGCGCACGCGCACACACACACACACACACACACACACATTCAAAATATAATTTGATTTAAAATCAGTAGTTTGTTTTTGCACTGTACGTCTGCACTGTCTGGAGCTTGCACTTAAGCTTTCCACTCACCGCAGCTCACACGCTGATAGTAATGGGACAATAGAATTAATGATATTAATTGTCAAAGATGTTTATTTTTCTCGTTTTATTTTTAAGATAGAAAGATATACATAAAATATCCTTCTCTTTTAAAAATTAACAAAAGCTTAGTTTAAAAAAATGCTCTCAATAAAGCAGCAATCATCTCATTTTCATAAGGATTTCAGGAAATACAGAAGGAGAGAGCAAGGGAAGTACAGCTCTCAGTTACACAACACACATCCCAGACTAAACCTTAAACAAGTAAATCGTACAAATCGTACATTGTGTCGGGTGTTATTGACAGCATCCGAGTGATGCTGAAAAAACGTGCGTTATCTTGGGACTCATGGGACGAAGGAACATTGCAATTTCCCATCCCACTACCAATGTGAGACATTTTTGAAATTTGACCTTTTGCTGAAGCAGCCTCGGATGGTTTTTGAGTTTCAGTTTCGTCTACCTTGTCTCAAACAACAAAAAAAATAACTTGGATGATTTACTGACTTCCACACGTTTAGCAACAAAACAAATGGAAATTCAACTTGAGCTTAAGCTTCATGTTTATTGGAAATAGCACTTATTTTGTCAAGACGGAGCGGGTGATGGAGCTGGGAGAGAGTTATGCTCTATTAGCAGGTTAACGGTCAGAAACCGCTTGACATCCTTCAGCCCAGTAAACAGTGTCAGGTCCAAACACTGCGCAGGCGCTCACATGTCAACATGACCCACGCTGGCTGCGTAACAATCACAGCCCCCGTGAAAGCGCAAGGATCTGGGGTGCGACGGCAACAACAACCCCTGCTTTGGTTGGCTGTTATTGAGCAAACTTTTAACAAAGCAGTCAATTTGGTGCTCAATTAAAACAGACTCATGTTGGGAAGTCGTACTTACTTACGACAACTGCCTTTCCCCCTGACAGGCTGATGATTGATTACCAGGCCCGGGTCGTCTTTTATAACGTGATAAGCCAAATTAAACCCTTGACTGCGGGGGCCCATCTGAGGTCTGGCTGGGCAAATTAAATCTCCAGCACTGATGTCTTTCTCTTCCTCTCATTCTCCCTTTTCCTCTTTCCAGCCCTTCTTTCTGCTGTCTAGCTCTCTGCATGTCATACCCACAGACAGCATTTCACTTGAAAAACGAGTGCAGAGGAAAGAAGGAAACAAAACATGGCAGAAACGGCCTCAATCTCTCAGGCGGCTCTCAGGGGATGAGGATGCCAGGTGATCTGCAGCAGCGGGAGAGCTGGGGACATTAAGACATATTAAACGTACTAAAGACTTAATGAAGTTCGGGCAAGCGGTGGCACAGTTGACTTTATTAGTTTACACCAGATTAATGGGAATAATCATTTAAGTGATGGAGATGGATTACCCTCTTCAAGATGCTCTTTGGCTCCAGACCCGGTCCAACCAGAGAGCGACAAAAACTGCGTAGCTAGAACCAAAGGCAGCAAGTGAAGAAACAGGAAGCCAAGTCAGGAAGTGAAAGGATTCATTCAGTCTTGCAATTAACTAGAAGTCTGACTCTGCAAAAAAAGGGAACAATGTGTTCGTGGGAAAACTTTAACAGACAATTTCAGCAAATTCAGCGGTTTTCAAAAATGCATCATTTCATGTGGATAATTCGATCCCGTTTTAATAGTACGCGCATTTTGAATAATTGGGACTATGAAATGAATCTAAATCTAAAGCAATGTCAAATATTTAACAAACCATCAGGAGCAAATAAAAGATAAAAATAAAACAAGATAGAAATATACATAATTACTGCAAAACCGACATTTGTATTAAATACAGTAATTATATAGATTTATACAGACAGACATATAGATAAAGTTAATGCATACTTTATATATGATATACAATTATGTATTATATATTTATTTATAATTACACACACACGTACACGTATAAATATATATATATATATATATATATATATATATATATATATATATATATATATATATATATAATTGTAATGTGTATACGTCTTTGTAAAAAAACTAAATAAAAACCAAAGCCACTTTATTTCAGCTTCATGACAAATCACATTTTCAACTCAAACTAAATCTATAATCTTTCTTAAAGACCTTATTTAATGCCTGTCAGTTTCCATGTTGCAATCTCTGCCTGTCCCAACAATAATGGAAAGTTTCACTTAAACATGAAGAATGAACAGTACAGCAGTGTTGAGAAAGAAGGCATAAGACCTTCTCCACAAGACCTCCATAAGAAAAAACAAGGAGAAAGAGAGAAATTTGCTTGCCAGGAATGCACAGGACAATAATTTTTTTTAAAGTTGTAAAGTAATCTCATGTCAATATTTTCCTCATCACAAAGTTTTCCGTATAGTTATTACTAGTACTATTTACTTATTATTGTTTTAATTAATCTGAATTTATTGGAAACCCCTTGTGTGTCTTTGAAATGTTCAACTTATACACTTACTTTTGTGTTTTTGTGTTATATAAATGATCTTGTAAAATTAATTTGTAGCATTCATTGTCTTTTTTAACTGTGATCAACCAAACAGTTTGGAGAAGTACCTTTAAACTTGAGTATGTAATGCAACTGCAAATCTTTTGACCAGAAGCGTTTCTAGGCTTGCCATGGCGAAATGCCTTATATAGCATGTTTTAATTAACTAGTTTCCACTTTTAAATACGTTATGTTTACATTGTACATGTGCTGCGATAACAAGCGCTTTGTCCTGTTATAAAATACCTGCTAATTCTGACGCTTGGGAAAAATTGACAGAGAGCGCGACCTGGTTCTACTAGCCGATACCAATTTAACTTAATCTGTGCTTTTTCGGACAAAATCGAGACATTGGACCAAGACCTATATGTGTTACGATCCGGGACCGGTGAGGGTGACGTGATGAAGAGCCAGGGATCGATGTGACAACAAACGGAAATTTAATGACGAAAAACAAGACTAAAACTTACAGAAGACTCAGGTACAAGACGAAACGCAAAGTTAATGACTGACCACGGAAGAAGGCACGGGTGAAGACTTAAATAACAAGACAGATGATGAACAGGTGAAACTGATAATAGAGGTCGATGATACACCAGACGTGAACAGAAACACAGGAACATGGGAAGTGTAGTCCACGATTGCAACTATGTATATATATATATATATATATATATATATATATATATATATATATATATATATATATATATTTTTTTTTATGTGATCTGTTTGATTAGGTGTTATTTGTATGGCTGCATTAAAGCCTATAAATGTAAAGCATTTAAAAGTTACATTACATTTTTGGATTATGGATAGAACACAATACGTATTAAATATACAATGTAATATATAATCCCATAAAGTATTCCTCTCATTTTCTAACTGTTCATGTGTGAATCTGAATAATTGTGCCTAACATGTCACTTCAAATACTTGACAAAAGTTGTTGACATCTGCAACATCTATACTGAACTCATTTCAAACAATAATGTGTGATTCATTTACTGAAAAGATGGAAATGAACCTTTGGACTTCTGTGTGCTGATCTACCAATATGATCGGGTTTGTAAATATTGCAGCGAAATAAGAAACTAAAAACATCAACCGTGACATACAAATCGAAAGAGACAAAAAAAAGTAGGGAAAACTCGTTTTAAAAATGTGCATATTGATATCCTTGAAGGCAAGTAATTCAGAAAACACATTAAAAATACATCTATCAAAAACAGGATTTTATTCGAAAACGATCTTTCAAAAAAATGTTCTTCTGCCATCTAGTGGTCAGAAATACAATTTATTAGCTTGACGTGAACATGCCTCTGACTGCAACTATAATTGCAATGACATCACAAACGAGTTTTCATTAAAAGAAAAAAGCTGACAGGAATCAGTTGATGGGCTTAAATCTTGTCTTACTCTCTAAACGGTCTGGTTGAAGACATGTCATCAGCAGGGTAAGTAATGTGGATAGCAGTATTAGGATAGCAGATCTACAGTAATGCTCACTCAAAGTCCACAGTAACAGTCACTCTTGTTTGTCTCCGTTTTCTTTATGTCAGGCTCTTTAGATAGCAAAAATGAAGATGGAAATTAGAAAAGTCATTTCAAAACGATTTTTAAAGCACAATGATGCATCTGAAGCAGATATAGTTGTGTCATGTTTTCAAAAGCATACTGATTTGTGTTTTTCTCGTCTCCTTTCTGTAGCGCCTCAGATGTGTTGAGGAGGCTATGACAGCCTGCAGATCTCTCCCTCAAGACACTGAACAGATCTACAGCAAGCACATGAGTCACTTCAGTAAGATAACAGGAGGTCAGAGGTCACGGATCTCCTTATTCTCATCCAGCTGTCACAATACATCTCCACTGCTCTGGCCTTACAATCAGCATGTATGGTTTGTTTGATTCCAATGGTAATGATTCCAATGGCTCTTCTATCTTATAGTTTTTCTAATGGTTGCACACCTGCAAGCTCTTCATTGGTTCTCCTGGAGGGGGGAGGTCTATAAAAGACCACTAGGAAAGCTACTATGAGCTAATTCAGCATCTGACCTGGTTCGGTTAGGAGCTCCTCATCCCCTCTCCGGCCAACACACTTTTCTGAAATAAGTTTAAGAACCTTCGCCCGTGAACATTTATATGTACCCTTTGGGTAGCGCTGTCGTCTCACAGCAAGAAGGTTCCGATTGTGACTCGAGGTGTGAGTTCGAGGCCGTTCGGGGACTTTCTGTGTGGAGTTTCCATGTTCTCTTTTGTTCCATGTTCAGTAAGAATGCCACTGACGGCATTTTAAGAATGCCACTGAAAGCACTCACATGCTTTGAGAATGTTGATGGAAAAGTATAGAGAGGGGTAGAAGGAGCTGTGATGTGTCTTTGTGGATCTAGAGAATGCATACGACAGGGTGCCGAGGGAGGAGCTGTGGTACTGTATGAGGTTGTCGGGAGTGGCAGAGAAGTACGTCAGAGTAGTCCAGGACATGTACGAGAGGAGTAGGACGATGGTGAGATGTGCTGTAGGCCAGACAGAGAAGTTCAGGGTGGAGGTGGGACTACACCAAGGATCAGCTTTGAGTCCCTTTTTGTTTGCTATGCTGATGGACAGGTTGACAGATGAGGTCAGACAGAAATCTCCCTGGACATTGATGTTTGCTGATGACATAGTGATTTGCAGTGAGAGTAGAGAGCAGGTGGAGGAAGAGCTAGAGAGGTGGAGGTTTGCTCTAGAAAGAAGAGACATGAAAGTCAGTCGTAGTAAGACAGAATACATGTGTATAAATGAGAGGGGGCAGGGTGGAGGAGTGAAGTTACAGGGGGTGGAGGTGAAGGAGGTGCAGGAGTTTAAGTACTTGGGATCAACAGTGCAGTGTGATGGGGAGTGTGGAAAAGAGGTGAAGAGGCGAGTGCAGGCAGGGTGGAGCTGGTGGAGGAAAGTGTCAAGAGTGTTGTGTGACAGAAGAGTGTCAGCAGGACTTAAAAGAAAGGTGTACAAGACAACTCTGCTCTATGGGTTAGAGTGGCAATGAGACAGAGACAGGAGGCAGAGACGAAGGCAGCAGAGGTGAAGATGTTGATGTCCTCCTTAGGAGTGACGAGGTTGGACTGAATAAGGAACGAACACATCAGAGGGACAGCTCACATTACCGGTGTTAGCAACAAAGTCAGAGAGGCCAGATTGAAATGAATTGGACATGTGCAGAGGAGGGATAGTGAATATATTGGTAGAAGGATATTTGAGATGGAGCTGCCAGGAAAGAGGACACCTCTAACAAAATACTGAAATAATGTCTATCTACATCTTGTGTGAAATTGATCAAGCTAAGAGAAGGGTTTTTTCCTTCAAGTCTTCTTCAGTTCTTCCTCGATTAAGGCTTCTAGTCCGGTAAAACTTTAACGACATATTCACAGCCCTTTGCAGATCTATGCACAAACTTTCCATCACGTTTAAAACAGGATGTTCTACAACCTTCAGTTTGTCTCCAGGCCTCAAGATTAAGAGGTCTGATTATTTTCACCATTAGCTTTTTTTTGACAGATAATGTGATGTTTGCTTGAATCACGTTGATGGCTCGAGCTTGAGTAGAGGACCATTTGACCTATATTAGACAACCACCCGTCCTCCTCAGTACGTGCGAACTAAAGACTGTCTCTCTGTTTGTCTTGTTGATTTCCAGCACCGGTGCACACCAAGGAGCAGCTGATCACCATGCAGAATTCCTATTCTGTTCAAAGACCTGTCACCTTCAGAAATTCTTGGGTGACGATGAAATTGAACACAGAGAAATTGTCAAAAGTGGTGCCAGGAAAGCTCTGTTCTGGGGACTTTCCTGGAGACTGAGCAAGAAGTGGGAGACGTGGTGATGGTCTTCACTGTTGGAGAACAGCTCTCACCCCATGTACAGCACAGTCTCATCCTAAAATAGCTTCTTCAGTGACAGACTGATTCACCCTAAAAGATCAATTCTTTCGTCTGCTGTCAGACATTGTAACCAGGGCTATCAATTAAACTTTCCTAGAGTTTTCTAGAAAAAACAATGTGCAATATTTTTTTCTAGTGCATTGTTTCTTCTCCCTATTGTGTACAGTCAATAATTCATTAAAAATTAGTCATTAATAATTATTGTAGTATTTTATCCTTGTTTATCGCTTACGTTTGCTCTTTGTTTTGTGTCTTTTTTATTTGCTTTTGTGTTTGCTGCCACAACAATGTCCTTTTCTCCTTTGTGGGACAAATAAGGGCTTATCTATCAAATAATGTTACACACAGATTTGTTCAATCAACGAATCTATTATAATTTAACGAAGATGAATGTACTAAAAAAATTATACTAGCTGTCGGTCACTAGATGGTGCAATTCGACAGAAAATCGCATTGTAACGCATTGAACAAAGAAACATACTGGCCACACGATAGCGCTATCTGCGCTACTGCTACCAACAAACTATCGGTCTAAATTAATTAAATAAGGATAGGGCCCGTTTCTTTTTCTACATGTTTTACTCTAAAGCAAAGATTCCTAAACACGGGTAAACATTACCATTAAAGTTTTACCAACTTTAATGTTTAGGCCAAGGTGACACCAGATTGGGCATCAATAAAATAAAAAACACAAGAACCTTTTGAACCTTTGTCCAAATTACATGCAACGGTTCGGTTTTGAGGATAAGTTTGCATATCAATTGTGTTATCATTAGTAAAATGAGTTTGTCATCTTACAACTAGGAGCCATCCAAATTGTGTTCTGCATGTAAAAATACACAATTCCGGAGCAAGCTGCTACACCTGGGAGCATGTCAGTGAACCTCAGGAACCTTCTTAGCTATTTTACCGCGGGACCTCCCAAGAACATGTCCTACTTGAAATCACATACAGAAAAAGATCAATATGTGAACCGTAACTTGAGAAAAGGCATTGCTGTTCTCAATGATCAGTTTATGACGAGTTCAGCTATAACGCAAGAACTCTGAGTACAACTGTTCTCTGGCAGCCTAGACGCCCGTCTCACTTACTTTCCAAGTGTACATCCATCTTTGTCTATCTGTCTATGTATCCATCCATCATTACAAAAATCCCTTTGAATTATTTGCAAGCTGATCAGACACTGTAGTTGTCCACACAAAAAAAAGCAGTCCATAAATTCAACAGCCATCATCCAAAAGTATTTAAATAATTACCTATCTATCTTGTTTAAGTAAATGCCAGCTCTTCTGGTGTCAGGTGTCTTAAAGGAACAGCATGTGACATGCTTCATTTTACAGGCGGACTGGGGTGTGGGATTTGTGAACTCTGAATAGAAAATCCAACAGTAGCTAAAACCAAGGTCAAAAAAAATCAGTGGCATCAAACATACAAGTAATAATGTGAGGAACAATACCGTAATGTATTATCATAAAATACCTTTATGAATGTGTGTGTGTGTGTGTGTGTGTGTGTGTGTGTGTGTGTGTGTGTGTGTGTGTGTGTGTGTGTGTGTTTGGATTGAATGTTTTTGTTCGTACCAAAATAAATGTTAGAACACACACACACACACACACACACACACACACACACACACACACACACACACACACACACACACACACACACAGTGTTCTGATGTTGAATAGGCCTCTTTCCCCTTTAAATCCTAGACATTTTGACAGGACACATTAAGATCTGCCTGCTCAGCATGAACACATCATAAAACTGGACAGGCAATTTCTGTTTTCACCAAATAGCCAGGCTAACTCGTTCTGCATCTTTGATTTTAATACACTAGACACGCAGCTTAGCAGCAAGGGAGGGGAAAAATATCTGGCTAAGGTATATTTTTCAAGTTATGCCTCTCAACTCCCTTAGAACCATTTTTCCGTTTGAATTATCAACTAGAATTTGATTAATATGCAAATTGAGGCAAAAAGTCTTGTATAATCCTTTCAGTGAAGAGTAATTAATCAACAGTTAAAGAAAATTAATACATATATCAATTTTGTCAGGGACATGCTTAGTTCAATCGTCCGTAAAATTGAAGTTTGACGTATTAAGGGGCTCCACAGAAGCGTTATTCTAAAACACTGGAATCCAGCCCTATTTAGTGATCAATCAAGCTTTCCCCTCAGGTTAATCCGCTTAATTTTTCTCCTTGAATCATACACTCGGATGACATGTAGTCTGATATTGGGTGGATGAAAAGTTTTTTATGCTAATGAAGACAAAATATTAAAATTAATTTAAATAAGATATACCGTGGAACAAAAAGATTTACTGAACACTTACTGAAAAGCAAAACCCCGTTTTTAAACAACACAGAGAAACAGAAAATGTACTTCAACGTCCCAACAATTAGATAGAAAAAAAAACAAGGGAGGGAGGGAGGAGAGAGAGAGAGAGAGAGAGAGAGAGAGAGAGAGAGAGAAGAGAGAGAGAGAGAGAGAGAGAGAGGAGAGAGAGAGAGAGCGAGAGAGATAGAGAGAGAGAGAGAGAGAGAGAGAGAGAGAGAGAGAGCGCTCACTATTGTTTCAGCAGGGACTCATGCATCAAACTTCAATTTTCCGGACGATTGAATTAGAGATTTTTTCGCGCTCTCTCTTCGGCTGAAATACACTTAAGACTTTAGGATTAATTACCACGTTATGCTCTTTTAGATTGTAGTATTACTTATCTTTTCAACATTTGACAGAACCTCTTAAAATAAGGAACTTAACATCAGCTCCTGATATATCAGCAGCCCTTATACATTTACGAGTCAAAACGACTCAAAAAGAAAGATTGGGGCAAAGAGGTTGAGCATTGACCGGCTTAGGAACATCTAATGCCAAAACATCTTTTGTTAAACCCTTCCCATTCTCTGAAGTGTGAAAGATGCGGGCTAATCAATAACTTAAGCTGAGCAGAAACTGTAAATCAGGGTCCCTTTCCTTTACACAAAAAGCGGGCAGACAAGACTGGTGACGTCTGCTCATTTTAATAGAGCAGTGATAAATAACACATGGTCCGAATATTATTCGGTTCATGGCAAGACATTTTATTTATCATGGATAATTTGTAGTTCAAAGCAGAAAGTTTTTAGTCTAACCATTAAAAATATTTTGTGCAAAGGGCAACCTTGCAAAACAATTACAAAAAAATGTGACTATCAAATGGATTTATGCTTTTTTTTTATATATGTATTAAATATTAAATATTTTGAAATGTAACCATTATCTGCAAATATTAAATCAATTCTTATTGTATACTACATGGAATAAACAAATATTACCAGCAGAATATTAATAAATAATGTAAACAATTGTAACAAAAGATAAAAAAAATAAACGTTTTAATTGGCTAAATAATTTTGTTTAAATGTACTTGATCTTACATTTTTTTACAAATCTCAAAAAAATTGCATAAAAACAATTGCATTAATTTGTTTAACAGTTTAATAATATATTTAATTATTAACGTAATTTGCTTCAGGCAATAAAAATATTTTTACATGTTTCAATCTTTTTTTTTTTTAGAAAATGTTTACATACCGTATTTTGAAAATTGCAAAGTTACAAACATTCTATGTATATTAAAGGTAGCAAAACATTTAATTGAAGCGTGTAAATTGACATTTTGAATTTATGAACTAGCATTATGCGCAAGAACAAGCTAATGGCAAAAAAAACGTGGAATCTAAACCTCAAAAGCCATATGCTTTGTTTTTTTTTTTCGTCGCCAAAATGGTAGCTTTATGTTTTAACCAAACACTCCAACAAACAAAAGCAAAAGAAAACCTCTTAACAAGACGAGTCAGTATCATTGTAATTCATAGACTTGTTTAAAACCGTCGGCTGAAAGGAGAGAATAGAGTCGACATTAATAGGCCCAGATGCCCTCGCCCCTGTGAGCATTATTGCCTTTGTGAAAACTGTGCGAAACACTTTAAAAAGAGGGCCAACTCAATCCATCAAATTGTCTAAAATTGTGAGGAAAATTCAAAAACCATATGGCCTCCAAACGTTTGTGTCCTTTTTGTTCGGTGGAACACGCTTGTCTCCGTATTGAGAGCCGCGGGAGGCAGAGCATGCTTCATTGTAGCTTGTCACATCAGGGGAGACTGCTCATTTGTCCCCAGTTTTCACGCCCTACGCAAGAAATGACTGCCTCTCTTCATTTTGCGAGGAAATGGCGTCTTTCAAACACAGAGAAACGGGCCAAAAACCCTGCGTTTTTGGGCATCCTTTATGTGCGCATTCATCAATCCAGATTTCTGTTTCTCACACGCATCCATTGTGGACCAAAAAAGGCCGTTTACAAAACCAAAGGCGTAAAATGTTAAAAGTAAAAAAGCTAACAAAGAGCCAACCATAAATCGAAATTTGATATTTGAAAGGACATTATTAGAAATTTTAAAAATAGGATAAATAAAATCACTAACTTCAAAAAGGTAAAGAAAAGACATTTTATTCCATTAAATACAATACACTTTGTACACTTAAGTTTAAATGGTTTCCTGGCTTAAAAGGCACTTACAGGCATACAAATCATAAGAAATATATTAAAATGTGACAGTCCAGATTTAATCGCTGACGTTGATCAAAAATTTCCCAAGCAGGTTTTAGGAAATGTTCTATATACATCTTTATATCAATTATTTTTCAGAGAAAAATCATGAGAGACGGCGTAGACGATATGCGAATTAAATGTAAAGAAAGTGTGTAAGGCAAAATAATAAAGATAACGATAATAAGGTTCAAAAAACAAATATAAAGCATGCAAATCATTAAAAACTGGTTTTGAAATACCCGTGGACATTCGCGCTTTAGCTGTGTGGTCTGTTTACATATTACTGAAATATTTATTGCTCCAGCTTTTGAATGAATATGCTAAATGATTACCATACTGCATAAATAGATTGGGGAAAAAAACTGTCACATGCTCGATTTGACATTTTTTTAAATACACGTGATTTATAGGTTTGGTGCATTAATGGCACTTTCATTTCAATGGTTTGAGAAGATCGCTTAAAAAAGGTATCTAAACCTAAAAAGGATCAGTCATCGACATCAATTTCCTCATCTTCATCCTCTGAACACTCTTTGCTCGTTGTGTGGTCTGTAAAAGGTGAAGACGGTGACATGTGAAGTTTGTTGGTGCTTTCGTGCTCATGGTTGGACAGTGTTGGAGACTTGTTCACTGATTCTCCGAGAGTGCCATTGACGCATTTCTCTAGATCTGCCAGCTTGGCCATCTTCTCAAACGACACATTGCCTACCGCTTTGGCAGACTCCACATCCGCCTTCATCTCCTCCAGGTCTCTTTTAAGTTTGGCTCTTCTGTTCTGGAACCAGGTAATTACTTGAGCATTTGTAAGGCCGAGCTGCTGAGCAATCTGATCCCGATCAGCAGGAGAGAGATATTTCTGATAGAGGAACCTTTTCTCCAGTTCGTAGATTTGGTGATTGGTGAAGGCTGTTCGTGATTTTCTTCTCTTTTTGGGTGTATTTCTCTGACCGAATAACGTCATGCCGTCTCTTCCTAAAAAGTGAAAAATGCAGAACTGTTAAAACAAACATTGGTATTAAATGCTTGAATAAATAAGTACACTGTTAACGGGAAGAAGAAAAATAAATATGTTTTTGTTGTAATTTTTGTGATGATTTTAGCACACATACATTTTTTTCTTTGTGTATTTATGTAAAAATATTGTACACATGGAAATTATAATCTATAGTTTGTACATTTGTTTTTTTATATATTTTTATATTTTTGTAAATCGGATATTACTGGGGGAAAAAGATCGATATCTAAAAAACAATCGCAAATATTAGCAAATCATATACCTTCTGCCGCCTGAAGAACACTGACTTCTAGTCCCTTGAAGGTTTTGCTGGCGAGTTCCTCCAAGGCGCACAGTGGTGATGTTTGGGTCAGCAGCGCACGGTTTGAAAGCGGGTGGCCAGCAGACGAGTGCTTTTCACTGGACGAAAGCAGGTGCGCAGTACCGCAGATTGTGTAGCTTCGTTTGATAGAAGGTTTGTTTAAAATATCCTCTATGCTGAAAGGAGTGAGCGGCTTGTTCGAGTTAGCCGGAGGAGGAAGATGATCCAGTGGACTTCGCCTTCGATCCTCAACCGATGCACCTTTTGAGTCTTCTTTGGAGGTCATTGTTTGCCTTTTAAATGGGCTAAAATGGTTAAATTTTTACGATTATTTCTTTGAATAGAAAAAAAGATTTAAGAACTGAATTAATATTAAATTGTTGTCAATTATCAATACATTGCATGTCCAAAATCCGTTGAATTAGATGCAGTCGATCCGTAGCATGTTGTTGCTGTGCCAGAGTCTTGAAGAACTTTTAAGTCTTTTTGTTTAAATGACCCCGCCGTCTTGCGTTCATGGATAACGCTTTAGCTGTAGTAAGAAGGAGCCTGGCAACCTCCGAAGCTCTAACCGAGTCAGTCTCTCAAAAGCAGACAAAATTGACTAATACTAACAAGTTATTCTTGATAGGAAGACAATCAGTTACATCCAATGGCACTTTCGTCTCCCTCTCTCTCGATCGCCCTCTCTCTCTTTTTCTTCCTCTATCCCTTCTGCTCTTTGACTATGTTGCAGTCCGATGCAGGCTTTAGCAGGAAAGGAGCCCCGTTAATTAGAGGGCATGGCCGGGAGGAGGAGCTCAACCGGATTACAATAGTTAACGCACAACTCCTTACTACAAATTAACGATTTTTCAATATTTTCTGTTCATTATTTTCAAATATATTTCACGACGCTTTAATAAACAAAGGTTTGTATATTGGGTCTATTTTCATCAACAAGAATATTATACACACAATATACGGCTGGTTTCAGCGTTGGCGGTAATTGTATGTGTGTGTGTGTGTGTGTGTGTGTGTGTGTGTGTGTGTGTGTGTGTGTGTGAGAGAGAGAGAGAGAGAGAGAGAGTGAGAGAGAGAGGGAAAAAGAGAGCGAGAGCTAGAGAGATGTCCCCTTCAGCTGCACCAAATCTTCTTCGCCATAATTCAAGAGCAAAGGGCCAGCTCACAACAGCGGTACGATATTTTATTGAAAACATCCTTTGTTATTCGCCATCATTTAAATGAGAAAAAAACAATTTTCTATTAGGAAATCTTTCACAAATTTAATAGTTGAGTACCGTTAAATAAGCGATCTTATACATTTTCGATTTTTCGTTTATTTTAATTTTGAAGATACAGACTGAAGACTGGGACATCGGATAACAACGATGTGAGGGTGAAAAAGGTTTTTATTCAAAACAGATTTGTTTTTCCATAATGCAGTTTATTATCTGAAAAAAAGCAACACATTTTACGTTGCTTTGTGTTTTGATAAAGTATTTGAATGCAATGTGTATTTTTCAAAAGATCAACGTGTAGTCTATATTATTAATACACTATTGGCAATATGTGTGTAACGAATTCGTTCAATAGGCGATTTTCCACAAAGGAAAATCGAAAACATGTATACAAAAATAGCTTAAGATTTACGAAGACAGCATCTTTCTGTTATGTTCTTCTGTGAGGTGAAAATGTAAGAAATAAAGTTCGCTTTCCGTGTCAACGGCACTCTCGTTTACCGTTGCCCACAGTTCATCTGCGCAAGAATATATGACGCATTGCCAAGGAACATACCACTGTACATAACGATGAGTAATTATGTCAAATGGAATTTCCTCCACACCACCCATAGTTTACAGAACATTATTGTTTTCTCATTTTTCAATCGCAAAAGTGAAACATTCGATTCAACAATTTCGATGTCGTAAAGAAATCGTAACATTTTAGTAAGTATTTTAAATATTTAAGTAAAATACTCAAAATCTGTGTTGAATGTTGCAAAATAATCCTATGAGAAATAATCCTATGAGATGAACGTGTTTGTTGAACTACAGTTTCAAACAGCACTTATCAAAAGCAGCTGCATCTCTAATTTGCTTTTAGTTTTTCCCTAAGTTCAGTAGTTCGTCTGGGTCAGGATCAGCGCTCTCCTGTATGCCGCGTGCTAGAGAACTACAGGGGATCTGTCGACGTTTTTATCCAGTAATTTATTTTCTGCTTTTGAGATAAACTTTCACAGGTCATATCCCGACTTATACACACGACATTTCAAAAAAGTTCAAACGATCCCCGATCATCTTCTAGATTGAACTTGATTTAAACAGAAGCCCTTTTAATTATTTTAGTGTTTTGCTATGAATTGAAATTGTAAATCTGTAAAAAAAAAAAAAAAAGATTTTTATGTAGACAAAAAAACGATTCATGTAGAAAAATAAAAAATGTACAATGCATTATAGGGTCAAAACAACAAATAATAAGTATAACAACAAGCCATATAATATCATCAAAAATATGATTTGTATATTGTTAATTTTAGACGTGTTATATACGGCATATACAATATTCAAATTAAATATATAAAATGGTATCCTGCACAATCTTACACGTATTGTGGCAATATATCAATTTTTAATGATTTTGTCTTTAACCATATTACATTTAAACGAATACAACGGAATTTAATTTAACAAAATACCTATTTGACACATGGCACAATACAAGCTGGTAATTAATGAAATTAATATACTACTTTAGCCAGCCAGAAGACAACACTGAAAACATATTCATTACAATTACAAGATTGGTATAGCATAAGTGAACTTAAATAAGCAGAAAAATATTTCCCACCATAATATATATATATATATATATATATATATATATATATATATATATATATATATATATATTATTCAATAAATGCAATTTAAAACTCTTAGGCTATAGCACTTATTTTCAACTTGTTTTTTTCAACAATGACAATATTATTTTCTGATTAACAAATATAATGTCCTATATATATATATATATATATATAAATACAAATCCTGCAGTGAAACTTATGGAAAGACTGGTATCTATTATTATCAAAAGTGGCTTGGATGGCTGCCCAACTAAGGTGGATTAACATTTGGCAAAAACAGCATTGGTCCTATCCTGTCATCTTGACATAAATGATTACCCTTAAAAAGAGTTAACATGGTGTACTAAACCAAATCAGTCTAACATTATTTTACTCAAGAGGTTATTGATTTCATCTACACACACACACACACACACACACACACACACACACACACACACACACACACACACACACACACACACACTTTCAGAAATCCCTCTGGAGCATTATAGAATGCAACCCTGAACTGAGATGCACTTAGTGAAAATAATTATCGGTAGTTAACTTGACCAGCACAGAGGTCTTTCCATTATTTAATGAAGTACTAGATGTGAAGTAAAGATGGTAAAGTAAAGTATAAAGCAAGGTCTGAAGGAGGCTCCTCTGTGAGGAGGATGCAAGTTTCCAATATGGAGGAGCGGAAGTGTGGGTTAAGGTCATCAAGAGTGTGAGGCGTGACAAAATGAGACTAGTGACATTTCAATCTATCTGTAGGACTCGGCTTACACTGGGCTGGGATAGAAAATGAGTGAGGAATTTTGTGTGAAGTCATGCTTAAATGACCCATAGTCTGGTTTGCAATTAAAAAAAATGAATGGGTTAAATAGAGCATCAGGATCCAGCTATTCGTTTGGTTGATGCTTTAAAATAAGAAAACAAAATAACCTATTCACTCTATATTGTATGGAATCAATAAATGTAAATCTAGCATTGAGTCAATCTATATTAATAAATAACATGTTGTTAGGCATCTAAACAACATCAGACATGAGTGATGAGTGGAGAGGAATCCGACAACAGCAAAACAACCTCCTCTTTGGAAATGTATCAAGCGCCTGGTGATGATGTCGTGGAGAAAATAAGGAAAAGGCGACACAGATAACAAGTCGCTCATAGTCAGACAAAGCACACTTATCGCCTCTCACTTTCTGACAGAGTCTTTTCTAATGCCACAGCCCGGAGAAGTTCCATGGCAGACATGAGGAATAGTTCCCTGTCGGAAAAAAGATATTGGGAGGACAAAGTGTGTCAGGTCAGCACCTGAGGAAAGCTGCCATGGCACGAGCCCAGTCTTTGCCACTGAACCGCACTGAGCGGCTCCTCAGGCAGACAGACCAGAGCAATGACCTATCCTTCTGCCCCTGATGCTCTTATTAAAGACATCCACTACCACAGATTGACTCGTTGTATGTAAATAATTCAAATATATAGTTCAAAATGCAATGTCTACTGAAGTTTTAGCTTTTTAAAGAAATGTTATTTTGGCTTTTAACTTTCCTTAGCTTATTTGCTAGACATTGGATTATGTAATAACCTTTGCTACAAATAAACAACAAATCTCTTGTCTTTCATTCATGCATTTAGTAGACAGTTCGTACATCACTTTACTCTAAATCGCAGTTATAACATCCAAAATTCGTGCTTTTCTAGGCAATCAAACCTGCAACATTCTGACTGTGAAGGAAAGGTCAAACATCTGACGTTCTGTTTGAAAGTTTTTTAGCTCGTTTATGAGTATTCAGCAGAATTATAATTCTCCCGCAGCTTGTAATCAGCTCAAATAATTATAAACTCTTAAACACAGAACGAGAGCCACCGTTTGACGAAGCTGCATCCGCCTCATCAGAGCTAATTTGAGAGTGCAGTCTTCACTTCGAAAGCGAAACAACGGCGATGCAGCCCTATTAGGAACGCCTGCTGACATCAGGACGTAAATATTCTTCTCCAGCTGTGAATGTTCCCTTTTTTAATCCAAATGAACATGTCATGCTTCACCTGCGTCACCAACAGCATTGCCAAAAGTAAATGAACACAAACACAACAAACGTGAGTTGAGCGAAACAGAAGCTCTTTTCCTCTGGGCTGCTTAACTCATTATACTTTAATCTCTGGCACCCAACTGACAACCCTGTAGTAAAAGAATTCTGCAGCTTTTACTCAAAAATTGTATGTTATAGCAAACGAGGATTAGATTAAATCATTTGCCATTGCTATCGTCACAACTGATGTTCTGAAACTACTGAAACCTTTTTGCTGTTCATATTAGTTTGGATTAGATTCGATTCGACTTTATAAATCTATTAATTTAAATATATTTTTAATCCCATAAGGAGAAATGTCTTTGTTTTTACAGCAGCAAACAAGAGGAAGCAGCACGACAAAGTACCAAAAAAAAAATTAGACGAAAATGAAAAAAAAGGAGAAAAAAAAAGAAATAAAAACAACAATAATGAAAAACCACTAAAAACCAGAATTTAAAATAATTAAACACAAAGAGAGAAGGTAAAAGATATACATTATAGGATGTGGTTTCAGTTAATGGATTTGTTTATTGTGCCACCTCTATTCGCCAGTAACTATACTTTAGTTTCTATATGTTCACGAATAGCTCAAAACCTCCTGCGCTGAAAAATAAAAACCCACCACCACAACAACAACAACAACAACAACAACAACAACAACAAGGACGACATAAACTCGGCAGGCATGAGAAATCTGTAGGCTCTGATATTGCGTCTTCTATCAATCACAGAACAAAAGGAGTGTGCAAGCAGGCGGACGTGCTGCACAAAGAAAGAGAGGGAATAACAGAAAAATAGATGGCTGGCATGGGGGAAGGAAGAGCCATTTTTCACCCGTTATAATTAGCCCTGGCCTTTTCATAGGATTAATTAAAAACAAGTTTCTTTCCTGATTTAACCAAGAGGGACGACCCGCCTAGTGATATAACTATAGCTAAAGATGCAGCAGGGATGAAGCAGGTGGATATACCTTAAGATCCCCCTCCCCGTTATTACAGAATAATGCATAACTTGTCTTCCTCCTGATCTGCTGACCCTCGTGACTTCAACAGCGAGGCTTCACTCACAGCTCACTCAAACAAGATCACCCTATCTACTAGAGATTTATGAGTTGGCCTCTTTATGTCAGTGTGCTTCCAGGGTTCATGCACCCTCTTTTCTACTCTTCCCTTACTTATACAGGGGTCTTGTTATCCACCCAGAAACAGATTACTGCAGGGATACTGGGAATGATAGAGGGATAAAAGGCTGATGAATATCTTACCTGGGTTGCTAAAAGCAGAAAGGAGGACGCGTGGACCTTGAGCAGCGTGAGGGGATCGTGGGTCGCATGATGGATGGCGAGGAGTCTGCTGTGTCTGGATCAATGCTGTGAGCTCTGCAGTGTGGAACAGGTGAAAGGAAGATGAGAAATGAACGCTGGAGTCTGACATTGTATTGCAGTTTGCTATTTTAAAGGTCTGTACACACCGGTACATACGGCGTGGAGGGATTCTGCCTCTGTTTTGTAATCACACTGGAGCGATCTAGTGATGAATAAATACGCTTCCTGACTCAAAGTGGCAAGGCTTGACACAAGTATTATACTTCAGAATCTGCTGTTGCCACAATTCTTCTCTGTATCTAGATCCAAACACTCCACTTATCGAAATGCTTTGTCGCAAATGGTGGTGGACTTGGACTGCTACAGGTTGCAGGTTTGAACCCCCTAATCTTCTGCCTTCTTGGCCAGGTCACCCTTAAAAAAGAGATCTTGATCTCAATGAGTTTTTTACCTGGTTAAATAAAGGTTATATAATTGGCTTACAACTGAGTGTTCTTTAGCAAGACACTGACCCCCACATGTTCCCCGAATGCCACGACTTAGGCTGCCCACTGCTCCGGGTTTGTGCATGTGCACTTCACTGGATTTTGATAGGGCCTCTAGTGGCCATATTGATCCAGGCATGCAAGAAAACACTTGGATTTAATTTTTGAACAGCTTTTTTGTGTGCTGGGTTGCTAGGCCTGTTCATACCAGCATGAAGTTCACTCTCATTTACTGCTTAAGGTTCACACCTTGTTATTTTAACAGCGAGTGCCAATGTGCGTGTTGGCACACTCTTCCATCAGCCTCACTGTTTTAAAACAAGCTTATGTTGATTGCTTTATTTTTCTTGACCCAGCAAATCAAATCTGACCAGAGCTTACGTTTCACATGCCTGGAGCAGATGTGGTAAGAATAACAATAAAATATATTTTTATTGATTTTTGTTTAATTAAAAATTTTAAACGTACAGAGCAATAGATCAGAACATAGATCAATCAAAAGAGAAGTTACGGGGTGTGGACTGTAATTCAAGTACCAGTATATATTTACAGTTTCTACTTCCCCAATATCAAAATCTGAAAATATAAATGAAAAAATCTTGCTGCTTTGTGGCAAAAAATTCTTTTTGCATAGATTTTGAGATCATGCGTTTTCTATTCGTAATAAAAGACCTTAATAAAGACTTCATTAAAGAAATAAGGAAATTGTGCCTTTAAGACTTAAGATTTTTGGGAATGGAAAATACTACATATGTAAGAGAAAAGTCAAAAATATGAGGGGATAAAATCAATATTAATGAATTAAATAAAATAAAATAAAATATTTTTGGGCCATCAATAAAATAATATACCAGTATATACAGTAATTAAAATGGGCAATATAATTATATTTAAAGCAATATAAATATTTTTATATTTTTATAAGCAAATAACATCAATCAATAAATAAACAACTTAAGTACTGATACAAAAATACAAAAAGTATCATTGTGCATTACCACAAAACCTTTTTGATATCCAATAGATAAGGGGCAAAAATGACATAAAGGAAGGAAAAGAGAAAAATAATTATAGCTTAACTGTAGCCATTGCCTTGAGGAGGAACATACAAAGGTGGCGCTGCTTCTTGTTCTGTGGGTGTGGCAGTCTGGAGATAAAAGCACAAAAATGTATGCATTTTTATCATCATTCTGGTTATAAATTATTCAGAAAAAGACAAGACTAGAATCATGTAGAGATAAGAAAGGAGAGGACGAAGGACCCACACAAACAAAAATAAACCCATTTGCATCATCATCATCATCATCGATCTGTCTTCTCAGGTCTCGCCACTTGAGAATGGCTCACTCGGTTAGCCTCTCCTCACCCCTCTTCTTCATGACCGTGCTAGAAGTGTCTGGGCAGGTGCTTGGATTGGACTGATATGTTCATTAGTGCTGAGTGATGCCCCTGGATGAATCCGCAGCTGCCTGGCCCTTTGTGACAGCAGGGCGGAGTCTGTGTGAGCCGAGTAAATAATCTTTCACTGAGAGGCAGGCGGACAGCAGTTCACCAAATAACAAACTGAACTGAAATCTACTTTGGCCTCCTTTATTCTGCATTCAAACTGTGAACATTTGATTATAGTTATCTTTTGAATTGTAAATTGATTTATACATATATTTTAATAAATAATAGGAGCCTGTATGATTACATATAAATATCTGGACGAAAGAGAACAGTCTGATCTATATGGGAGAAACACAGGAACTGACAGAATGAACTTTCGATGCTTCTACAAGTAAAGTGCTCAAGAGAATCGAAGGAAAAGTTGCAAAAAAATAAATAAATAAATAAAAAATAATAGGCAATAACTCCAATGTTTGTATTGTATAAATTATTTAAAAAAATGTGAAATCACTGTCAATACTGTTAATGACATTGATTTTTTTTGTACAATACTCCAATGTCAAAGTTGTAAAAGGAGAGTGCATTTATAGGTATAGTTAAAACACACACTAATAACAAAGAAGAATGTAAGACACTGTATGAAAATGTTAATAAAAGAGCAATACAGGTATAAAATTGTTTTGTTGGAAATGTGAGGATGAGTGTGGGTCTGAAAACGAACACACATACACACTGTATATATGTAGTTTTGACAAACTTCACAGTTACTTAAATACATACTTAACATTCATTAAACTCAGATAATACGCTCTTGAACACAATTTTACATCAAAAGCAAAAATGACAATCAGTGTGATGAAATGGTGAAATTGCCTGAAAGTGGCCTGTAAGCAGAACAAGTCTCTGAGCTGTTACTTGTGTTTGTGAAACAACTTGAAAAAGAACAGGAAAAAAAAGCAGAGAAAGAAAGCGCTTGGGGAAGATGTACGACTCAGTGGCCTGCCACACACAGCAGATGCTGTCGCCTATTGAGCTGTTAATTTAACGGGAGTTTATTGAATAGTAATTAGGAGGAGTTCACTTACCATGATAGTGGACGAACATGCCATGCAAGCTAAACCCTCATTCGACTTTACTTACTCCTCCTCTTATTCGTCCATCCCATTTTCGTGAATGATTAGTGTGAAAATAAACACATTTTTGGACAAAAGCTGAAACAACTTCTAGCGAGAAAGAAATGCACGTTTCTGCCAACTGCATAAATAATCCAAAAGATTTCTCCAAGCTTGCCCGGATATAACAGACATGATTATTCTACATGGTTGTTATTTGATGGGACCTTTTTTTAATGCTCTATTTATCAGGGTGACTCTGGCTAGGAAAATCAATGTTTAATCAGCAGTAAGCTGTTTGCACAGGGCACAAAGTGAACACACATTTAGTGATATAACTATCTCAGAGCCTACGATCAATCAACATCTACAACTCCACACAACACAAAGCCGAAGTGTATATGATCCCATCAAATTTACAAGGGACTAGCCACTAAAGAAGCATGCAGAGAGCTCTTTCTGGCTGCTAAATGGATGGAATAGCTTCAGTGGTCGGGCAGGCGAGGGGTTGTGTTATAAATCACAGAAGTGTTACTAACAGTGTTGACTTTCCTTTTCGTCTGAGAGTGTGTGGGGTTCGGGCACCTGGCCTATGCGGTCACAATAATATGGACTCTGCCAACTCCGCGCACTCAAAACATATGCCGCCATTGTAATGGAGATGAGCCGCGGGGATGTGGGGATGCCTTCCTTTCACTTCAGAGCCAATGGGAGACCCCCGTGGAGGGTCGTAGGTCAAGTGGGAGGCTATTGTGATTGGTGGGCTCAGGGGAAAGGCCTTGAGGATGTGTGAATTAGGCTCATCAGTGTGAGGTCAGTCATGTTTGAAAGAGTGCGTCTGACCCGTCGTGTGTCTTCCAGCCCTGACAGCTTCATCAAAGTTGAGCCTTATGAATAAAAATCAGTAGAGTCATGAATTTTGACATGCCCACGGGGACAAGAAAATATCCTCCTTGGTTAACAAAACTAAAGCGGCTTGCTGTCAAACACCCAACTGATTTACAATTAATTCCACTAGCATTCGCCGCACATTGAGCTATTGTGAAATCAACATATTTATATTGAGAAGTGAGACAATAACTCATCGCTGGGCATTATACATCTGAATTGGTTTGATGTGTTTTGCTCTCACATTGAAATTCAATTCATATTTTTCTTTTCTGGTGTGCTCTTTTTATTCTATTCTTTTTTAAATTTATTTATTTACAATTGGGTTTGAGATTGAGGCATGTTTGTAAAAAACATTATTTTAATGGCCAACTTTTGCATGTGACTACTTGATGAATAATAGTACCCTTTATTTTTACCCTTTATTTTGCATTGTAATAATAATGATTAAATATTTGTTTATAGTTGTAACTATGTTATACATCAATGGACAATGTAATAATTATTACTACACCGGCTTTAAAAAAATAAGAACAAAATACAGAAAAAAATGTACAAGGTGGCAGAAATGGACACAAACAGACTTACTCTGTAAAAATGTCTCCGGGCGTAAACACCACAATATATTTACTTTAACTTTCAGCTGCCTGACAGCCACAGAAAATGCAATGGGATTCGAAAGTGAGAGATGGAAACATAAAGAAAACAAATCGCCACATAATAGTCAAAACTCTTAACCAGCCTGTTCCAGTCTACACATTGATTTTAAATAAAACACTGGGTGTCTGCAGCTACTTGGAGCACATTTCAAAATGTCACATTTCTGGCCTGTCGACTGTTGGCTTTGAGCTGTTTAGCTGCTCCACATCACGGGAGCCATGTCAAGAAAAAAGCCCAGCTTTAATACCACATCAGTCTCTCATTGATTTCATGTTAGTTGCTTGATCCACCTTTTTTTCCTTGAATCAATTTGAAAATAAAAGAAAACCAGAGGCAAAATAAGCAAGAGAGGTGGCAACCTTTGATCCCGACATAATTGAAAGAAAAGGTCAAAGCTTACCAGCAACATACTGCATAATAAAAGTGCCAACGATTTCTTACTATCAATGAATTTAAATCGTGATATGTCAATTTTATGTTTTTATGTATGCTTTTAATTATATTATTTAATTATATTAATATATTATTTAATAATATATTTAATTAATTTAATTTATTTTAAATTACTTTTTTATTTAGAACGAATCAAAAGCAATCATGCAGGCAAGTCTTTTATCAAAAGTGTTTCTTTATTCATTCTAAATTCAAACTAAAGAATGCCCAATTATAAGATTCACTTGTCAAACTATTTACCATTACACTGCCCTCTAGTGAACCTACAGAGCTCTCCAGGAAGATTAAACCCTTGCATAAACAATTTAGAGGAATGAAAATATAGACAATTAGAGATAAATAAATTTCTAAATAGGTTAAAATAAATCTTATTACATCTACTTTAACAACATCAACACAGCTGGCAAACAATTGACTTAACAAAATTAAGAAAGTACAGTACTGTACTATAGTATTGGTCGGAAAATTTAAGTACATTCGCCTGCAAATATCAGACAAACAAAGTGCGACCTCGTTAAAATTGTAAAACACTGGCAGAATATAATCTTATTATAAAAATGATTTGAATCGTATCAAATACTTACAATACAATACAGTACAACTGTTAAAAAGTCTAGAATATTTTTTGTGATGCTGTAATGGTGCTGAATGGTGTTGTATCCACAAATAGCAGCTTTTTATAAAAATGTCAGGATAAGCACACATATAATAAAATAAATAAATAAAATGATAATATATTAATAATAATAATAATAATAATAATGAATAAGAGTTCATAATAATATTTTCGTTTTAACAAAACTGAATATTTAAATTTAAAATGTGTTAGGTATACTTAAGAATATTGTATAAATGGCATAACTGAAAACAACTGTGAGTACAATGTAGAAAAAAAATCAAAACAGAAACTTAATGAAAGTCCATTCAAAAGGGTTCAGAATTTGTTTTTAGCTTATTTAAAAATTGTATAATTTTATGTTACATAAATAGAAAACTTAACACCATTTATTTCTTAATAGAATTTGTCAAAAAATGCATACAATTTACCAACAAGTTACAGCAAGAAAGAATACAGCATATATGCATTTTTCAATAAAGATACAAATATAGTGCTCATGAATACAGTAAGTAGTAAATGTAGATATAACAATGTAGATAGAACATGCAGTTTTGTCATTTTGAAAGTTCCCGGAGAAACCAAACCATATTGTAGAATCCTAAAGTGTAGATACTTCAAAAATAAATCAAATAGACTGCGAGGAAGTATTTTTTCCTTATAACCAAGAGAATTAAAAAGTGACATTTATCTGTTAGACACGCAGCCACAGATGAGAGCTTGACGAATGGAGTTCATCTGAATTGTGACGTTAAGCTGATGTAGTTAAATGTCAGCTGAGTGACTTTCTGAGGTGTGGAGGCCATGGCTCGCAGTCGGCCTTCTTCCTTTTAACAGCTCAACTGCTTGTAATGAATCACTGGCCAACACAATATCCAGTCCCCTGAAAGAGCCAGAGATCCCCTTGAGCTTTACAGCAGCATCCATCTGCACATAAGTCTCCTCCTGCCATCTCAACTGCAGCAAGTAAAACAAATGCGGGTGGCCATCGCTGCCAGTCGTGCTTTAAGAGCCTGACGAGAAACGACTGCATGTCCCTCCGTCCCTCAGCCAGTGGGCATATCTCTATTTCACTCTCTCCTTCCTGTCTCTTTCTTTCTTTCACTCTCTCTTTCTCAGCAGTGAAGCTCAGGCAAGAAATCACTCTCATTCTGCCAAGGACACAGACTCCCATCATAAAGCCTTTCTCTCTCTCTCTCTCTCTCTCTCTCTCTCTCTCTCTCTCTCTCTACTACATCTTTCCCTTTTTCCCGCTCTCTCTCACTCTCTCTCTACTTCCTCTCTCTCCCTCTCTATTTCAATATAAATATCTCTAGCACTCTGGATAGCTCTGAGATTTATTCTGCTGCCAAGGCAGCAGAAAATTGACTTGTTTCGTGGAGGCAGGCTATTGACACACTACCGTGGGGAGAGTTACGGAGGGAGGGAGAAGGATGGATGGATGGAAAGAGAGGGAGATTTTGTGTATATGTCACTGAATGTGTAAAAGAGAGAGAAGCCCCTCCACTACAGTATAATGTAATCAGTAGTGAGGGAAATGGCGATGAGGAAAATGGTACAGCTGACATTTATATAAGAGGATATTGATGACATAAGCCGAGGAGGCAGACGTCCTCCCCTCTGCTCCTGCGGATTGATAAAGAAGCTCATTTAGCTAGTATATCATTCTTTCCCCAGAAGAGCAGAGAGAACTGCAGGGCCTGGAGCGAGGTGTAGATGGGGGTGAAGACAGCGCGAGACAGCAGATAAATAGGCTCAGATCTAACCATAACCTTTCCAGAGAAAAAAAAAGACATGACAAAATGTGCACTCTTCCGTTCCCCAGCGCTAAGAGGCGACGCAGATTACATGGGTGATGTACAATGTGGGGCTTTGATACGCTCTAATCTTGGGGGCTTCAACATAAAATCAGATTTGACCCCGAAATATCTCAATGCGCGTTCCTGTTACTACCGTAAATGATTTATCGGAGAGTGTCACTGCATGTCTTTTATATCATTAATCAAAATAAAATAATGTTGTTCAATACTGCAACTAGCCTGCATAAAAAATGTAGTATACTGTATATGTATATACATATATTTATAGAAACAAAATGTGTGTGTGTGTGTGTGTGTGTGTGTGTGTGTGTGTGTGTGTGTGTGTGAGAGAGTGTGTGTGGGTAATTATAAAGCCAACAAATAGACCAAAATATAAAATATGCATTTTACAACAATTATTCAATTTGCTTTTATTTGTTATTTTTTAACTATTATTTTATAATAATATCTCGCCAAATTCATAGGATGAAATTATGTACATATAAGTCAAATAAACAGATAACCCAATCAGTTTGCAAAAGCTAATAAGCAACCAAAAGATTAACCCAGAATAAAACAAATAAGGTAGGAATGAAAAAAAAAGTGCAGGCACACTCTTTGTTTGAAAAAGAATGCTAGATTACAAGAGATAAAAGAAAAAAATGAGAAGAGAACGGAAGCATTTCTCCCTCTGGCCCGGTTTAGAAGAAAAGTGGAGAACAGAGGATGGGCAAAAGATGGTGAGGTGAGCATGAATTTTAGCTTGAATCAGCACTCGTTCAGCCGAGAGAAGGGAAGTGTGGGACTATAATTTAGCCTGGGCACCGCTCAAGGCTCATGTTAACCCTAAACAGACACCCAGGTTGATCATTTGAGAGGTGCTATAGCCGGCGCTTCCTGCTAGATCTAGTAAATCAGTGCAAAATTATAACACTACGCAGCAGATATTTCAGAAACCCAAGACTGGATGAAACACTGAGCTGGTTGGATCAAATTTAACTCCTTCAGACAGATTTTTATTACTTGAATTGAGTTTCAACTCATTTGAAAAACACCCACCCAGCATGAAGTCGTGTCATCATATCCATGAAAAACTCGTATGAAACACATGCCAACGTATGTGGTCTCAGACGCTCTACACGTTTCATGAATAAAACCCACTGCTTGTTCTGAAATGGATGATGCATTAATCCTGTTAAAAGATGCTCAAAACATAGTCAAAATGCTAACAAATTCAACAATAGCAGACTCCCGGCCACAAAAACTACATTGGCTTTTTCCATTCCATGGCAAGAGTCAAAAGGTCTGCGTTTAAAGAGTGGGGACAAGTTTAAGAAGTCGCCATCAAACACACATTCACTCCTTAAAGTGGAAATGCCATAAACATCCTTTGTTCTAAACCTTTCAATTGTGGGAGTTCCACTTTCAGATGACCTCGGGTGTCCAGTGCGTGGCCACAGTGTTGCCACAGAGGCTTGACCTTTAGCTGTCTTTGTTGTAACTCAATAAGAGTCTCGGGACTGACACCCTAACCCAACACGGGGTGCAACACAACCCCAGCACACCTCTAACAGGCATGACCGCACCACGATCAGACCTTCTCAGAGATAACTCAAATTTATTGAACACCCTTTTCCTCTGTTTGTCTATAGAATTTCCACGGGATCGGGGCTGACATTGCACTCGGATGTTATTGATGGCCAAAACATTATTTATTAATTAGTTATTTACTTATTAGTTAAAATTAAGAAATAAAAAATATTAGTTGAGAATAGTTATTGCTGACATGCTTGTGTTGAAAGGCTTTGAAAAATGCATTTGACAACAGTTCTGTTCACACTTATAATCCGTTCACTATTACTCTTGTGTTTTTAGCTTATTCACCTCGCATATTTCGTTTCATTGTCAAATCCCTTACACTGATGACGTTTGGATACACCACCATCACACTGCAGATCAGTGTTTTTAATCACCGAAACAGCTCGGCTCTGGTATTTCTGAATGGTAAAATGTGTTGACTAATGTGCCCCCGCAACCTTGTTAAATCCTTTGGTATCTCAAAGACCATAAGAATAATAACTAGGTGGTTGTTTTATGGATAAATGTGTTGAAGCGGATTTTCTAAAAGCATCTTCTTGTTGGATCAGCTGCTCTGGTCTGGCCTCGGGGTTAGTCCAAACTGATAATGTGAGTGCAGAAATTGTGCCATATTGACCTTGCTAGTAGGTTTAGAGGGGGTTTGAAGCACAGCAAGGTCGACGACTTACACCAGATCAAACATCCAGATGGGTTAAAAGAGAAAGGGACACTGCATCAGTCTAGACGGTGGCACTGAAACGGATCTCTCTTGCTCTGTTTGCTCAAACAGGAGTAGCAACTTCTGTGATTTCTTTCAACTGACCCCTATTAACCTCTGGACACAGAACGGACCTTTCTCACTATAAGAGGGAAGACGGATCTGTCTGATTTGAAATTATATTTATTTGGCAGATGCTTTTATTCAACAGAGTATAGAGTGAAGACAATAAAAAAAAACTGTCATTAAAAGAAAACTGAAAACAAAATAAAGATATATCAAGGCTATTCCAGCAGACACACACAAAAAAAATCACACTAGTTAAGTGAACAGTAAAATTAGTATTTTAATTTATTTTAACTTTGAGTTCATTTAAAAAATCTACTTTTTAACTGTTAAAAAAATGTTAAAATGTTTATTCAACCAGTGTGTGCTCTGGAATGTCTTTAAATTACTTTTAAGTGACTTGTTTTTAAATATATATGCATTTTTGTGATAAAAATGTACGTATTTTACCAATATTGCAAAAATCCCACACATGCAAATACAGTGCGTATACAGTATTTACATGTACTTACACAAACACAACTAACATATGTACCCACACCTGAATATTTACATAGAGGCACACACAAACGCTTTATTCATACAATTTACACTACACAGTACTTTCTGAAGAGAACACATTACGTCAAATTGTTTCTAAACCACAATTTTTTTTTAAGCATGATTTTCTTATGCTTCCGTGCTTTGTCATGCACGTGGTCATAACATAGATCCTATTATTTCTTCAGTAAATTTCGTCCTGACTGATCTTATCACATGACCGCTCTGTGGTCCAAGCTTTGAATCAATCGCCTTGATACAGTCACGTAACATTTGCTACAGATACCAGCTTTCTGAGCCGATCAACACATGGAGGCCATGACGAGGTTGAGCTACATGTGTGTTGCCCAACAGGTGCTGGATTTCAGCATCAGCCTGGAGCCGAGGCAAACACAGCCACACAGAAAACAGAGTAGGAAAGATGCCGGACACACGCAAACCACATTCCCATCACTTCCCCTGAAATACCAACCAATACATTATCAGAGCTGCAAATCTTTACGCATTCCGGTCCTGAAATAATTTAAGACTGAACCACCTCAGCACAATCCATGTATACCGTAGAACTTATTTTTTGTTTGAAATCTAAAGTCTGTTTTATTCCAACAAAAAATGTGTATTATTGAGACAATATTATTGAGACAAAAAGTCCCAAGGTGACACTGACTTCCATCACACGGTGGTCCTCACATTTTTATCTTCATATAATAATACTGTACGCTTCATGTGTGTCAAAGCCGCGTTGTTTTTAAGAACAACAATTTATTCTTAAAAAAATCCTGTCACTCAATTTTATGAGTTGACCCATTTGGAAAGAGAGATTAGTAAAGGTCAGAGGTCACAGGCACAGATTCTGACACCGCAGTTGCATTCTGGACACTTGTTAAGAGCGCAGACACAGGGTGTGAGAGAGGCCGGAAAAGGCCAGAGAGACGCAAAATAGAAATAACATGTAAGCGGATAGCGAACGAGGCCTTTGGTCAGTGCCACTCGCTCACATTCTTTTCACGATCTTGCAAAGCACTGGATTTATGAGGAATGCGTTATACAACAGCATTATGCTGTGTCGAGAGTATTGGTGATCTTCATCATAAACCTGGACCTTTGCATTCCATATCAGAAAGGACTTTTTCCTCTTAAATTAAATTAGGCCAATTTATCCCTCCTTTTTGTTGTCTACATAAGACAATACAGCCTTTTACAGGGACGTTTACTTCAGTGTTATTGCAGCTTCTCACCTCATATAGAACAACGTTGGCAGCAAATGTACTGAAATATTGCCCTTCCTTTGTTTGCCAAGCACTTTGCCATGGATGCATAACTTCCCATCTCACCCCCAACACCTCTACCGCTCTCGCTTCGAAAATCATGTTTAGATTCTTATTTTTCATCTTTAGCATATTTATGAGAGAACCTGATGGGTATGTTTTCCTCATTTATGACACGATCCAGAGACGAGGAGATAAGCTCATTGCCCCAAACCAGCGATCAGCCCAGCACTCTAGCATAACTGTCTCTGGCATTTTCCATCCATTACCCAGACTTAGCCAAGGACCACTGCTGCTCTTTTCCCGCATCACATACTCCCTCGTCTTTCTCTCCATCTTCACATTAACTATTCAGATCAGCTTGAGGCACAGTCTCATCTTCATACCCTGAGCCATGTTATTATCTCGTCTCTCGTCTCTTTTCTCATTGCTGATCGGGCCCTGCAATAACGGCCATTGTGAATTATTCAGGCCTAGTTAGGCGCAGAGCTCACGATGACGCAAAACTCACATCATGAAGTACATCCATCTGCATGCTGAAATATCTCAGAGCTTCCGAAAGACGCTCTTGCCCCAATGTCTTCAGGGACACAGCCACTTTTGTCAGGTCAAAAGTCTGTGGTAAGTATAGGACATATAGGTGCTGCACTCAATTACCGACTGGACAATACAGGCCGGATGTACAATCTAGTCAATAAATACGGATGGAAACTTACACTAAAACAAATACTGTACTGTAACTCAGTAAAATATTTCTTTAAGACTAATACATAATGAATTATAATTATTTGCAAAGTTATTTAGCAAATGCACAAAAAGATAAATCTGCAAATCTAAAAGGAAAGGATATTTGGAAGTGCAAAAACATACTCGTATGACAAAAAAGATAAAATACAATAATTACTTGGTAAAAAAAAA
>CM051500.1:17878566-17895295 GCA_028031935.1 Paedocypris micromegethes
ATATATATATATATATATATATATATATATATTAGCAACTAAATTAATTTCAGTATGATTTTTGACTAAATAAGCTTTTTAATTGCAAACATTACATTATTTGATGACCGTTTCATCAATTTTGTTTCTTTTTAACTATTTTTTAAATTATTTTGTACTTAAGCTTCTCGATGAATTCAATAGAAATATTTTGAAAGACTAAACCGCAACTGTCTAAGTGCTGTTCACAAAATCAGCTAATTTACAATTACTTACACAAAAACAATAAGAAATAAAAGCGTTTAATCACTTGACTGAATCATATTAAATAATAAAAGCTTTCACAAAAGAGCAGCCATCCGAGATAAATCATGTCAAGAACTTCAGCCTTTAGACACAAGTCTATTTCCTAAAAGCTTCAGGGTTATTAGCCACTGATAATGAAGCTAATTTAGTGGCTCAATTATGTAGCACAAAAGCTCATCAAAGAAACAATTGTGAAATGGGAACTGGCAAAACTGTTTTCTAAATCAATGAATGTGCCATTAACATCCAGTAAATTAAGTTGTTTACAAGACACAACAAAACAGGGCCAAGATTGTACACAGAATCACATAACAAGAGCCCAACAAACCGTATTACATTCAGCAGTGCTTCTATTGGAAGGGCACACACACACACACACACACACACACAAACACACACAAATGATTTAAATGTTACACCATCCCGACACATTTGATAAAATAAAAACATTTAAATGTTGTGATTGAATAAACTGCAAATTGACAACTAAACTTGAAATAAAATAACATGATATGATATTTTTTCACCGACAATAAACCCACAATTATAGGTAGCACAGTGGTGTACGTCAAATTTCACGTTTGAGACCTAGTCGGGGTCTTTGTGTGTGGCGTTTATGTGTTCTACTTGTGTTTGTGTGGGATTCTTCCGGATCTCTGGTTACAACCTCAAAACATGAGTTTTGAGGCTGGGAATTAGAGTCTAGAAAATTGCCTGTAAGTGAGAGTGTGAATGTGAGTGTCCCGCTCTGTGATTGGATGACCAGCGATCCTGGGTGTGTGTGTCCCACCTTCAGGACCAGAATTGCTGGGATTAGCCCAGGGAACCAACAATGGAATAAGCGGTTCCAAAAATGAAAGAATGAATGGATTAAAACAAAAGTATGTGTGTTTTTAGGTCAACTATACTAGTAAGTGTAAGTTACAGTAACAATGCACGACTTTAAGTATATTTATGGCTTAATAGAATAGAGTTTTACTATTGATTATGAACATATCTAGCGCAGATGCAAAATGTAAATAATATTCAGCAAAAAACAAAGCCTACAATGAATGCATTGATAAACACAATGCATTGAATGAAGATAAACACAAGTCAAGTAAATGCATATTTAGGACTTGGTGCACATAACAACAATCTTCATTCTGATCATGGGAATTTAAGCTCATTTATTTTACTCGAGCAGGTGGGAACTGCTGGCCTCAGCTTTTGCCTCTCAGTGTTTCTAGAGCACAGTTTCAAAAAGTGTGTTCATGGCACCACACACACCCACACAGACACACACAAACGGACTCTTGCACGCACACAGATTTTGTTCTCTGGAAGAAAAGCTTTCGCTGGTGTAAAATGTCTCGGAGTTTGCTGCCCCAAGAGAGCAGACCACACATATTTAACACATCAACAGGAACAAGAATCTGCTCGGAATTATGTGGTCCTCTTTTTCACACTGGGCATGACGGAAGCTGTGTGTGCCCCACAGTCACATCGTATCATGTTAAGTTCACACCTCCATTTTCAGTGACAAGGTTCTTTTTTTGTTTTTTTATGTCTCCACCTTTTCTCAATTTAAATTCTTCATGGTAAAACATGAATAATACAAATTACTATAAATTTTGTTTTATTATTTGAATTCTATAAAGTGAAATTAAAAGTGTGTCATTTAAAAAATGAATTATAAAGAATTTTCTAAATGTTTTTTGCACTAGTTTCACACTAACATGAATTGTAATATTTACAGTATAAATAACAGTAATACTAAAAACAAATACCGTACATAGTAACTGCAAATTATATTAATAACAATAATAGCAATAATATTGGTAATTATATTACTAATAGTAGAATCAATAAATAGTTATAATTTAATAATAATATTAATAATACATCAATTATTGTTTTTACATTCATTTTCTTATTGGCATAATTTTCCTTTTCTGGAACAAATCATCACCTCTGGGCAGGAAGGTGGGACACACACTGGATTGGTGGCCAACCAGTCACAAAATGGGACACCCAGACACACACACACACACACACACGCATTACCACTTTCACACACATTTAAATTTTTGTACTAGCTGAAAGGGAACAATGCCACCGACTTTTCCACTGTGAGGTACTTGTTATTAATTATATTTTGACCATCATCACTATTAATTATTTAGTAGCACAATTATTTAAATAAAAAAGTACAACCGCAATATCTGTCAAATTACAAAATCAACACATTTCACAAAATTGTGAACATTTGTTTTTATATATGACGTATATAGCCATATTTTTTTAATCTGCTTTTTCTTCTCTTCCCGTTACAAAAAAAAAATATATGACGATTTAGTATACTCAACTTTAAATTAACGTTTCCAATGAGATCAGCTCAGATACAGATGCTGGTCTTGGAGCCAATCCCGGCCACCTGAAGACAAGATACACACCCTGGAGTGGTGGCCAACTAATCACAGAGCCGGACACACACTCACACACACACACACACACACACACACACACACACACAAGCAGACTTAAGATTTATTAGTCCATGGACTCAAACAACAGCGCAGAATCAATTCTAAACAGGTGACAAACTGCTGATTGCGTTCCCCTGGACGGTGAATTGCATATAACTCGGTCTGCGAATAGACACCACGCTGCTCTAATTATCCCAACGCAGGATGTTCTGATGGGCTTTAGTTAATTCCCAATTCCAGGTGCAGTGGTTTGCATCTTTTATAGATATTTTGTAGCTGTAACCTCTAATAATCCAGATATATGGTGATGTAAGTGCTACATCAACACCCATTTGTCTGCTCTCACTCTGAGGCTGAGTGGTAATGGATGAGGGTGAATCAATGCATCTTCATCTGACAGAAGCTGGGCTGGTCAAGCAGACATTAACCAGCCTCATCACAAACATAATGAGCTATTCTGACTTATAATTCACTTCTGTTTCTATTCATTCCTCCTTTCATCTCATTCGATTTAATTATATCTGTATGAAAAGCCTCTTCATGCTCAGCACTTCTAATGTACAGGGGTTTTGATGCATGTGCACGGGAGATCTACTTATTATGATGAATTACTCTAATTAGTAGCAGAAACTCTGCATCCCTGTTTTAGCAAAGACCAGTTTGAAACCTGAAAATATAATACGGAGAATAAGTCGAATCTAGCAAAAATATTACAAAAGAACATAGTTAAAAACAATAATAACATAGTGTAGGCAAAAGATAGACAAAAGATAACCATTTAAATGTGCACATTTGTTCTTGATTAAACAAAAACCCCACATTTTTATAAAGGGTTTATATTGCATAAACCCATTCTATGTTTTTAATACATTAACTGTTTGCCTGCTTTATATACATTTACACACATATACAAAATAATAAATATTAAATAATAAAAACAATTAGACATGTATATAAAAACGTTACAAAATTAATTTGTGGACAATTGTGGCCTAGATGTACAAAGTTAAACTTGTAACCATATGGTCACAAGTTTGAATCCCACAACTGAAGTGTTTTTGAGAAAAACAATAAACTTGATCTGCTGTCTTATTTTATATTTATTATATTTTTACATGAGAGTAACATGTTTTTGTTTATTTGTATTATTATTATTATTATTATTATTATTATTATTATTTTAAGATTCTGTTGAGCCAAAGTCACTTAGCAAATTATGAGCAGTTATTTACTGAAGTCTTCCAAACATGCTTTAATAAGCTGCAACAGCACGGAACACATGGTGGAGTGTGTGTTAAACTCCAGGCCAAGTTTATAGCGTTATAGTGTTCGTTGCATCCGATGAAGTGGCAGTCAGGCAGGCCTGTTTCTCTTCTTCAGTGCTGAACTAAAAGTGAACTCACTCTGCTATATATAAATACAGCTTTGCAGCCAATCAGTGGCGTGGCTCCGGGGCATCATCTTGCTGCGCTGACTTTCCCATTACGATAATGTGAATCTCTCGCTCAGCCTCATAATACTGGCAAGCGTGGAAAAAATACTGTCTCCCCTCTGCTCCACGCCGGCCTGCTCCCGTTCCTGCCACACACACTGAGAGAGTGTCTGTGCATACTAATGAACTTGTGCTTCAGGGCTTTGAGACAGATCTGCATTAAGAAATGCCTCCTCGAGGGGGCGCAATAGAGGTAATAACTTGGCCGTGATTAGACGTGTTCTGAAATGAGATCTGAATCTTTATTACAAAATAATAGAAGAAAACTCCTTCCTTCATTTGTTTTATGCATATGGCTACTGTTTACTTAAGGATTAAAACACTTTTAGGTTAAGGGCATCATTCGAGGCTTACGTTTTTTGAACAGTCAGAGCCTTTCTATGTGGAGTTTGCATGTTCTCACTGTGCTTGCTATGGTTTCCTCTGTGTCTCTGATTTTCTCATACCTGCTCTGATTATTTGGCCTACAATCTAGGGTGATTCCAGCCTTCAGGCCAAAATTTGAGGCTGACTACAGCTCCCTGTGACCCAACAATTCAGAAAATGGATTATCTGGAAAGAGTTTGCCCTTTTATTATTTATTAAATAAAAAAAAAACTATTTCAATTTTCCTACAAATATACCAAAATGTTTGACGAACAAGTATTAAAAGAGCAAACTTTATTTCAAAGAATTAAAAAAAGTTAAGAGTAGAATTGTGTATTATTTAATAAAATAAGGCTTTAAATGAAAAAAAAAAAAAAAATAACCCCTGTATTTCAATAATTGTTTTAATGTATAAATACACAATTTTAGTTGTTTTTTTAAATACATGCATATTTTTGTATTTAACAAAATGTATAATGTATGTGTGTTATATATATATACACACTCGCACACACATTTAAATAGGAAAACAGGTGTATGTTAATAATGTATAATGTTAATAACAACACTCCTTATAATGGTGCCTTTTCTGCATTTGTCCATTATCCAACTTTTTACGTTTTAACATTAAAACAAACTTTTGGTCACAGGAAATATTGTTCAATTTCTGTGTTGTGAGTAAAGTACTGCAACATGTGTTATTAATGTATTATTGAGTGTATGTATTAAATGACTTTATGAGTTTATGTAGGAAGCCGTATGCAGTTCTAATATTAAAATAATAGTCATATGAAAAGAAATACGTACATGTGCTTGGATTGTTATAAACTGATCCACTTGTCGTTGGGGATTCTCTCGATTTTTTACTGATGGGAATAAATACTTTTGTTACTTTTGTAATCTAACTGTATGAGCAAATTTGAAAATAAAAAAATTAAACAAAGCAAAAAAAAAAATCTAAAACTTTTGCATGCATCAGCTACTAGAACTGTAACAAACGATATTAAAAAAAATCATATTTTATATAAACCAAATATTCTCACACTTATATAAACACATACATTTTCACAACAAATCCAGTAACATGGGCGTACAGTACTACTGCAGGGGGAGTGGGGGACTTGTGGAGCATGAACGAAGACCATGAAGAAAGCATTTTGTCGGGTACACTCTGTTTGCAATTTCTAATTTGTAGACGGGGGACGAGAATGGGGCGATCGCAGCAGGATTCATATTAAAAGTCAATTGGCCTTCAAATTCTTCGAGTCCCCCAAAGTCACCACTGGAGAGAAAGAAATGAGTCTTAATGGAGTGGTGGTGCCACAATAAAATATTGGAAATTGAATCTGACCACAAAACTCAATGGTCCAGGCAAAGAACCAGAAACACTGACCATTAGATATATAAGATTCTTTCTTCAGGAATCATTTTGTCCTTATCTATTGTTTGTCTACGGATGTCCAATGGTTCGCTTAAAGTCCTTCAGTGTCCATTTTTCCTCTCTCGCCTTGAACATCACAGTAGTTAGCAGTAATCAGTTTCGGCCTCACTTTTAATTTCTCGCATGTCTGCCTGCGCTCTGAGCTCTGGGGTAACTGGGTAGGCAATACAACGCAAAAGGCCATAAAACCCTCCTGGTGTGTGAGATATATTAACTTTAACCTCGTGGTAATTACCCAAAACTATTTAAAACCAACTTTTCCATTTAGGCCTCTTTCTTGTTTAAGACATTCGTTTTTAAATCACTAAGAAGTAGCAAGATAAAGAATACAAGAAAATCAGATGAATGGATTTTGTAATAGTAAATCAATTCTAACTGTAGAAAAGGTTATAGTGAGTTGGTGACTAATGCCCAAGAATCCATTTTCTCTCTCTCTCTCTCTCAATAGATATACAAATATATCAAGAAACTACAAAGAATTCAAGGTGTTTTTTTGTAATTATAAAATTTCCAACATCTCAGTAAAGTATGAGTCAGTAAGGAACAATCTTGCCCTTCCAGATGTGAGAAAGCTCTATGATGGTGGCGTGAGGTGAGCGCACAGTGCCCTCTTCAGGCCTGGCTGTGTAAGATGACCCGGCTCATTTGTCATCCTGGCTGGAGGAAATCCAAACAGCTCAATATCACGTTTAACTAATCAGACAAGAGAATCCATTTAATGACAGCCTTGAGACATGAGATAAATGTTAGCCACTCACTCAGTCAATTCAAAATGCTTAAACACTCAATCAGGAAATAATCTACGATTCGGAACTAATAGCCAGAATATAGTGGCTTATTTAGTAAACATGGTCCTAATTTTGATAGGCTTGTTAAACTCTCTAATTTTAAGCTTAAAATGACTTTGGCTTCAAAAACATGAGTGAAGATAACTTGCCAGCGCTCTTTTTTTCCTCCCTCCTCCTCTTCCTTTTTTCTATATTCATCTCCATGACAGATGCAGAGTAAGGCCTGAGGCTGCAGTTAAGAATATGTGATGCAGAGATTCTTTATTAACATTTCATTCCCATT
Organism: Paedocypris micromegethes; assembly: GCA_028031935.1. Taxonomy (NCBI): domain Eukaryota; kingdom Metazoa; phylum Chordata; class Actinopteri; order Cypriniformes; genus Paedocypris; species Paedocypris micromegethes. The sequence continues at coordinate 17,885,690 of CM051500.1, forward strand.
CCCTACACGACATAAATTAGATGGGACGTTAAAGGCTGTCAGCTGTGGCGATCTGTCACGGAGCCTTGGCTCCTACCATAGGTTGTCCCGACTTCTGCTATGTCTACCACATAATCCTGACAATGAGACAAACAGCACTGCAAAGACTCGACCGCTAACAATTCAGTCCCTCCATCGTATGTCTCCGGCTTCCATTTTCTGTGAAACTGTAAAAGCCGCATCTATTCACTGCACGCTCATGACAAGATCGGAAATCTAGCTTAGATGCAAACTCATTGCTAATGTATTCATCATTAATCTTATCAGCACTCCCTTTCCACATCATTTCAGGGCAGTTTCATGATTTTTAGCTCTAATTTGATGGTAATGAACCCATCAGCAAGGAGTGGTTGATGAATATGATGAAAAATAGCATTCGTGTTCACTTTGGACAAGCCACATCTTATCTCATTAGAAAAACCTATATTAGAAGTTCTATATGAACATGCACATTTATCGAGAGGATTCTTGGGTAAGTGGAAAGTAGAAGTATGCCAAAGTCAATATGCTAGTAAAAACGACAACAACTATAATGTGCAACATTTTATTTAAAAGGCATCTTTCGGGACCCTCAAGGTCATCCAATGTACTGCCAAACTTAGTTTTTTTTTAATTCGTCCTTTTGAAACATCAAGAGAAGAAAGCTTGTCTCAAAGTATTTTCAACATAAAGGAAATCCCCCAAAATCACTACAACAAACCCTCGAAATTCAGGGGTGGTTTTCTCAAGTGCCATTACGACCTTGGCTAGACTTTCAGAAGAATTACCATCTTCAAAACAAAGTTGGGTCAGGCATTTAGAAGCTGTGTTTCAGCGGGTATTGGGTGAGAATCGGCACTGCTTGTGATTTAATTGATAGCTCCGTGGTACAGAGCAGATGAAATGTCAGGGCAGAGAGGCACAGAACTGCCCTTGGGACCCTGCAGGCGGCCCCTCTATCTCAGCCACAAACACAAATTGGATATAAGATTTGATCGCCACGTCCAAATGTTACATTCCTGGTTTGTGGGGACCGCACTGTGTGACCACAAATGACATATGTCTGTCACCTTTAAATGAAATGACCTATTTGTGGAAACAGCTATGAGTCTACATGTGCTCTTTCAGGAGAGAAAAACTGCAATATGCTGCAAGAAGATTGGCTTTGGCCTTCTGTCCTAACAACAAAAGCAGCCCCAGGGTATGTCCCCATGAGGTTAGCATAAGCTCATATAGGAAAAACACTAATGCAGGTAAAAATGATGTGTACTATAAAAGAAAATTAAGTTATCATGTGAATCGGAGTGTCTCAGAGTGTCTCTAAGTGATTAAAACATTCAAGATTCTAAACCCTACAACTCTTACCGGGCTGTGAAAGTCTTACGACGACAGCTCACATGCTGCCCGTATTAGCGAGTTAACTACTGTACGGTTTGCCTCCCTGCTGGTTCTTGAGTGGCGAGCGCTGATGAGCTCTTTGTCGCCTGTGCCTTTCTAAACAGGAGAGGCAGCCGCTTCTGTCGAGTTGTCTAGCTGCCAGGCCTTCCAGTTTGGCCCGATCCCTCAAGCATGAGCCTCGCATATTCAAGCTGTTTCAACAGCCTGTCAGCTAATGGGATTTGGGAGAGGTACATTAAGCCTGTATGAATCTATGAGGGAGTGCACGACTCTGGATGCTCATATTGCTGTGCCATATTAAAGGGCTGGAAAAGTGCTTTCCTGCTCCACGACTTCTTGTTAAATGTCAGGCCACATATGTTACAAGAAACGAAGCAATGGCTGTGATGTGAAATGTATACACTGCTTTAAATCGATAGAGATCATAATTTGTCCAGCTAGGGGACTTTTACTGCATGGTGGCTTTTAGATGTAGTTGTAAAATTTTGGTCTGGCAAAACATGCTTTTTAAATGCATTATTTTTTGGAACTTGATGAAAGAGATTTTTCCGTTCAATTCCTTTATTTCTCAACAAAAACTATAAAATAGTTCAAATCAAATACTATTTTCACAGAACCACTTACGGACCACTTACGGATTCACTAATGTTATTACATTCGACTCTTGTCAATCTGTAAATAATCCAAGTCGTGTAAGGGTCTAAAAATTCCAAAATGATTTAAAAAAAAAAAAACACACAGTATGGAATGAATTAAAGTGTAATCTTAAAGGGAGATATTCTCATTTAGCTAAAATGGTACAACAATCATTTTTTATTTTGTAGACAAAAAGTGTACAGATAAATAAATATTTCCTTAAAATGTTCTTTACTGAACTCTGCCCCCCACTGACTGCTTTGCAGTTTGACAATCTACACCTGCACTCTCTTCATAGCCATTGCAAAAATAAACTTGAACAATCCTTTGCACTAGCTTGTACATATACATATGTACATTTCTATACAGTGTATAATACTTCATATAGTCTCTGTATACAGTGTACTGTCTGTTCATAACACCTGTAAAAAAAAAGATTCATGTCTTCTCTTGTATACAGTTAATAGTATCTGTAAACATAGTTTCTGTTCATAATAGCCAATATTATCATATCTTCTCAGTACATGTAAATTCTGTATATTTTCAACTCATAACCGATATTTGGCACTTACTGCTATTGCTCTTCTGGATAGACATGACATGCATTTCATTGCCTTGTACTTGTACATGTGATAAAGTTGAATCTTATATAATCTAAAAACATTTTATTTACCTGAAACAAAACACACGTAATTTTAGTATTACAGCTTTGACTGTAAAGCGTTGACAGTTGCACTGCAAATAATTTGGGAGGCTTTTTTTTTACTTTTCAAAAATCTGGTTCATAATTTTGCCTTTTTAAGTGAAAAATGTGACTTAACAGTAAAGCACATGCATAGTATCATTCCAACAGGTTCTTGTTCCAACAAGCGCAACAATTGTAACTCTGATTTGTTCAATCAAACATAATAATTCCTTTTTGCTGAACTACTCTGAAGATCTTAAAATGTGCATCACTAATTTAAAGGCCTTATATAGACGATTCAGTCATTTAGAAGTTTGCGAGTTGTTTTAGGTGAAAGCCAATGCTGTTTAATTAACGAGCATAATAAAATAAAATGCCAAAAAGTGATTTGCTGAAAGATTGTCTGGACAGTGGTATGAGTGGCATAATAAAAGCCATTTCTCCAGCTGGGCATAAAATAAGACAAATTTATCATCCATATTCCACCCAGCAGCACGGCCCTGGCACCCACTCCTGCTGCAAATGCAATAGTGACAGAAGGATAATAAATTTCAACAATGCCTTGAGTACTATGGACTAATTTGTGTGAGCAATCACAGGAATAATTGATAAACCAGATAAGATTTAATGTCCCCAGATGTCACCACGAGACCAGAAACCTCTGACATGTTGACGTGTACGTCGAGTGTGTGTCTGACTGATGGATCAGAGATTGGGCGAATGACAGCGCTGGCACTAAAGCAAACTGTTTAATTAACCCTACGGCGAGTGGCTTGTCACAAACGGCCATTTCATCCTGACTGAAGCCAAAGCAGATCTAAGGAAAGACTGGGATGAAGAAGAGGAGGAGGGGAAGAAGTAATAATGTGGATCCACAGTGCAAGATTGCTTTTTTTATTCTATTTTATGGGTCACTGATCTGCATTCATTACAAAGACATGAAGACATTCAGTCAAGACTAATGCTTCCTTTCTCTGGGTCGAGAGTCGCTTGCAGATTAATATGTGACGTCTTAATCAAGGTAGAATTTAAATCGTAAATAAAGGGGGTCTCCAGCGCAGTTCTGTTCCAACATCAATGGGTCTGTTCTTCCTCTAGATCTTCTGAATTACAATCAATTAAAACCATGATTGTTCCTCCAGCACTGATCTATTTCTCCCACGGCATTTCAATAAAACCGACACTTAGTCAGGTACCGGCGAAGCAGTGGAAGAGATCTTAACACTGGACAGTGAGGAGGGAGATTAGCTCTGGGAAAGTTCAAGCAGAAACCTTAAATCAAGGTTGAGTTTAACCCCCATTCATCTTGCATATTGATGGCCACATTCCCTCCGTCTCCTTGTCTGTTCGCCGGGATAATGCATTCTCCAGTCTGGAATTCTATCAGCGCAGTCTGCTTCGTCAGTTAAATCAATAGGCAGCGTATGGCGGCGGGTCAGCAGTCACGTTCTTCAAGCAGCCAGCTGATGGTTTGAGTGTAAGAAATTTGCTTAAAGCCCACACCAATTAACTTCAGGATGATGAATGCTGGGGGTGGGCAAGACAAACCCAAGAGGTTTCTTCTGCTTTCTGTATGTGAGCCTCAGCTGCTTTAGGAAAGAATGGAGAGAAGTGGGAGGGGCCAGATAAAACAGGCAGCTAGGGTCCGGGTCAGCCCACCCCCTAATGATTATGTCAATCTGTGTAAGTGAGCCAACATTGGAGCTGTCAGGGCATAATCAGTCAAAGCTGGATTTGTAAAAGGCACTAGGGAGGCACACAAGGCTGGGCACAAGACATTTGCATGGGGAATTGCCCTGATCTGTGGCAGGGTGGTGGAAGAGGGGTCAGACTCTTTTGTTGAGGGTGACAGTGAGCCCAGTTGAAATGAAGTGAGCAGCGTGTGTCTCCTCATAACACAGTTCATAAAGGGAGAAATGATCTGGTGGAGGAGGGACGCACAACAATAGTGAGAAATCCACACCAGGTTTTCGCAATATGGAGATTATTGATCAAACCTTTCAAAAGAGAGAAACACTCTGCTAGAGCACTGCTGAATTACTGGATAATCATCATGTGGTATTGATGGTGAATTTATGATTCGGTTTCACAAACATTTCTTACCACAGTAGAACGCATGTATCACTATCCTATTTCTCAGTTAAGTTTATATAGACACTCAATAAAATAAATAAATACCAAATACACACACACCACACACACACACACACACACACACACTCAAAAATACTTTAACTAAAACACAGAGATTTCTTCACATGATCAGTAAAATATTTCTAATGTATTCTATTTAATTAAGGCTTTAGATTTTATTGTTCGTGCCTGCTCATTTACAACAAAAATTACAGTTTAAATTGAGCCTTTTTACTGAAAACGTTTAAGTTTCATAAAGCTCTGAACACAAGCATTTTTTAGACAATTTATTTATGAGATTTTTGAGAGCTAACTTTAGCAGACTGAGAATGAAGAAAGTGGGCTTTATGTGCAACAAAAGCTAGTTCCTCTTTAAAGGTTAAACAACAGCTAGACTTGGTTTTTAAACATACTACCAAAGGTCAAAGCATTTCCTCAAACATCGACTAAGTAAGTGACAAGTGAAAGATATTTGAAAAGCAAGGAGAGGGAACAAGATGATTTGAATAGTCACGCGGCAGCGAGGAAGACAAACATCATTGTGAAGAGCAACAGCTGCTCCACTTTGAACATTTGAGGAGCAGATGTCACACAAATACCACAATAAATTCAATATACTGAGCTAAAATCACAAAACGAGATGCTTGAGTATGACTGATTAGCTCACATCGCAATACTTTATATTAGAATATTGATTGCAGAAACATAGCTGGTAGCTTAAATATTGATAGCGTACATTTTTTGCAGTTTGCCGAAAGGTCCAAAATAATTAAAATTATAAAACAAAACAACAAAAAAGGTTAAATTAAACAAATTATTATACTAATCTTTTCATTTTATTTAATGATCTTGTAATTATCTCTAGTAATACAATTAAGACAAAAACCATAATACTCTTCAATACAAGTATGCACTAGTATTACTGTTTCTTTTATCACACTATTTTTGTCGATGTTTTTTTTTTTGCACATTTTTTTTTACTGGTATTACTGTTTTGTTTTTTGCAATTTACTTGCACTTACTGTTTGATTTTATTAGCTCATTTTCTTTTTATACTGCTGGTGTTTTATCTTCGCTTTTGTTACTCTGCTGCTGCACACATGAAACAAAGATCCCCATTTTGAGATCAAGTAATAATGCATCCTATTCTTATGATATGATAGTTGTAGGTCACATTTTTAATAAAATCTTTTGAATCAACAAAATGTTAATTCTTTATTTGCAGTACACAGAAAGCTAATGGTGTGGTGCTGCAATTATGTTTTACTGTATCATGATTGCAACAAAGAGAAAGAAGGACTTTTCCACATCTTGCGTTCAAATCTGCTGTGCATATTACCATCTGATCTTTTTGAACATCAAACTTTAAAAAAATTTAAAATACACTAAAACATAAATTATATATAAGAATTATATAAGAATTATATATAAGAATTGATCACGTGTTTTATGAACACTGTGTTCTTTAATACATAGAAACACGTAAGTGAGAACTGATATTAAGAAGTATGTTAAATAAAACGCTGCAAAAAGTCTTAATAGGCTCTTCTTCCACAGCAGAGGTTCACACTGTGACAACAGCTTGTGATATCTCAATTAAGATCATCTACATGGAGACATGGTTCACTCCCCCTTTAGACAAAGCTTATCCATCGTTATAAATCAGTTCAACGTCAGGCGAAACAGCACAGGTCAGCAGTTTCCTCCCTACAGTCTCTCTTCCACAGTCTGCCTTCAGCTTTCTAATATGCTTTTCTCTTCCTGCAGGGATAACTATGCCCTCTATTTAACAGGCTTTGCAGCTTTCTTTACTATAGACTTTCTCATAAAAGTAGAAATTTCATCTAATCAATTCCTTTTAGTATGTTATCTGTTTCTCCTGACAACTTAAGTCCTTATTGATTTGCCATTATTATGTTGGATAATGTCTTGTCAGGGGAAGATTATAGAAATTAAGCTATTTTCAGACCTCATATACCTTGCAGACAGGGTCGATGGGTTTTGTTTTTATGCATGTATGTGAATTACATTATAAACAGACTGTGTTGATGTGTGCGCTTATAACCAGTGTTTATATACAGTATTTACACACACTCAGTACAGTGTATATATTATTTCTATAACCATTAAATATAGCGGTTAGAAGACTGATTCATCTGATTACGGTATTATTTTTGATTATTTATTATTACTCAAGTGAGCAGGTCAAACCATCATTCAGCTTTTTTGTCAAGACAACTAAACATAGTGTTATCCATTTTGTACTCTTTGTAACTAATACTGGAACTAATGAAAATTACAACAAACCATTAAAAATTGTTACAATTGTTAAAACATTAAGCTTGTTATTGTGCCCTACACAAACCACACAACGGTTCTCTAAAAAAAATATTAAAGGTTGTTTTGTTTAGAGACAAATGTGAACATGTTTTAAATTAATAAATCACTTTGAGAAGTGTTCCAAATTTGACTGTGCTCGATAATTTAAAAAAAAAAACAATTAGGTAATAATATAAAAAACCGTGCCTCCTAAAAATTTCAGGAATTAGACGTTTATTAATGATATCCCATTACGCCTTATAGTCCAAAAGCAATGTTCTACATACCTGTATCTCATTTTATTGTGCCCTACACAAACCACACAGCGATTCTCTAAAAATAATATTAAAGGTTGTCTTGTTTAAAGACAAATGTGAACAGGCTTTAATTTAATAAATTACTTTGAAAAGTGTTTCAAATTTGACTGTGCTCGATAATAAAAATTAGTAATGATTAGCTAATAAGAAAAAAAGTGTGCCTCCTAAAAATATTAGGAATTAGACTTTTATTAATGATATCCCATTACGCCTTATAGTCCAAAAGCAATGTTCTACATACCTGTATCTTGTTTTATGAGCAGAGTAACTATAAAATATGTTCCGCTATTTCCCATCCAACCAAATGTTTTTATTAATACTATTTGTTTTATTTGCATTAAAAATGTGAGTATCCGTCTTTCTTCTTTCTGAATTAGAAATCAGGGCTCACTTCAGGAAGTACAATCTTAAATATGAAGATAAAAATGACTTTAAAAATAAGGAAGATATTACAATGAGTCCTAGCTATTCACCTACTGTACAAAAATACCTGAACTGTACATGATAAATATTTCCATGTTAAAACAGTTATAGGTATCCATTATCTAAAACGATTTATATGTTAATCTTTATCTAAGATGACAACAATCACAAAATGCTGTCAAAAAATAATTATTGAAGCAAAACCAATTTTATTTTAAGATTCCTCCAATTTTGTAGGCCTGCATTACACACTCCGAGAATGAAATCAAAGTAGCATCCTAGGCTGTAATCAACGTTACAGTAACAGACACACAAACATCTGCACTTGTACGAAGCTTGTGCAATGGCCTGACCCTAACAACAGTTTCTCTCCTCTGTGTGTGGTGCCTAGGGCTATTTCGGCCCCGAGGAGCCCGTACATTAATCGGCCTTGTTCTGGGGGAGGTACTTAATGCACACAGATGACAATCGCCATTCTGTAATTGCGTTGTCAGGGGCCAGAAAAACAAGCCAGCTCTCCCAAACAGACATCTGGCAAAGAAGCAGAGAAAGCCATGTTGTTAGGAGAGGGAGAGCAAGGCAAGACAAATAAAATTACTGCTAGGCTTCTGAGATCGGTGGGAGCACAGCCTGCATAATCCCACCAATGGGAGAGTATGCCTGCTGTAACCCAATTACAGAAGCATAAGCAATTTGTTAGACACTTCACATAATGTAACCGTTTCCCAATAAACTCTGACTTGTAATAACATTGCTGAGTGAATGCATAAATTCAAAAACAATAAAGAAAGGCAGGATGTGGCAGATGCGAGCCAGGAGTTGCTGAACAAGCCGAAAATATCAAGCAAACGTTTAAGATAATCAGATATGTTGAGCAAAAGTAGCAAAGATGAGTGTGAGAAGAACAGATTTTCTAAAGAACTAATATGGTTAGATTAAAAAGAGATTCCAGTTATCAATTCAGTGCGACATACAGATATATTCAAAATGAAATGACAAATGTAAAGTTTATACGTCTTTGAATTGTATCTATAAGGAAATGTGCTTTGGACCTGTAAACTGTGTTTAGGGATTATGTTACACAGATAAAAATGGCTTTGACAGCGCCGTCTGTCTTAACATATAAAAATCTTATTAAAACTAAAAAAATATATTTAGCATAATAGTTATTGATAATTTACACATTCACAGAAAAAAATCTAAACCCAGAAAAACTTGAACTAGAGGCAGAAACAATTTTCAACACTGACAAAAGGGTACTACTTCCAATGAAAACTTAGAGATGGAGAATAGAATGAAAATGATAAACTCTGTAATTTTGATCAAATCTCGGTCAATAATCTTATAGTATTATATTTTTGTGCATTTAATTGTTTATTTTAATAAACCTTAAATAACATTACCTGGCTGACTTTTCATCAGTCTTGCTTTTATCTTGATTAAATAAAACACAAACCATGCTTAAACTAAACAAAAGTTGATTTACTCTAAACATTAAATGACTATGGCATAAATAGGTATTATTTATAAACAAACCTAAATCTACAAATTTGACAACATGATATAGAGACATTTTAATAGTGTTTGCTGACTCCAAAAGCGACAGATTTGTATTGCCATTTTTCCTCTTATTTCAAAAACTGTCATGTACTGTATTGTAAACTTATCAAAAAAAAA
>CM051500.1:17895312-17927502 GCA_028031935.1 Paedocypris micromegethes
AAAAAAAAAAACAAAGAATGACCAAAAAAAAATCCAACGACTTAAATCTATATGCACTGGCCACAATGCAACACAGTTTGGTATCTAGAAAAAAGGTCATTCCTCTGTGACTGAAAGCAAGCAGTCAAGGTCGGAGGAGATCAGGATGGGGTTAATGAAATGAGGACAGCAGGGGTGAGTGAGAAAACTCCAGTGGTAATTTACAAGCTGCTCCCCTGTTGGGTTGAAGGTTACACTTGGTCCTGTCGGGAATAAGATAAAGAACAGGACAAATGCGATGGATCTACACTGCACTTTACACTCGAGGACTTGATGCGCAACTTGCTTTGTAATCTAAAATATAATAATTCGACAACTGCTATTTTATCTTGAAACAAAATTTACATTGTATCGCATTTATACTGAGCTCAACCAGTCTTCACTGCTTGTAATTTTTTTTTTTATTATTTTACTAATACGCACAGTAACTTTATTTAAATCTCTTCGGTGGCATACAGATTGCCTTCGCATTGATTTTAAAATTCCAATATTGGGTGTTAAATGTTTCCATCGACTCGTCCCTCCTGCACCAACCTTTCAGTCCATGTTCACATAATTTAGTTAGCAGAGAACAAACAGAGAATAAATGGAGAAATGTGTATTTTCATGTATTTCCGGTCTGTGGAAACCCCAGCCAATATATCGGTTAAGGTGATCGCTACCATTTTTAAACCTTAAAGACACAACTAATGATTTATTGGGCAGTAACTCAAAAGTGAAGAATTTTAACTAGTTTTTTTATTTATCCAATTTAAGATAATCTTTTGAATTTGGCTCACAGTGCTTTACATATAAATTTGCATTCAAAATTGCAAAAGTCCATAGTATACTTTGTACACATTATACTACATACAGTATATACACAGGAGCTGGTTTATACCACGCAAGGTAGGATGATTTTCACATTGTTATTTTAACACACACATGCTAATTTTTTCAAGGTTTTTGCCCTGTCTCGACCGGGTGGCAAATTCCGACAAATTACTCTAGAAACCTCTCTTGTTCTTTAATGCTGCTTTGGAATGTTGAGTGAAAACTTTAATTTTAATTTTTTTGTGCATGTTTGTGTTGTACCAAAGGAACATTGAATTTGAGGTTCCATTTTTTTTTACTATGTGTTTATTGTAAATTTTCTAACATTAGTTGTATACTTTATTTCCATATAAGTCCGTCTTTTGTACCTAAGGATGTCAAAAAAAAAAAGAAATTTTTATTCCTAATTAAAGTGGACTTTAATGAAAGACCTACCATTGAATATTTTCCATGGTATTGACAGAGAAAATATCATATTTAGCAAAAATTTAAATTGAAACAGAGAAATCAGATTCTTCTGCAAATCTCACCGTTTCGTGCCACCAATAAGAGTCGGCGTGTAAGTAATTGTTGTAATTAGACTGCTTTAAATTACTGCTCTAATACCAGACAATGTCCCCCAGCATTTGTGCACTGCTGACCACGCTAGAAATGCTTCCCTGATGGGACTCCTGGCTCTGTCATAAAACTATCGGAGGTGTAATCTTCAACTGATTTACCTGCAGCTTCCTCACATCAGCTAATAAAAAGGGCGAGACCACCGTGGTTCCGCAAAGCTAGTTTGTGATTAGGGATGCATAATAGTCTCCTTCTTTGATCATTTTCATGCCTTATAACGTCTTGCATATACAATGAGAGGGACTCGGGAGACAGACAGAGTGCATTGTAAGCAGGGAGAATTTGGAGCAGAGCTGAGATGTGGTCTTAATCTGGCTCTGGAGACGGAGTATTTATGATGTACATCATTGGCTGGACGAAAAAAAAATACTAATTATAGTCATCCCGCATGACACATCCTGGGGTTTGAACCATTTGTTCTTTTTGACTAGGTGAGGTACTGAACACCAAAGTGCAGCTCTCATGTCCCAGGAAAGCTGATGAGTATGTTAAAAACCAGAACTCTAAGAGAAGAGCGTGTAAAGTTGCTGACTACAGCAAAGTTGATAAATTAAGCCTTTGGTTTCGTCTTCTCTGTTGACGAGGTTTTTAGCGTGGCTAGGGTGCAATGTTCTTTCCACTTCCCACTCGCTCATTCTGCATTCAGTACGCTCCTTGTTCACGGAAAGTTCATGGCGTGATTTACAAAGTAAAGCTGTGACACTGACATTCAAGTAAAAATGGATGTGTGCTCTCTTCCACCACTCTCTGAGGTGGAGATAATGAGATGCTATATCACCATGATGGAGGGAGGGAAAATCTGATTAAGAAGTGTTTGCATCCAACGTCTCAACTAACTGCGAAACTCATAAAACGCATTTGCTGTCTCCCCCATAACTAATGGCTGGTTTTCACTGCTTTGACAGCGAGCCGTGTGTGTTATTTTGTCCGGGTATTATAATAATAATGAGAGCAAATTAGAACAATCAATTTCCATGGGTGGTTCTTGATTGGGGATGATGGGCAATATGGCACCGGGTAATCCATCTTCCCGGCCCTGTCTCATTAATGGCTGTGTCGCCGCAACAGCAGCCAATGGCAGTGCGGCGCTATGGAACACATGGGGGCATCATTCTGTGAGCCTATGTTCAATTAGCAGTGGTGGCGATAAACAGAGTGATGTATGCTGGCTCACAGATGCGGCAGCTTGACTTTACAGCTTTGGTATGTGAACGCCGTGCCTTGACACACTGGCTTATGCACAATATCACACAATACGTACTAAACGGCATAGAACAAAAAATTTGGACAGGAAAAACTTGAAGTATAGTTGAAATAAAGATTATGAGCTGAGCACAGCCTTACAGTGAAACAGGCAATGCAGCACTGCTTTTTCTTCACCGGTGGTCGTTTTTGAGGTGGCCACAAGAGGGAGAACTTCAGTGTTTTCACAGGCCAACACTAATGAGAACCGTTATTTATCATTTTTAATACTACTGACCGATTAAAGCAAAACGTAATGATGCATCAAACACTAGTTAAGACAAACTACTTAGATGTGTGTGTGGTTTTATATATACAGTATACTATACAAAATAAATAACATTTATAAAATATAATAATTTATAAATTAAAATGTATATATATATTGTATATACTATAAATATATATGTGTATATATATATATAGGCATGTTTATTTAGATTCATACACACAAATTTACATTTATATATACAGTGTGTATGTGTATATATAATAAATAACGTTAATGAGGGGAAACAAGGTGCAATTTTTCAAAGCAACTGGCTATAAAGAACGACACCAAAAGACAGAGGACACCGCCATTGATCTGGAGAATCTAACCTGCTGTCAGCTTGTGAGTAGCTGTCCCCGATTACATTCATCAGAGAATCACCCACAGAGTGAGAGGATATTAGGTTTTAGAGGCAGCCATCAATCCAAGTCATTCTTAACCTGATCAAGTGCACAACACTGTCTAAACCAACATTAAAAAGCACCAGCAACCAACTATGCTCAGCCAATCCATCCTGCAGGGTCATGTGTGCCATAGCATGAAGAGTTAAAGTGGAGAATTTCGTTCTCCGAAGCTTTAAATAATAACTTCATTCATCCATCTCAAAGTTAGGCCTTGGTACAAAGACAGTTGCCCTTTCCACAATCTATACATGGAGAAATAGTTTTACAAAAATAATTGATTTCTCAGAAATTACCATGATGTTACTGATGTAGTCTCATGACAACCATGTCTTATAGTGAAGACCCTCGGGGTCAGACACACACTAATAAGAAAGATTTATGGACCGTTCACTGAATTTCATTGATGATAACACGCCAAACGAAGAACTGTATTTGTGCTGACAATGATTATATATGCTCTAACTTGTGACTAAAACTGAATTCGCAAGTCTACGGCTAAACTAAAGAGCGTTGCACCATGTACAGACAACCAGACACCATTTCACTGAAACACTACAAAGGATATTCTAAACTGTTTCTGCCCATCCAGCAAAGAACGTCATTGTCACCCACCTGATCAAAGCAAATTAAAAAAAAATATATGGTATTATCAATTCTTATCATAGCATATCTAAACATACATAACATGTTTAATGTTTTGGTGAAGATATACGGAAACAAAACATTAAAGACTATACAAAACAGTTATGCTAATATTAAAAAAGAAGGTTAAAACAACTGTAAAGAAAAAAAAAATCTTACAATTAATGCAAACATTCTTAAAAAAAAATCTAAACATGTTCCAGTTTCATAAGAATATACCATGCATTTTCATAAGAAAATAAAAAAACGGCTATAACATAATCAAAAGCCCAATATCAACTTGTAATAATTGAATTACACATTGAATTAATAACATTTGTAATTTTATATACGGATAAAAATGTGATTACATTTATAGAACATGATATTTATTCACTACAAATGGGATGACTGCTGATGTAATAAATGTACACATTGTACACACAAAAAATATTTTGACTTAAATCAATCAAGCATATTAATTCAGTGCTAAGCTAAATGTCTGTCTGATCTTGAACTACTTGTACTTATACACCAAACGGTCTGTGAATATCTTCTTTCTGTTCTCATTCTGTCTTTTGTATTACTCACTACAGGATTTTCCATGGTCTTCTAATTCCAGCAACTGCACTCTTTGTAAATTCACTTAGTTAATTGATTTTAGCAGGAATCACGCTGGCCACTATCATGTGAGCGGCACAGGCACGTCTTGTTAGGCCTCCGTGAACCGTAGTTTCGCGGTGAAGCTGAGAGGACGCCAAACTGTCAATCATGCTACGTAATAACGTCAATCCACAATGGCCACGCCCCAGTTACTAGAATGGCCACACCTTCGTGTCGAACATGAAGTCGGGGATGAAACCGGCAGAACTTACAGGCCAGTAGAAACTAACTTTCCTTCAACTTTTTGCCTCCTCAACTCGTGTCCTGTGAGTCTTTTAAAACATGGCTGAAGAGATGTTAATATCTCCGCAAAGCAAAAAATCCTCGGTAAGTCGACGTTTTTTTAAGTCGTACCTTAGTTGCAAAACATTGTTTTTTAACATTTGCGTAAACGGTTAGTTTACAGTATTGTAAGCTATGAACAATTACACATTTACATATGTACATAAAAATAGTAATTTACTTCATTAATAATATTGTCTGTAAATATAAAGTTTTTTTTTTTATTTAGCCGCTGATGGTGAGTTGTTTAAAATTGAGTGGACTTTGAAATGTTCCGGAATTATTTAAGGTCATTTTTGCGGTTGCCTTCGAGCGTGTGTAAAGAGCGTAAAAGCTGAAGTCACAAGACCTCGAGTCTGCGCGTTTCCTCACGTGCGGGCCTATGGGCAACTGCATCTGATCACTTGTGAGACGAATTAACAATTCAACTTAGTTGACCAGAGAGTCATTCCCTTCTTAAACATAGAGTTAAATACATCAAGTTCTCGTTTTGGACAGAACTTAGTGGAATAATGGTAAAGAATAATGTTTCAGACTCACTATATTTATATATGTATACATATAATGTAGTGATATGTGTGTGTGTCTGTGCACGTATACTGTATAACAGTGTGTGTGTGTGTGTGTGTGTGTGTGTGTGTGTGTGTGTGTGTGTGTAATAAAAACATTTACAATATACACATATACACATTTATATACAGTATATAACTGTAAGGATAATATATATACGTACTTATTTTTAACCAATATTAATGTTCCACTTCTATAGCACCTTACCTCATCTCTACTCGCAGTGGCTTTACTCACCTCTTTTGGTAGCTCAATGCTTTATGGATACAACTTGGCTGTTGTCAATTCTCCTGCTGGGGTAAGAATTACGACATATTTACGTTATAAACCATATATGTTAACTTGTGTGTGAGCACAAAATTAATGTGAAAAATAAGGTTGCCATTTTTAGAAATGTATAAATGAGATGAAAGCTGAATTTCATAAGTGTTAGTCTTATTGACTCATATTGACTTGAGGAATATTTTGTGGCCATAGTTGCTTGTTTTCATGTTGCCTTTAAATGGCAAAACTATTACTATTTGTCTGTAACTAATTAAACTATTACTATACGTTTGTTATAGTGAAAATTTAAAAAAAAATATTTGGTTCAAGTGCAAACTGTTAAGACATTTTCATATTACAATAAAAGACTTGGTGTTTCATCTTAAACTCATTTGGAATGGAAAGGGAAATTAGACGCACTAGAATGTGATTATAGCGTGACCTTAAAGTGCAGCCGATTGTCTGGAGGAGTGAAAGATGGAGAGAAAAGCGCTAGTCATGTGCCAAGCGTTGCTCCACTGAACAGAAGCTATAAACGTCTGATAAAAAATCGTAAATGTTAGTTTCACATGGTCTGAGTGTCAAAATCAGGGGTTTATTTTACGTGACTCTACTATTTTGATTAAAAAAAATCTTTTTATAGATATGTAATATGCAGTATTTACTTTAACCGGATTTGTTTCATTCCTGGAGAAACAAAACCTTTGCTTTCTAATAAATAAAAAATAGATAAATAAATGTTTAGTTTACATTAATTCTTCACTACACCCTATCTAAATATCCATAATCCACATTCATTAAAATAGTTTCAAATTAATTCCCCCTAATATCTCCTGTTAAACATTTATTTAAACGTAAGCGTGTTTTCATTACCCTGTGTATTGTCAATTGGGTTTGGGTTTTTTGTGTTGATTAGAAATATTTACTATAAAATATTATTGACTGTCTTTCATTTCTCCGATTTTTTGTCTGTGATTAATAGTACATTAAAGATTTCTACAACCATACAGTGATACGACGGAATGGAACTGGACTAAACGAGGAAGCTCTCACTCTTCTGTATTCACTCACAGTCTCTGTGTTTGCAATCGGAGGCCTGATTGGCTCATTGATGGTGGGCACCTTGGTCACCAGATTTGGCAGGTAAATTGGAAGGAGACCCATAACAGCTGCCACAGTGCAGTGATTTTTGCCAGGTATTCCTCAGAGGAAGAGTCTTCCTCATCTGTCACCTCACCCGACCTCTCTGACCAAAGTGAATTATCTTGCCTTTGCCTTGTAAATGGCCTCGGTTGCACTTTTGGAGAAGAAAGATAAAAAAAAAAAAAAAAGAGCACAGGCAATTCTAAACTTCAAACAAATATATCCTAAAAATTACCACAGATTTGGATGAAATGTAGAACAGGTTGTTACAACAACTCTTATTTATACAATTATTCATGAATAATGTATAGAACATGAATAGTTCAGGAATGATTCTACAATTATAGATACAATTATTCACAAGCAACAAAAACAATATTTTAAATAAACATTGTATCAAATAAGCATAAAACATGACACACACATTCTTAAAAAAAAAACATTGCTCACGTTTTTTTCCAATACAATATTTTGTTTTGGGTGTTTTTTGCATCTCATTATAGACAAATGGCTTTCATTTTTTTTGTGCACACCATGGACTCACACACTTTCCCTGTCTAGTCGGCTTGAGTGTCTATGAGTGGCGCCACAAGATTTGGCTGCAGACATTTAAATGCAAATGAAAGACAAGATTCATGACCCCATTTGTTGTTCTAATCAATTTCAGTCCTGCAAATGCTTTATAGCAGTAAGGTGATCATAACGCCAAACACGGGCCCGCCGTCTCTAAATCAGGAGGAAAGTTTACAACTTGAGAACTAATCACGGAAGGAAGCTATTTCACCCGGCAGCAATGTCATGGAACATCACTTATCTGGTTTTGATAGTTGAACTCCCTGGCGGCTTGCTATCGAGCATGACTGTTGTAGCTTAATGAGCAGTGCCAGAACAGGACTTTACACTGGTTTTTACCTTGTTTGCAGGAAGGGAACAGTGGTCAACTCCACCTTCCTGGTGTTTGTGGCCGGATGTCTTATGGGCTTCAGCAGAATATGTGGCTCGCCTGAAATGGTCATCATTGGTCGTTTTATAACAGGCATACATTCAGGTGAATTCCAGCTCAGTTTGCTGTTATTTTTGTTAACATACAACTCACTTTGTGCTTTTCCCGCAGGCATTTCTCTCAGTGTGATTCCTATGTATCTAGGAGAGATTGCTCCCAAAAATCTAAGAGGATTTCTGGGTCTCATGCCCAGTATTTTCATCTGCTTCGGAGTTTTTGTGGCACAGATTTTGGGCCTACATGAGCTTTTAGGAAAGGTACACATATTTTACAGAGTACATATGTTTGGTCCCATATGTACACACTGTTGATTAAATAAAAAGCTTTTTGGTGCATGTTTAGTGTGATGATTAGCTGTGTATTTGTGATTGGCAGGAAGAGCACTGGCCGCTGTTTCTTTCTCTTGTGGTTATCCCCACCTTCCTCCAGCTGATGCTGTTACCATGGTTTCCAGAAAGTCCTCGCTACTTGTTGATTGAGAAGCACAATGTTCATGCCACCATCACTGGTGAGAGAATAATATATACAAAATATTGTTAACATGTACCAATGTAGTTTAACATTTTTTCCACATTTAAAAAGCAAACAAAAATGTACAATTTGTATTCTTTTGGTCAGCTTTAAAATGGTACAGGGCCAAGTGTAACATTCAGTCAGAGATAGAAGAGATGCAAGAAGAACAACGCTCTCTGTCTTCGGTGGAGACTGTGCCCGTCTGGCAGCTGGTTCTGGACCGAACAGTTCGTTGGCAGGTCCTGTCTGTGGTGGTCATCAACATTGGAATGCAGTTGTCTGGTATTGATGCGGTAAGGTCTAGGCCTAAATTTAGTTGAGATTGTATCTATTTTCTCATTGTTTTACAATCAGTTGTTGCTGTGCTTAGTCAGTCGTATAGTGACCTGTTTTCAGAAATGACAATAATGTTTCATTTAAGTCATCTGTTACTTAAAAAGCTGAATTGTTGTAACTATCATGTTAAAGATTTCCCTTCACAATCTTCGTTTTATCGTTTCAACAGGGAATCTTGAATTTAGATTTCCTTGTCATGTGATTTCATGGACAGTTTTCATGCATCCACTCATGATGTCAAAATCAATGTCAAAACGGGTTTTCTCTCCTCCTTCATGAGCTGAACTCAGCGGCTGTTCACAGGACAAGAGACTACTGTGTTTATTAATGAACAGAAATAAGAGAATCATGAGGATAAAAGATCACGCTGATGCTACATCCTTGCTGAACTCAAACAATGTCCTATTAATTGCTTTAACATATTGATCAATGTCCAAATGTTCATTTTTCATGAAGTCTCCTTAAGGAATATACCAATTAAATCCCAGAAAACTAAAACAGTTTAAAGCGTCAACATTTTAAATTGCTTTTTTAATCAAATTGACATTTTTTTTAATTTAATATCCAATTAACAGCTGCCTAAAATTCTTTGTTGTTTTTGTTTTGTAAGTATCCTCGCAAAACAAACCTCTCCCTGAGCAACTCAAGCAGGTCCAACTTTGTTTGCTTTGTGAAGTTGTGTGTTCGAATTTGAATATTAAATGACATTGGCTGCGGGGCTTGTGAGAACAGGTGACCCGGTGCGTGTGTGTGCGCGTGTGTGTGTAAATGGGGCTGACAGGTGGTGAGTCTTGGCTGGCTTCAGCGTGAGCAGCAGGAGAGAGACAGGCAGTGTGTGTCCTCTACATTCCCAGCAGTTCTCAAACTGTCTGTTCCCTCTGATTACCCCCCTGCCTAACCTCACACACAGCCCACAAGCTTTCAAATTGAATCTGAAGTGTTGTACATCCTAACTGCTCACAGTCATATGCCAAAACCACTTCCGGTGCTTCTTCCTTTTCCTCACCTTGTTCATCTTTCTCCAGATCTGGTTTTACACTAATGACATTTTTGAGAACGCTGGAATCCCGGTGCCTGAGATCCAGTACACCACTGTGGGAACCGGAGCTATAGAGATCATCGCAGGCCTCATTGGGGTGAGTTGTCTCATTCCTGTAAGGTTTTCAAATGTTATAATTATGATTAATGCATCTGAAGTTGGTCCATTTTAAAGCTAATGTGACTAGAGTTGGCAGTAACTCGCAGATTTTTATTAGATCTGCGAGTCGATGTGATATCACAAGATCATGCTTTATATTTATTTTGCTGCTGTGGCAGTCATCACTAGACGATATGAGTATTATAGAAAAATATGTCTTGTTTTTAGTAACCTCATTCGTTGGTCATATCTGAGAGCAGCAATGTAAGCCAAACACAGGGAGTCTGTCTCCCAGTCGCGTCTCTTAGCCTGAATTTAGTGATGTTCCAGCAGCCACCAGTGAAGGAGGGACCAGCAGTTAGTCAGAGAAACTCGTTGCTGTCAGTGTCAATTGGTCCTCACATGGGAGGCAAATGGCACACGAGAGGAAGGCTAGAGATTGGTTATAAAATTACAGCTATTCGTTCTTATGTCAGCCTTACCCTCCTTTTAGTATGAAGTGCGCGGCTCTAGCAGAAGCTAGTGAAAAACAAGGTTCCGGTTGACGCTTCCATAGCAAATGTTGTCAGTAAAACATCAAATGTCAACTTTTCGGTCCAGTGAGTATTAATGAATCTGATCAAGTCGAAAGGACAGTGCACAACCTTTGTGTTTTCTCTCTAGTGTTTTACTATTGAGCGAGTGGGGCGGAGACCATTAATAATTGGGGGGTTTTGTGTCATGGGAATGTGCTGCGCTGGGATCACGCTATCTCTCCTTCTTCAGGTAACCCCAGTTTTTCACTATACTTTTGAAAATGTGTTTTCGCTATGTACAATTTTCACATTTTTATTGTTGGTTATAATTGTTGCTCTTTATACTCAGACACACGTAGCCTTCATGAGATATGTGAGTGTGGCCTGTGTGGTTGGAATCATTGCAGGATTCTGTATAGGTCCAGGTGAGTTTGTTAACACTTTTTGCTTTCACTATTTTTTATGTATTTCTACGATAGGTGTTTGTTTTATTTAGAGACATTTTAAAAAAGAGAAGCTTTAAATGGGCTGGTACTGGGTTTTTTTCTTTTTGCTCTTTGACCTGTCTTCAAATAGTGAAATGGTGACACCTATGGGTCAATGTTGGTAAACCAAGATAGTTTTAATGTATCAGTTGTAATATTTAAAAAAATAAATATTATGTAATTAATTTTGATGTTTCATTTTAATAAACCATATTCACGAATCAATACTAATAATGGAAATCACCACTAAACATTTTTGTACATTGTTAAAATTAGTTTCAGAATTCAAATCTGTGATTGTGAGACCTATTTCACGCAGAAATAAGGAAAATCTATGCTGCGATGTGATGAATGAGAGCACAAGTGCATTACAGAGTTGATGCATTATCTAAACAAGCTTCAAAATCCATAATTCATTCTCGGGCCCCAGTCTCAATCGCTGTAATTACGTCTTTAATTAGGATTTTTTATGGCTCATTGTTCATAAACAATGATGAATATGGCTTTTTAAGCCAAAATCCTGCATGAACAATGAATTACAAGCAGAGTGCCTTATCAATTTAACCGCAGCGCGCCGCCTGCTGCAATTATCACTCACAAATAATGAAGATATCGCTTGGCTTGTTCCTGAATTCATTACATTTGAAATAACACCTTGTGCCTCCTTATTTTTCACTTGTAACTATAAGAATTAGAATTTAAACAGTGGAACAATCTCAGCTTCCTTCAAATTGAGATAACAAGCTCTCCATGACGCTCATTTATTATCCTTTTCCCACAAACATGTTTCTATTTCCTGTTTCTAACAAAACTATAACACGGATATGGAGTGTTCTGAATTTGACATGTTTTTAACAAACATAAAAATGTCTCTTTAATTGGTACAAAATCCTTTATAATAAAATAATTGTTTTATCAATTAGTTTTGCCCATTTTGGAAAAACTTTAGGCAATTTTTACTTATAGGCATTTATCAATAGGCAATATAGTTTCTATATAAAGACGTATACTGTACTGTCTTGTCACGTTTTCACATGCAATCAAGTACATTTTACTGATAATAAACAAGTAGTTATTTTATTTAACTTTACATATACACTGTAAAACACATAAATGCCAAACTAATATAAACCATAAACGCAAGGTCTTTTTCACAACGTGTAAACAGACTGGGGAAATAACATTCCCACTTAAAACAATGACACGAGTGACTGACAATAACGCAGACTCTTGACTTGTGACTTCAATTCTTTCCGTCTGACTCGGCAATAACAACAAACTCATTAAATAAAAAAATAAGTAATTTTTCTGTTTTCCTTATGTGCGTGATCCTTACAAACTAAATTTTGCCACAATTTTGACTTACTAATCATAAGGATAAAATATCATTCGATACATACAATTAGGATATGCCCTCCATTCCTTCATCCATTTCATACCGCTTACTCAATTTCTGTGTAATGGGGAGCTGTAGCCCATTTCAGCAACTCTAGGCCCGAGGCGGGATATACAGTACATATATGGAATATTATATTTTTTGTAATACATTCTATGAATCTAAACGTAAATATTCACATATCTTGCGATGACAACACTTGTCATTTTAGCCGGTGTACCGTTCCTGATCACGGCCGAGCTCTTCAAGCAGTCCCATCGTCCAGCAGCGTACACTGTGGGAGGATCTCTAAATTGGATGTCCAACTTCACTATCGGCTTCATCTTTCCATTCCTGCAGGTACGGAATTCAAGCAACTGATCAAATCCATCACAGATGACATCGCACTGAAATGTGATGCGAAGAATATCGCTTTGTGTTTGTCTTCCAGAGGTCTGCTGGGTCCTACTGCTATTTGGTGTTCTGTGCCGTCTGTCTGGCAGTGGCTGTCTACGTTTACCTAATTATTCCTGAGACAAAAAATAAAACGTTTGTAGAAATTAGTCAGATGTTTGCTACTAAAGAGGCTGTGGAAGAAAGCCAAGGCCTCAATCAGCCAGACCAGCTCAAGCTGAAGAAGATGAATGGCTATGGCACACTGGAGAACGGTTCCATCGAGTTTGACAGCTCAACCTCCTGCCCTTGAAATCCTGTAGAATGCTTTTACAACACTTTTAGAAATTACATCCTTTACGTCCTGAAATTTAATGTTTTCATCCACACGAACACCTAGTCAGAGCTGCTTTTTGGCCTCAGAGGGCGAGAAAGCGTACAGTGCTTTTATCAAGACTTTTAACAATCACTGCTGACAATAGTTTGTGAGATTATACTTGACGCTCAGATGAAGATGTTTTCACATATGTTGATTTACTGAATGTTCTGAAACTCCAAAGTTCTTTTTTTTTTCATTTTCTCAGTAATCGTGTTTATGATGTGAAATTACTTAATGTATATAGGCCTTATATATTTATCAGGGTTTATGTAAGAGTTTATATATAGAGTGATGCCACTATTTTCAGTATCATCTCACTCGTTTTCTCTTTTTCTTGTTGTAAGTCTGAGGTTTTAAAGCACCACATTGGTTGTGCTCCCTAGTGACAGTGGATGCAATGAGCTCAAACTTGTACAGTATGTCAACTATTTACAGTATCATGCGCTTTATATTTTTGAAGTTGTAATTTACAGACATGTTGCTGTAAATCTGTGTTGGACTTCAAAGTACAAATATGTTCTTTGAAAATTAATTTGTATTGTGTGTCATAAAAAGTAACTCTTCAAATCTAAAGAAAGTCACCAACTACACATGTTTGTTAGCGTTCACAAAAATTGCATCAAAATACATTTTTAAATAAACTTTGACATTCTGTTTTTCCGTCATGCAAAGCCAGATCTAAATGAAGGGCCTGAGTACATCCAGATCTAAATTAAACCACTGTTACCAGAGCTTCCTTAACTCATAAAGCTTAATTATTTAATAAGAAACGTTCATGTTTAATTAGTCTCTTTTCTTCCCCTGTGGTTACTAAAATCCTAGATATATGGTACAGTCCTTCAGTGTAGTGACTTATTATTGGAAAGTAATTTGAATACTTAAAACGGTTGCCAGATTTTGACTATGTATCTACATGTAAATGGATGTATATGTAAAGTGTCTGTTTTCTCTAGAGTGAGAGCAAAGCTTTCACTCGAGCCCTTGGGCAGCGCTCTCCATCTGTGTGCGCTTCTCAGTAGAGACCCACACAAACTAATGACATCACACACTTCTGTCTCCAGCTCAAAGAAAAATTGTGAGTGGAATTGTGTCTGGCTCACTGTTTGGTAAGCCTTCAAACACCAAGCTCAAGGTCACTGGTTAAACGAGATCTCAATGGGCCTTTGTGCACACTGTAATCTCTGCAGTTTTTCAAGCGGATACACATTGCTTGCAAGGCTACACTGTACTGGAGTGTGTTGTTCTTGTGTGTCCTGCTACTAATACACTGATTTTGTCAAATAATTCAGGTCTGGATTGGTTGAATGAATTAATAAAAATATATACATGTATTACTCATGTATACGCGAGCGTGTGTGCGTGATCGCGTGCGTGTGTTTTATATTTTAATTATTATAACCCCTTTAAAGTGCTTTAGTATTATAATATTCCTATTTTAATTCATTTGAAACCAATAACGTTTTGTAAATGTAAACCATCAGTACCCCAACGTCACCGGAAGTGTAAACGTGCGTTCCGCGTTAATTTTATATACAGAAATTTGATTGGATGAAAGTTTCTCCGTCAAACATGGACGACTACACTTGTGTGATTGCGATACGGTGGCATCAAATTATTTCTGATTTTCACGTCGTAGAATGACGTTTATGAAATAGATAGATGAAATAGAAATGTATGAATGAGAACAACGTTTGTTGTTAAATCACCGCTAAAAATGAGCCAAAAGGTAATGTGTCATTATTGTTATATGTTTAAAAACATAAATAAATAAGCGTGTAGTTTAATACCGTTAAAAAAAGAACAGAATTACCCATATGTCTGGACGTACAGTATTTGCACGGTTTGTGTTGTTTCAAACAACTTGTTTGTTCGTATTTTATAAGCTCCTTACCTGTGGAAGCTGTGACTTCTGTCGAGTAACCTCCGTCTTAAAATGTCAGCGCTAAAACGTGCAGCTCATCTTTCACTGTGAATTGACTCCCTGATGGAACGAGTGTGTGTCCTGTAGGTCAGCACGACGAGAGACTGCGGATCTAATTAGCAGCAGAAGAATCTACTGTCTCGTCAACACCTGCCTGACGACCACCGATTCAACTGCGCCCCCTGCTGTCCAACACCACAAGTCAAGGGGTCTGCACCACTTTAAAGCTATTCAGTAATTCAAAATTTGCTGCGACTGTGATGTTTTTAACAGATGCACAGGACGTTATGTACATTTGCGAAGATGTAGTGCGGATTACCCCGTTCCGAGTTGACGTTTTATCATCATGACAATGGCAGGAAGCGGGAGAAGATTTCAGCGCTCTCGCTCCCACTGTCACCTCATAAAGAAACAAACACGCACAGTACCCTCGCGCCGAAGACCTGCTGCTCGCTCCAACATTTTAATTAATGACAACAGATTTTCTTCTCATAAGTGCTTTAATGTGGCTTATTGCTGTAGCAGTCCCCTTGGCCGTGGAAATATTATGTTGACGGATGTGCTGTGTCGCAGGGACTCCCTGGATGGAGGCAGCTGTCAAAGCCGAGATGATAACATTAAGGCGAGGGAAAGTGATGACAAATGCCTGTTATCAGCGAACGAGGCCAGTGACAAATCGAATTGCGGCTCCCAAGAACCCCCATTACACCGTAATAAAAAAAGATTGATGGTCCTCTCTGTCAGGACCTCTGTTAATGCGATTTCGACTGGTCTCTCCGGCTTCCAATTAAGATGGCGTGGAGAAGGAGGGAGAGAGAAGAGACTACACAAGACCGACTAATTGGATCTGAGAAGCCAAAGGCATTTGTGCTTATTTCTTCACATTCTCTCTCTCTCTCTCTCTCTCTCTCTCTCTCTCTCTCTCTCTCTCTCTCTCTCTCTCTCTCTATCTCTATCTCTATCTCTATCTCTATCTCTATCTCTCTCTTTCTCTTTTTGTTTGTGTGTGTGTCTCTCTCACTGTCTGTGCCGCTCACTCGGTGTCTGTCTTTTTTCTTTCTGTCTCTCTTGCTCTCGTTCTCTTTCTCTCTTCGCGTCTCAATCTCGCTCTGTCTTTGCTCGCTCTCTCTTTCTTTTTGTCTACATCTCTCATCTGTCACTACTCTCTCCGCTCTTCGTTTCTTTGTATCTCCTCTCATTCTCTTTCTCTTTTTGTGTCTCTCTCTCATCTCTCTTCTAGTTTTTTTTTTCCTTTTTTGCTGCCTGTGTGTCTCTTCTCTTAGTCCTGTTTCTTATTCTTTATCTTTCTATCTTTCTTTCTTTTCTCTATTTTGCTGTCTTTCTCATCTCTATCTCATTCTCCTTTGTCTGTTTCTGTCTTATCTATCTATCTCTCTCCCTCCCTCTCTCTCTCACTCATCGCAGCACAATCTGGAAGGATTGCTCTTGCATTCCGTTATTTCAGGATTTATGGCTAAATGATGGGGATGCAGAATGTGCTGGCGGTGATGGGGAGAGCTGTCTCTCTGCCAGCTCCCACATACAGACGGGCACAGATGGAAGCAAAGACGTAAAGACAGCCTGTGATAAAGCATTCTGACACACAGTAATCCAGACAGAGAGACAAATTGCTTCGTGTGAGTCGCTTGCCATGCAATTAAGTAAATAAGGATTGACTGTGTGTCAGTGACGTGCACCAATGTGTCGTCCCTCACCGCTGTCTGTGTGCCCATCGATTTCGTTGCCACCGAAAGCTTGTTATGCTCCTGAAGGACTTTTTGCAGATTAGATAGTAGATGACACAGAGCTGCCTAGGGGAAATAAAGTTATAGCCACCTTGTTAAAGTCTAAATGATCTTGAAACTTCATCAAACGTCATCTGCTTATTACTTTCTAAATGTCAGAAATTACCAAATTAGGTTTTTTCCCTTGCAATTGCCCTGACTGATTTCTGAAATAATGTCCATCTGCTTGCTCTCGAGAGCTATAAGAGTTGAACGATTAAGATGTTTTATTATGCAGATCTGATTGTTTGGTTTGTTTGTTTTTAATATTCAATATTGTTTTACTTTACAGTCTTTATGTCACAAAGTTGTCATTTTATGTTAAGAGACAAAAGAAAATTGTGCAAATAAGTAATCAAATCGAAAACTTTCAAGTACACAATCATACACAATACAACGCGTAGTAAAATGCTTTTACCAATTGTTCTTATTTATGATGAAAGAATGGTTAAGAAAATCAGAATAGACAATGACTATGAAGAAAAGATAGACGTATATGGAAATAATTAAAATATAATATTACATTTTACATACTGAAACTACGTACAAAGCATAGAAAATACAATAATGAAGCTGCAATGTGTGGTTTTTACTGCTATTATTTTACTGTAAAAGTCTCATTTAAATATAAATGGAACATTATTTTTAATGATAACATCAATTATTTGGAAAGTATTTATAATAATATTTTACTATTTATTTAAATTTTTTTAATTTAATTTTATTAACTAGCTAATGGAAGCTCTTTGCATTCCACTATACAACATTCAGAATTGTTTGTACAAAATTAGTGTACTTTATTCCATGTGTGTGTTGATTAAAAAACAATGTGGCACAATTTTTGCAGATGATGCTGCATTGTCATGCATTCTATATGGGGAGAATGATTTTCCAGTGCTGGGTTTGACAAATCCGGCCTGTTGAGTTCATGATGATCTAATAAGCTTGTTGTGACTTAACTTTCATCACTCTGTTCTTGCTCAGGGCTGGCCTGGGACTCCAGGGCTAGCGAGGTGCGTGATGGATGGCCCTGATTCGGCTGGAGCTCCTGACAGCCAGGCCGAGGTGAGGCAGACAGAGGAGAGAGGTCAATTCTTTGAGCACAGGGAGAAATTAGGCATGAAATTAAAGCGAGCCGTTGCTGATCGCCACTTGATTCTTCCTGCCGTTTTGACTTTATCTCAATATCTCTTTTTTTTTCCCCCACACAAACCACTTTTTTCCACTTGGCATTGGCTGAGGTAGAAGAAATAAAGACAAAAGCAACAGACAAGCCCCGTCTAAGATGGCTGCCAGTTTCAGCGCTCGTGACCCGCCATTACTTATACTGCTTGAGACCAAGTGCAAGGTCGGTTCAGTCTGGCCCCACCATAAATCAGTGCACTAGTGGAGAAGCCAAGGTTACAGGGCCTGACAGCCATCACTGAGGAGAGGGTATTTATAGACAGGCAGTGAGGAGGGGTCCTTCTGGGTTTCTGAGCGTGTGTGTAAACTTAAATACGTATATATCTGTGTCTGTGCGCTTTGTATTTTTGTTCAAAATATGATAAAAATATTTTTTTTTTCTGAAAATATAAAAAAAATAATTTTGTATAGAGAAGGAATCGTTGCAATCCCTCTATATACACATACAAATTATTATTCTAAATGTTGGTATTGTTTTACAAAGACTATAGCGTTTTAATGTGATCATTCATTTTAAGTACATCAAATTCTTTATAATTTGTACTTGCATGCATCTAATGCTAATTAAAATGTGTGGTTACAAATGTGGTTAATACTTGACACAGCATCCAAGGCTCAAAACAAATGCATTACTTGGTGTGAGCATGAAACTGAAGCAGAAAAGCTGCCTCTTGCGCCATCTAGAGTCTGATCTCATCCACAGCGCCGAGTTGTATTCTTCTACTGTAGTTGCAGGCTTTTTAAAAACAAAAAAGTGCAAGCAACTAATTTAAAATATATTTATTATATGTATTAGATTCTAAATAAATTAGTGGTTTTTTTATTGGTAATTATTGGTTGTTTAACAACAACAACAACAACAACATTTCAGTTACCGTATAAATCGTTTTTATTTTTACTAAAATAAAAAATAAAAAAAAGAGAAAGCTGCTTCCATCCATAAAATGTAAACAAAATTACATGGTTAAAGACTTTTCTCTGTTCAAAAATATTTCTCAAATGTTTAAAATAATTCTCCTTGTTGCTTTCAATTGAAGTATTGGGAGAGATTTGTTTAGTATTGAAAAGTATTTCTTAAAGTTTTTATGAATTTATTTTTTTTTTTACCTTTGCACATGAAATGTGTGCTTTTTAAAAATACATGCTGGCCTTTAAACAACCCGTAGTGTACATATACGTAGTATGAGTGAAATTAAATGTACGTTTCCTCAATCACTGTTTTAACTTGTTTCCATTGTTGGGGTGGAGCAGCCAGTTGGTTGGTTGATTGGTTAGTTAGTTAGTTAGTTAGTTAGTTAGTTAGTTAGTTAGTTAGTTTGCTAGTTAGTCAGTTAGTTTGCTAGTTAGTTGGTTTTTTAACTAATTGACTCAACTCAATTGACTCAACTCATTGACTGTAAATGTTTAATACTGAAAAATAGATTTCTTCATGGTGGGATTCGTTTGCGAAAGAAATTGTGTTTATTAATGAATATGTAAGGAATCTGAAACCACTTAATCACGTCTCTCTCATTTGCACACTTTGAATATTCTTCACTGTCTTTTCTGTAAAGGTGGCAGCGGGTGGCTGTCAGATCTGACATGTTCCTGCAGCTTAATCCCAGAGATACATACAGTGCAGAGGCTCTTTTCCAACCAGTGAGAGGAACACCAGGACTGTATGTGTTTACCATGTAACCTTCACACGGTATGTATGTATGTATGTATGTGTCTCCTCACCTCAGGGAGTTTTAATAAGCAAATGCCCTTTGATTTGAAAGCTGCTTTTATGTCTGGTGTTATACTGAGATTATTTCAATCCACATCTGTGACTGGTTTCAGAGGGAAGTTGTCTTTTTTTAAAGCCAGATTGCTCTGCTTTTGTTCAGATTCCAGTGAATGAGATCTAAAGATATAAACAGGTTCTTTCTGTGTTTGCTCAACTTTTCTTGTGTATTGGATTTTCGAACTTATTTGCAATGCGGTCAGTCACATCTTCGCAAATGAAGAATTTAACACATATCTCTGTAAAACGGCCTTTTTACCATGTAAACACTTTAATGACTGTTTTGATGTATTTGTAGGCCATGAAGTGCATGTTTTCACATTTCTAAGCTGTGCCTCCGTTTAATACTGGGAGAAACATTGCTCTTATTTACTAAACTTGGAAGCATCCCAGCTTCCAAGTTTCCAAGCTGTCAAATATTCCACACGTGTCTGATTATGAATTGATTGACTCTTCAGTGGATTTTGATTCTGAGTTTGCGGCTCCTTTAATGTTGTTTGTCTTTTAATCTATGGACTAAAATTGTGCCGTAAAGTAGTCAAATGATAATTACCCGTTGTTCATCTTTAGTTGTGTTGTCATATACCTGTGGACACAAGAGGGCGCTCAGGACGCACTTTTAGTCGTTAAATTAAGGTCAAAGTGCATGGTGAAACACTCCCTTAGTTTGGGTTTTATTAAGAGATTTTCTAAAGAATTTTTTTGTGCATCAGTTAGTTTTAGAATGTGCTTTTTTTAATAATGTGCACTATAGTTTAATCAATTGAAATTATTGAAAGAGTTTTCTAGGATATTTACAAGGATTTTTAACCAGTTTTGATTGTCACTCCAGTCTTAGACTATTCTCATTATAGCCAAATAGCACATCAAGTAAATCTATAACAATGACACAAATAAAATATATTAAAAAAATGTTTTTGTAATGCAAAATATTTAATTCACATGCAGATTTCTGTACCAAGGAGAAAATAGCATGTATTAGAATGATACATTTCTATTTTATTTTAAGTCACGGTGGCTCAACTTACTCTTTAAAATAAATAATCTTCTTTAACAAATGAAGCCCAAGCTCACTCTCTGGGAAAGGGTAAGCCTTCATTCATTCACAAATGCAGGAATACTTTTTACTGTCCTAATTTACAACGGCGAAACAATAAGCCAATACACAGCTAGAATACACAAGGTAAATGTGTCTGACTGCAGTCTTCTCTTTTCTTCTGCTCTAAAGGGAGTTTACCTAGAAACCTATTTGAAGTCATTGTGCTTCCATTCTTTTTGTGTAGTGGGCCTACATTTCAGCAAGTGGTGATAGTTCGCAACTACCTGCAACGGTGGAGCACAGCCGAAGAAAAAAGAACCTTGAATGTCTGGCCTCTACGAATGACAATAAGCACAATTTCCCAGTTTGCATTGTGGCCCGTAGTCCGCGAGTGTGAGCTGAATTCTTTCTCAATCAGACAGGGAATTTTCTTTCACCCCTTAGGTGGCACTTTACAGCTCTTTAAAGTGGAAACAATGAGAAGCTGTAACCAGCCAGGAGTTATTAAGTGTTCTTGAAACCTAGTGCTTTAACCTTTAACGGCCCAGGTCATCGGCTCTTCCAAAGTGTCCGGCTCACCTGGAACTTCTTTCCTTCCGTTAGTTTCGGATCCTAGCACGTGAAGTCTGGCTCTGATTAACACGGAAAACCACCATTCCCACTGCAGCAGGTGCTGGATAAAACGTTCCCGATAGTGTGAGGACGAATGGCTTGTGTTAGAAGGAACATCATCTGCCGGATAAGTATGTGACACAGTGAACACGTCTTCCTGTGCTGCATTCTACATGATGACTGTGTGCAAAGGAAGAGAGGACTTGGGAATCACAAAAGGGCGGGAAATAGTCCACGGCTGGGAAAGCTGTTGCTCGCAGGTTCTGTTCAACGCCCGGCGCTGAAAGTGACTGTATTAACAGAAAGCTGCACTTAGCTAGACTTACAAACATCTCTCTAAATCAGTCCTACACGTAGAGTAATATGCACCGCAGGGAGTCGAGCCCTAGAAAAATGCAGTTAAGTATTTGTGAAAAATCCATTTTCACATGCAATCGACAGCAATGCCTACGACTTCCACCTGGGAAGCTTGGCAGCGGCTCAACTTGTTTAATGTCCTACTATACAGCTCTATTGTAGAGCATAAAAATAATAGAGTGTGTAAAACTTGTTTGATATGCTCTTCAGCTGCAGAACTCCAAACTCACACTTCCGTAACCCGAAAAGGCCTGGGTGGAACAGATTGTTGGGACTTCATCAGATGTGTATACCTAGTGCTTCGCCGTCCAGATGTTTGTCATCATTGACATTGGAGGAAGAACTTAGGGCAAACATTTTAAATATTCTAAAGGAGTAGTTCAGAATTAGACCTAACAGCAGTGATGCAAAAAGCATCATGAAATGTATAAATTCCAGCATGTGAATAGATAGTCGATCATTTTACACAACACAGTACAATTATTGTTTGTGGGTGTGTGTCTGTGTTTGCGTGCGTTGAACCAAGCAACTTAAACACACACACATGCAAAATGTAAGGTCAACTTTGTGCATCTATTGAACTATTATAAAGCCATTAGTTGAATGTATTGGGATATATACGTATATATATATATATATATATATATACCCAAATACATATATTAAACACACATATACACACATCTACATGCATATATGTGCAAGTGAAGAGATTCAAATATTCCGCAACTTGTATATTGCAGATTGAAAACATTAATTTCCCCATATTTGTCCAGAACACTCTAGCAAATAATCACTGCTATCTGCAGCCTAATTTTAATGATCTGTGCCCATTATGTGGCCGAGGACATGTCCTCAATGAATATACAGTCTCATTGTAATACTCCCAGTTGTCTTTTTCAAAGTCAGGCTAATAACATGTCTTTATACCCAGCGGGAGGCTTTTCATGTTGTATTTATGAGCTAGCTGCACTTTACATATTCATTCTTTGGGTGTTGAACAATTGCCGGCGGGCTGCCTCTCTCAGAGCCACCTACCCCTCTGCTTCTCAACGGTGGGACCAGAGCCACGCGTCATTCATGTGGAGCATGAGAACCAGCGGCCGACTTTATGATACGACTCCAGTATTTCTTTATTCTTAAACAAAACAAGTGGAATCTTGTCCTTACATACCAGTACATCAACAACCCCCTATGCCTCACTCCACTTCACAGCAGCACTCCACTGGAGAGGCTAAACTTAGTGCAGCAAACCATGGCGTTGACAGTGGAGACATCAGACGTTTTGCTTCGTATTAGTCGGCCCTCCCTATATAGAGATGGAGAGGAACTTTAAAGTGACATGAGAGTGACATGCACAAACATGGCTGAGCAAAGGCCGAGAGTCGCTGTGTTCTACCTTGCCTGGCGGTGGTGGTGGTGTGGGGGGTTACAGTAACAGCTCAGCCTCGTTCAACACAAACAGGGCATCCCCGGGCTCCAGGAGACAGGCAGGCAGATAGAAGACCAGTGATTGATTAGCCTCCCCTGCTAGCACATTGACAGCTCGTGTCGAGGATCCAGTGTGTCCCGTATCAAATGTATCAACTGCTCGCCAAAACAGTTCTTATTTCAGTCGGCCCCCCTCCTGCCCCGATACCTCCTCCGTTTTGCGCCGCTGCTAATACATCACCTTCAAAAGATTCCTTTCAATGATACCTCCATGATTAATTCACATCTATGTCCAGCCAGTTCAATTCAAAAGCTCAAGACACAAAGTCTGGGGTTTTTCTTGTCGAATTTACAGTGAAGAAAAGAGCACAATGAAAAACATTCTTTGTTAAGAGTGAAGGCCTTTAAAACGAAAGAATGCCATATAGAATGTGTCTATTTAGCCGATATGGATTGGAAGAATATTAATAAAATATGAATAGAAACGAAATCAGCAATATCAGTAGCATGACCATGGCATTAAATCCCTATTGTTGTAATAAAATACTCACCATGAATCATAAACATCTTATATTTTATTATTCACTAATTTAATTGTGAAACTTATTTGCTCTTTATTTTAATTAGTTGTAGAACAAAGCCATTAAATGGCATTAAAGCCAGTTGTTTGTTTTTGTTTTGTGGAAATTGTGGTTAGACTAAAAACGATTTTTGTTGTTTTTTGTAGATTAATTGGTACTATAGCATGTAGCTATTATTAAAAAGCAAAGAACAGTATAAAGTGTAACTGTATAATCTCACAATAGTGTGTGTGCGCGTGTAAGCGACAACGTGGTCCTGTTTCTCAGAGGTGGCCGCAGAATAAGTGGCAGCAAAGATTCCCATTGACCCGTGGTGTCTATTTCTGGGGGCTTTGATAAGAAGGTCTCGGAGTGTTTAGGTTGGGGGTGGAGGTGGCAAAGAGGGAAAGCTTTAAGATCTTCAGACAGGGCAGGGTGAGAGAGAAAAGGAGAGAAGAAGGACATAGAGGTCCTGCACGGGGTTATCAGGACGTCAAAATATCTGGGTCTTTCTGTCAGCAGAGCAGGGTGATTAACACATCGACGGCCACAAACGGGAAAGCAGGCAGGCGGAGGGGTGAGACCAGGGAGATAACAAGGTTGATTGACATATGAAGGGTGTGAGAGAGAGAGAATGCTTGTGGAATGCTATGTTGTTCCCCCTCCTGTCTCACTTTTCCCTTTTTTTTTCAGTTGCATTCCCGTTGGACAATCTTAAAATAGAACCAATATAGCAGAATATTGCTGGATTGATTGCATGTTTCCATAAAACGCCATGTTGGATAGTTTTAATTAACGTTAAGTCATTTTAAAGCAAGATATTCTAAAAGTTTTGTTGTTGCCAAAATTGTGTTTATTGAACAGACATTCATTATTGAAGTGACATAATCATAACATGGTGTGTGAGGAGAATTTCATAACTTAATATCAATTTTTGATAATGTAATACACATACACGTCCCAAAGGCTCGAAAACAAATTTGCTTGCTCTCTCTCTTACTCATATACAGTATATATTTTTTAATAAATTATATTTTTTTCTGTCATATGTGTTTACATTTTGGGCATAAGTTTTACAATATTTAGTTATCTCTGATGTTCATATGTGTAAATTATAGATAAAATATAACATGATATGTTTGCTGCACAGTAAAAACTGTATGATACTTGTTGGAGAAGGCCAATAAACGATATTCTATTCTATTTTAACTATTCTATAGAACTAATGTATAATTATATAAATTATTTATCTGATTTATATAATTCTACCTATTTTATAATAATATTCTCAGCAGTATACCCTGTACCTGAATTATACGTAATGACAAATGTTAGTACATTCAAATCATTATGGAACAATAGAATATATAGAGTAAATTCTGAATAACCTGTAATATCTGTTTTATTAGGTGTAGAAAAGTGAAGCAGCAGTTCTCAATTCATCAATGATCATGCTGACACTTTTAACAAGTCCTTGTTGAATTTAACAAGCCCTCTGTTCAGTAGCCAATCAACCAGCACTTGATCTCCGGCCTCTTTAAGTTTGTTCTTAGTTAGGAATATCACTTAATTGAGCCTAATGGAACATACATCACATCCAGCTTTATCACACACAGCTCAGCTACTTGGAAGATAAGAGTTCCTCCGTGCTCATTAATATGCACCTGACGCCACAGTCTTCACACACTGTTTATTTGAATATCATTTTGCTGTATATAGCCATCTAACTGCTGGGGGTCTCTGTGGACCATTTGTCTCAAAGCACAGACACTGAGAACACCGGCCTGTGATAATAAGTAGAATAACAGTCACAGTGGTCACTGTTTACTGATCTGCACTAATCAGACTGTCTGTAATTTGACCATCGGTCAGGGGGTTCTAAATATCACAGATTGCGCACAGAAATGTGTTGTCTGGCTTGGAGCCTTTTGAAGCCAATGACTTCATTTTAACGTCCAGATCTGGACGGCGTCTAATTGGTTCCCCAGGTTGTCTGCATAGGTAACATCTTGTTTCCATGCTAATGATGCTGTAGTGTGGTTTTACAGCTGCAGAGGGACAGCAGAGGTCACAGGGTCAAGGAAGGCGTGAGGGTGGCAAGGGGTCCCTGTGTTTGGGTGAGGCTGACCCCAGAACAGCGTATGTACACTGGAGGTTTTACAGCCGAAACATTTGGGTTATCTGGTGTTAGTTGCACGTGGTGTTATGTTAACCTGACTTATGGCTTGAGACGGCTTGAGAAATGGCATTCTCTTGCTTTAGCCCACTTTTGCAGACCCTGGGTCGGCTTATTATACTTTTTTATAAGTAGACTTAATGTTTTACATGCAAATAAATAAGCAGATTTTATTTGTAAAAACACACTTTTGGTGTTAACTGAACCGTGTGAGTGGATGCTCATCATTGTAAGTTGAAAAAAATGTGGTACAGTACGGACATGGATGCTTGTGCTGGGATTAACATCCTGCATCACACATGAATCACGCGCAAACATTTTGAACTGCATATGGAGCTGACTTACATTGTATGGAAAAATAATTACGCCATCCTTTGAAGAGGACTATATAAACACAACCACTCTCTACATGCCGTTTTTTCCTTTCAACTTTCCCTTTCCTCAAAATTCCAGCTAGATTTGCACCTTCTCTGCTTTTTCAATCTGGTCTTTCTGACTCTGCCCTCATTCTCCTTTCCTCTCTCTCTGTGTCTGTCTCTCTTTTGGCCTCTTCTGCTTGCTTTTTCTGAATTAATTCATCTTCAAATACAGTCATGTTCATATTAAAATATTTTCTAATAGACTTTTAGTGTGAATCTGTTCACATTTAGACGTTTAATGCAAATCATGGATTTTCATTCTACACTTTCATTACAGTTTTATTACAGCTTTACAAATCCTTTTCAATCAACTTGTTGAACTACAATAAAGTACTGTATATTGAGTGCATCATTTTATTTCCTTGTTCAGTATGTCGAATATAAGGTGCACCGAATTGAAGCGTCTGTTACCTAAATTTTTTTTTTCAAAAGGTGCACTGTTTTGGGATTATAAGGTGCACAATCATTTACTTATTTAATATATATATATATATATATATATATATATATATATATATATATATATATATATATATATGTCCACCTAATAGTTTGTCAATATGGCCACTGGGGACTATCTAACCATCCAGTGAAGTCACACACACACACATTAAAGTGAACACACACACAAACCCGGAGCAGTGGGCAGCCTTAAGCCGTGGCGCCCAGGGAGCCTATGGGGTTCATTGCCTTGCTCTGGGACACTCTGTTGTGAAACCTGTGGACTGGGATTTGAACCTGTAACACCTGGGTTACAGGTCCGACTGCTGGACCACAACTGCCTAGTATACGGTTAAATACAGTAATTATGGTTTTTAGCTTAAATTGTCATTGATAATTATTAAAAAAATAAACATTAGAATGGTGTATAAATAATGTTTTTTTTTCCTTTTTATTAACATGTTCCGTCTAACTTAATTCTTCATAATTCTAAATTTAATCTCTATTTTAATTCTGAAACCGTTGCAAAGTAGTCGTCATCGTTCATCTCTTTCACAAGAGACACATCTTAAATTCAGGTTTACTCATTAAAATGTCTGGGAATTTGTCTGATAACGGCACCGCAGATGTTATAATTAGTCCGTTTCATGCTCATTTTGCACTTGTTTACATTTTAATGCACATTTAGTGACAGCCAAATGTATATCTCTTATTGTATTTAAAGTTTGTTTATTGTGGATACTCTTCTTCTCCCTTTATCTGTGAACTGTGGACTCAAGATATGTGCTGAAGAGTGTGTCGGACGAGGCATCATGAGGAAGAAACATGATCCGGCGTAAGAAAATGTCTTTCTCTCAACCAGGTCGGTGAAAATTGAGAGACGAAGTAAATTCCCAGTGGGCCACTGAAATCTCTTTCTTCTCCAGCCCTGTCTTTTCCCTCCCCTTCTAATTCTACAGTAGTCACCCTCGGCCCAACCTTGTCCTGCACTTAAAGAGACAAGATTTTTAATAGCCCCACAGAATGGCTGTTAAATGCATTGATGTAATGCATCAAGGGAAAAGGGAACAGAGGAATCTAGGAAGAGCTTGAGCTTGGGTTTGAATAAAAAGACCAAGAAAGATGAGAAAACAAATCTAATCAGTGATTTACACTAAACATCACTTTTACAAATTGAATTTGTTAAACAAAAAATAAATAAACAAATAAATAAGCAGAATTATGAACTGTAAACGCATTCTGGTTAATTATCCTCTCCATGAAATTCAATATTTCTTTTTTTAATAAATAATTTCAGAGGAGAATATTTTTGAATATCAGGTGGCGAAATCCACTGCCCTGTCATTGAAGAGATTCCGTGTGGGCCAGCTTATGTGTTTACAAGACTGTAAATCATCTTTGCCTCAGAAGATAGTGGCTATGTAACAGTTCAAAGCAAGTGAGCCAAGAGGACAATAAATACCATTCTTTCACGGTCCTGTCTTCATATGTTTTCAAGGACAGTGAGTTTTTCAGTGTGAAGTCATTTGTTCAAGATGTACAGGACTGTACGGAATGCCTGGCCCATAGCAAAGCTGTAACATCATTGACTATATATAGTTAATTTACAATGAAACAATTTCTTTGTTTGATTCCAGAACGTTTTATATGTTGGGAGAAATCACAAATATACACAAATAGCTAAATATGACGGCTATCTTTCCTCAACAATACTTCTTAATTCTAATAACAAACCTAACTTTAAATAAAATATTTTAAAAATACTAATGTCAAATAATATTTTTACATGCAGCAGTGTTAGGGTAATTCAGAGTTCTGTAATTTATATGAATGTATGGTATAAATAAATGTTTAAAATGGGTATAAAGCTTATTTGTATACTAAAAAAATATATAAGCATTATGAATAACTTTTTTAAATAGTCTAATGCTTAGTCTAATAAGTAGCCTAAAAATCTGAAATCTTTATATGATTTGTTTCAGTACATGTTTTGTCTGAGCAGGGGATTGTGAGTAGGTGTAGTGTGAAATGCAAAGAAAAATCCAGATTTACATAAACACAAAGCAAAAATGTATTATTAAATGTGCATTATTAATATGTATTATATATAATTACCCAACTTTTTTCCTCACCATTCTTTGATGCTGTCATTTTGATTCATTTCACCCAGAGTCCAATTCACATTGAAGGACTGACACTAGATCCAAGTATTTTCCACAGAACCTTTCAGAAATACAGCTATGGAACTGAAAAGCCAGAAACCATGACCACTGGACAGTTTCCTACTGGACATTCATGCTCATAATCCTCAGATACTCTGCTGGATCTCATGGAGAATCTGGATAAATCCACTCTGCATTCACAACTTAACTGGGTTTCTGTGTTTTATTGTCTTGCAGTATGTCTTTGTGCCAAACTGGATAAAACAATGATAAAGAAATGTCAGACGTTTCCTGTTCGTTGTGGGGTTTTTTTTTCAAGAACAAAAGAAGTCGCAAAGCAAGCAACGGATTCTGTTTCCAACACATTTGCCATTTACCAAAAAAAATCCCTTTTTACATTACATTTGAGGCCTGTGCTGACCTTAAACACATTTGGAAAAGTAAGAAGGTTCCATCGATTTAAGCCCACGCAAAGCTCCAACACTGTGTTTGCCAGCCAGATCTGGGGGAAATATTTTCCCACGCTTTTACCTCTCTTTGGCGGCAGAAAGAGCGATCATTGGTCTTCCTGAATCCTCGCTCTTTTGCGGCAGTCTGTGACGTTTTATGTCTAGCTTAAGTCTGAGCAGTTATGCCGCCGTAAATTTGGTCATTTCAGACGTTCAGTCACTACTTTTAGCTAATATTGAGCAGCGGTGACCTGCCATTGCTTTTACAGCCTTTATGATGAGTGTGTGCGTGTGTGGACTTTGCATTGTATTAGCAGAACAAAGATGTAAAAAACAGGGGGAATGGATGGTAGATGGAGAACATGAATATGCTGGGAGCGGGGCATTGCTTGGAATCATTCCAACTTTCTTTTTTTTTGCAAATGGAAGCCAGACAAAAGCGTCAGGTGTGTTTAAAGTTTATTCATACTGTGAAACAAGAATCACAACATTGATTTAAGACGTTTCCTCTTCTTTAAAAAAAAATCTGTGCCGCACTGAATATATAAAATGTTTAATATCAAGTCCTCGGTAACTAGAACTAAACTGGCGGTGAATGAAATGTCATGCATTCAACAAAAGCCACATACGTTGAGCTATTCCGACTTGGGGCGGATAATGTGCTGCAGTTTTCTAAGGTCATGATCTGAGTCTAGTGACATGCTAAATCTGGTTTTTGGATGATTGTTGACCTTCACCTCTGTGCCGACCCTTTATTTTAAACAGGGCGTGACTCGGCTCTTTAAGATGCCACCCAGGAGCCAGCAAAGCCTCTGATGGACCCGAGTGTGTCCGCCAACATCCAATCAACCCAGACACAAGCCCCAGGACAGTACAGCTGGACCTGCCAAAGAGGAGCGAGCGGCAGGAGGAACAGAAGGCAAAGTGGGAATGCAAATGTTGTGGGGCCATGAGGCTTTAGGCCATCAGACTGGCATTGAACCATTGCAAGAACGTATGTGTTATAATAATGGCAGTGTTAGGGCTGGTACCGCAATGTTTCATATGTTCATGCGGATTGTATATTACTAACACATGTTCACTGAGGAAAAAAATATATCAGGTCAAACCCAAAGGGACTGTGAAACAGCTACAGACTTTAAAGATTGGGAATAAACTGCTGTAATACTTGCAGAGAGGTTTTCATAAGCAGATGCCAGTGGAAAGCCTTGTTCTGTTCAGATATTCTATAGAATGCCTGGCGTATTGGGGCAAAATGATGCCATTGAAATGTTTATTAGATGAGAAAGAACCAGCCAACTCACATGAAGGAAAAAACGGATTTGAATACAGTATATACGTAAATAAAATCTATAACTAGAACATACAGAACAATTTCTTGGGATGATAAAGAACAACCAACTTACATGCAAAGAACATGTGAATAAGTAGAATAGAATTATGATTATAAATTATATGGAGAAAAAAGTTTTAAGAAAAGAAAAGGAACCAGCCAACATCTTACATGCAAAGATAATGGAGAATAGGATATAAGCATTTTATATCTACGTATATAACTTGAAAAAAAAAAACACCAGACAACACATTTATAAACATTTATTCATGCATAATATGTCTGCCTCTGCTCCATCCCTGGTTTGGGTATTTATTAGAATGCTTGAATTTTAAAACAGTATTTTCTATTGACCATGTACAATAATTGTACAAAACAATTGGATGAGTTCTTGATGACGTTGTACAAAAATATAATTGTACACATACTTACACATACGGTACTCAATGTATAGCATTATTTGTCCAAAATTAAGTCCAAGGTCGGATATTGTCACCATGACCGGCAGAGCATCATACCTTGAAAATAAATGCCTTTTTTCTTTAGATGTTTTTCCTGCAACCGTATCATGTATTGTAACTCTCTCCTCCCTTTTCAGCAGGACTGTTTAAAGAACCTCCACGGTGATATGATAAGGTAATGAGCTATTGATATAGGGGTGTGATCGTGTATTTGGACTTTCTCTCACCACGTGCAGTTTGAGCCCACCAGCACGCAAACATATGTGACGGTGTCTGTAGAATGTCATCGCTATGACGCAGTCTTTAGACGTCATTAGCTGGCGTTGGGCCAATTACATTCTTCGGATGCTGAACTAATCTGTGACTTTTCTGTCGGGTTTTTTCACCATTAGTGTGTTTGCTTATCCATTTCCTTCCCTCCCTCCAATTAACATGTCCCTCACTCTGGGTTTGTTCTGCTGGTGTGTGTTGCTGTGACGCCTGTCCATCACCCTGAGTCCTTCTGAAAGGACAATTTAAAAGTGAGAACAATGCTGCCACCTCTCAATCACTGCTGAGTGGTATTGGTACTCAAATGAGTGTTCTTCCCTGGGGTGTGTTTTGTCTTGCTGGTTCTCTTGGCCTTCTCAGTGAGGCGTCTGTGATGAATCTACTGTATGCAGGGCTGTCGTGCGTTACCGTGGCAAGGGCTTGAAGCAGGACAGGCGTCCAGTGTCATCGATGACGTGTCTGACAAGCATGGGGTTCCAGTACAGGGAGCCTCTCATCCAGCCCTTGGCCCCTCCTGCTCTCCTCTCGTTCCCTCTGGAAGAGCCATCAGGCCCCAGAGGCACCCAGCAGGTAGCCCACTCCCTGCAGCCAGGCATAGGGCCTGCCTGCCCTCCTCTTAACCCCAGGAGCATCGACAGCCATCCCAGCCACCGCAGGGGTTCTCAGGCCCAGCCCCCTGCTCCTCTCTTTTCTCTCGCCTCCTCCTCAGACTTTTACCGCTTTTGCTCTTAACTAGGGGACGCTGTTTTTTTTTTTTT
>CM051500.1:17927766-17974925 GCA_028031935.1 Paedocypris micromegethes
ATATAATATATAAAGTAAAAACAAAGTATAAAAGAAAATACAAATACAAAATATAGTTAATAAAAGGTTAAACATATAAGCAGATAATAAAATAAAAGAAAATAAATAAAGCTAAAAGATAAATAAATAAAGGATTTTTGCGTTAACGCTTTAATTTGATTAATCATCCACATTCATAATATGTTTAGAAATAGATTTATATATTTTTTTAATGCACAACTCGACTCTAAAGCTGCCACAAACTAAAAAATTCCAGATATTCCAATAATTCCGCTCTGGCACCTTGCCCACATCAGGCATGGTTGTCAACACTTGAGGAAAGCTATGTGCTTTCCAGGAGTGCCATTCCATCCTCCACATATCAGCCCTTCTTTCTGTCCTTCCCTCTCTCTTTCCACACATCTAGTGCGGCTTAAAGAGATCCGTTTTCTAAAGCCGCATCTAGTTTTTCTTTTTGTTGGTTTTAAGGAGGCACATGCTGTATAGTATTCAAGTTGTTGCCTGTGTAGATTAAATATATATCAAAATGAGTTTTTCCAAATACAACAATGTACATTTGGATTAGAACAATTATTTGTAGCAAAATTGGTGTCGGTTCTTCAGCAGAGTGCAAAGTTTTGCCAAATCCTGGGGCATTGATCTGTTAAACAGTTGACCAGTGTTTTGGTAAGGACTTAGTCTCAGATTAGTCAACCTGCACTTGATTAGGCAATGAGCAACAGAGAGTTAAACACGAAGTTAACCAGGAGCCCAGCTCTGCCTCCGGTCAAGCTGAAGTACTCAGCCATGGAATGAGATGGTTGACTTTTCAATGGTCCATTAATATCGTCCCACTTAAACCCAAAGCCCAATGTATACAACCAAGACAAATACGTTTTGTAAATAAAGAAAATCAGATATATTTTCCTATATATCTAACATTTATTTAGAATCTGAAACGGTAAATGCACTATATAGACAATCAGCCTGTTTAAAAATGTAACATTGATTCCAAATGACCAAACAAAACTAAATAAATTATCTAATTCGACCAAGTTTAATATTTTCAAAATGTAGATCTTTACTGTAAAAAAGTGATACATTCCGTATTTGGTAAATACTTTAAGAGTCAAGTGATTAGTGTAGTTGTGTGTGTACTCTGTGTATTAAAAGACTGTTCATGCACCTGCAGCGGTTTCGAGTTGCGCCGCCCTGTGGTGAAAAGTATTTTTACATCTGCTTCTTCCACAATTGGTTTTCTTTGAATTGGTAGTTTGAACATCAAAAAACAAATATGTTTAAACGTCCGACACAGACCAGCACAATTACTATCAATCGCACATAACGGTCCTCTTATGGTAGTTTGTGATATCCCGATTGATGCTTGATCAAATAAGTTTCACTTCATTCATCCCATCAGTTTAACCGGCGCGGGCATTGAGCTATTTAGCGATTTAAAAACCTGCAATATACGAAAAGACTCGTCTTGAGTGATTGTGGACATTAGAAAGAATGTAATTCCATTTATGTGTAGCTTTGAGAAAGTATAATGGAGGGCGGGGCAGTCTTATTCTTTAATTGTTCCGATTAGAAAACGATTGATTGGCCTAATCTTTTCCAAAATGTTTTCAAATTTAAGCACAGGACGGATTTAGGCGAGATGCATTAAAATGCCACAATAACGTTCGGTTTATTACGATTGTATTGGTGTGGAATATATCAGAGACGTCACGCGACGCTGTGAATCGAAAATCTTTTTATTTATAACCAGAAAGGGACACTTCACACCTGTCTTATCCCTGTGATGTTTAAAGTTATTTTCTTTGGAGAGAGAGAGAAAAACCGCTAATCGTCTGTAATCCTTTTAATATGTCTCACACGTTCTTCCTACAATACACAGGTCACCAATAAACCAGTTCTACTGTCTGCGGCGTTACACAATAGTCCTGGTTTCTGTTTGGAAACCAGTGAGAACTTTCAAGTATAAAAGAATTGTCTCAGGATAAATAAAATAGCACGTTTTTAATTCTCAGGGAATGTGAATATTTGGCAGGAGTTGGGGTGAGAGTTTCTTCGTGTCCGAATCCGCATTTTCCTCCGCGCTCTCCGTGCGCATGACCGCCAGCTCCGCTAAACTCCTCTCGGTGCATATGGACTCAGGTGAAGGCATATTTTAAAAAAATGGCTCGGGTGGGGGTTTGGGTGAGACCCCCCTGCTTTTGTTCTATTGAAAAGGGGGTTTGTTCGTCCAGGACCAACCCTACCATTTTAACCCGGGGTGTCAGCGCGAACGGGGTTGACATTGGAGACTGACTGGCAATGGGAGAAGAGGAG
Source organism: Paedocypris micromegethes (assembly GCA_028031935.1). Classification (NCBI taxonomy): domain Eukaryota; kingdom Metazoa; phylum Chordata; class Actinopteri; order Cypriniformes; genus Paedocypris; species Paedocypris micromegethes. The sequence goes on from CM051500.1 coordinate 17,930,080, forward strand.
GGGATAAGAGAGTCCAGCAGCATTGTTTCTTAAAGAAAGATCATCAGATGCACTGTCCTGCCTCCGCTGACTGACATTCACAGAGGAGTCAGACTGGACCTATTTCTTCTGCGCTCCTCACCTTAATGGACGGCACGGGGCTGGAGAGTGAATAATAGGTGCACCAAGAGCTCGCTCAACTTGAAGAGCACAGCGTTTACATGCTATAAGTTTTGCGCGAAGTGCACTTATACTCCGTTCTCGTTCCAGAGTGCTTGTACTTGTCAGTCTCGGAAAAATCCTGGAGTTTTTTTTGGTCTCGCTGCTTCTGTAGAGCAGATCTTGTGATCTTGCTAGGTGACGATCATATGCTGAGAGCTTCATTTGGGATACAAGCACAGGACTTTGTACATTTGAACTGGAAAGCCTGATTTTCAAAAAACTATTTTTTTCCCTATCCGAGACTTTTAACCTTCACCAACATGAGACTTTTCCCTTCACGACTGAGTTATCTGTGAGTAACGTTGCGCCTTTTCTTAATCACGACCTGATAAATTAATGCACTAACGGGGATGTTTTCTGTTTGCAGACTTCTTCATCTTTTTGCGTTTTGCTACTATGCTCAGGTACGTGTTCATCTAATCAATTTTCACATGTATAATATATGATATGTACATACCGTATATTTTAGCTGTAAAGTACAAGCGCACGTCTAACAAACGCGAGCAATTTTCAATAATTCTGATTGAAAACTGGAATGAAAATAAATGAGAGGATGCGCGTTTATCAGATGGGTCACAGTGGGCGCAGTAACTGGCAGGTAACATTACTGGCACAGGCGGGTGGGCATCAGCGCGTGAAGTATGCCAGCCGAGAGTCAGTGATGAAACATCTCATGGTGATATAACAACACAAAGGCTAAACTTCCGTTACAGACCTTTGCGCATTTAGGTCAATTTGGCCTGAAAATAAATGTTATTTATGCATAATCAACGAAAAAAATTACACGGTGCGATTATTTTAAATGAGTCGAGTGTAATCTCATATATATTTTACAAATTATGTATGTTATGTATAATTGGCTGCAGTATATGGAAAATTAAAATTTCTTGCCCATATTAAGAAAACGTGAAGCAATTTACGCAGGTATTGATTATATGGTATTTAATTTCTGACAGGTAACCATTCAGTCCCCGCCTAATTTTACACAGCATGTGAGTGAGCAAAGTAAGGTGACGGACCGGGTCAGCCGTAGACTAATCCGGACCTACCAGCTCTACAGTCGAACCAGCGGCAAGCACGTGCAAGTTCTGGCTAACAAGAAAATCAACGCCATGGCCGATGATGGAGACGTTCACGGTAAGATTTACTTGTTTTTTTTATTCATCTTGAATTAAATTACTTTGCGGAAATTTTGAGGAGGAAAAAAAGCCGTTTGATTAATTTGAGCAACAATTATACAAAATGTTACAATTGAGAAATATGCTATTTTATTTATTTAAAATGTTCTTATAAATGTGTAAGTAATTTTAACAGCATGATCTGTTTTGTTTTACAAGATATTGTGTTTGCATGTCACGAGAAATAACTAAATAAACGGGAAATGAAAAAGTGCTAGATCATTTTTAAAGAATTGTAATATTACCGTTTTACATTGTGTTTCTGTGCTAAAAAAAAAAAAAAATCAGTTGAATAACCATAGCCATCTGGTCAGTATGTGACATTTAACATTTAAAATAGATTTTTTTTAAGTGAAAAACTAAAAAGTTAAACGGATTGTAAATTGAGGTGAATCTCCAGAGAGACACATGTGTCTGGAAGAGCCATTAAAACTCATCTTACTTCAACCTTTTGAACATTTCCTGCAAGAATGTTCCAGCTCAGGATGAAAATATGTCTAGCTGGATTCTGACCCTTACATTTTCTTTCAATGACATTCAGGTTCATGTAGTCTTATTTAATGTTAATTATTTTAAGGGTTATATGAAAATCCCCATTTGGATATAAGTAAATTCATTATTGGGTTCTCTGTTGGTATATTGCATTTATTTTAAAATTTTAGTGTTTTAAATAACAATATTTTTTTACATTTTTGTACTGAAAAATGTGTTATTCTTATTGGGGAAAAAAAAACTACAGCTCTGTTGTGGTATTTTTAGAAGGCTGGCTCTAGTCCTGCATGGCTTTGGTGAGATCCATGTCACCTGAGCATGTTGTAGAGACAGCAGGGCTGTAAGGTTCGGGCCAGTGACTGGCTTCAGCTCTAGGCTTGCGGCTCGGCTCTTCACCAGCAGGTTATCTGACCCCCTCTGTTTGAACCGTAACTCTTTACGATCACTCAGAGTACAAGAGCTGAATCAGAGAAGGTGCTCGTTCTTGGCATGGTGAATATGTGTCACGGAAATAGGGTTTTCCACCAACCAATTTTTTTATTTCTTTTTTTCAATCAGATGCTGTGTTCTGCATAGGTTTTGTATGTTTAGTTAAAGGGGAAAACTCGTATGTATTTAATTCTGCCTGTAGAGATTGTTTAAAAAGTAAAAAAAAATAATTAAAAAAAAGAGTTAAATTGTACTAATATTGTTTCAATGTTTCAAATTGGTTTTGTGGCTTTTGTTGGTATGTGGATGAATACACAGTCAATTACTTTGCATTTAGACTTTACTTTTTAAAAAAGTAGCTTCCGAAAGTATAGAAGTACACACGTTTTTATCATTCTGTCAGTATGTTTGCTTGCATAAATCCTGAAGAGTGGGTTTTATATTTATGCTCATCTAAACCTGACTGGATTAACCCTGCATTTGTTTTTTTTATTGTATGTGTCTATGATATAATTGAGATGTATACTGGGTTTTTATTCCTAACATTTTTTGTTTATTTCACAGCCAAACTCATAGTGGAGACGGACACTTTCGGCAGTCGTGTCCGAATCAAAGGAGCAGAAACAGGATTTTACATCTGCATGAACAGGAGAGGAAAGCTGATTGGCAAGGTATGAATCATAATAGATTTTTATTTGCAGAACTTGGTTTATGTATTTCATATGCACACAGCTTAGAGTTCCAGTTCAGATTTATATTTGATTAGTGGACGACACAGAATCCATGGTCCATAGACCCCTGCTACTATTCAGCAGCTAATGCATTTATGATTTTGAGATCCAACCGGGCATCTGCTAAAATGTGATGTGAATTTTTAACCAGACATTTTCTGGTTGCAGTTGGTAAAATAAAACAAGAAGAATGTGAACTTTATTCCTTTTTTAGCTTGCTGCTTATGTTCCAATGTGGATTTGTGCCTTCTCCTTGCTGTGAATGGTAATAAAGTGGGATGGAGCTTCGGCCCCCACCTCACAGCACCCTGCCAGGTGGACCATCTGCTTGGCACCCCTGATCTTATGCTATCTGACATATTGGCCGCCCAACGACAGCCTGCATGAGAGAGGGGTTTTTATTCTGTTTTTGTTAGGATATTTTATTGGTCAATGTCGATTTTCTGCTTTAGATCTTTTTGTGAAGTGGCTGAGGAATAGACTTCTGGGCTTCCATTGGCTGGATAATGTTTAGTCGCAGTATTGTGACTGTAAGAGATCTGATCAAAACGGCAAATGATAAAGACTGTTTAGCATACATCGACTAATAACATGATGGGAGAAATAATACTTTATCATGATGTTTAATTTATACTGGAATTTATTTTTTCCAAACTATCTAAATGGTATTAATTAGTCTAAAAAAAAAAGAGCAAAATGTTCAATCCAGTGATTTATGAATCCGCACTGGTGTTTACTGAAAGGGGAAAGTCATTGCCTTCTGCTGTCATCTCTCTCTCTTGATCTCGAATCATAATGACTTAAGCATGTGCTGTGTGCATGTGGGGAAAGCCTATGTAAACTCCAGCAGACGTTTTCCGAATACTTTTCGATAAGCTTCATATTTCCCATCCATCAAATTTTGACTTTGGCCGCTAATGTGTTGTCTCATCTTTTGCAGAGAAACGGTCTGGGGAAAGACTGCATTTTCACTGAAATCGTCCTGGAGAATAACTACACCGCTCTGCAGAATGTGAAGTATGAAGGCTGGTACATGGCTTTTACACGCAGAGGCCGACCTCGCAAGGGATCCAAAACCAGGCAGCATCAGCGGGAAGTCCACTTCATGAAGAGGCTGCCCAAGGGACACCAAATCGCAGAGCACAGACCCTTTGATTTCATCAACTACCCTTTCAACAGACGGACTAAGCGCACCCGCTACTCAGGAGAGCGTTGAAGAGGAAATCGGGAGGAAAAAAAAAGGAGAGGACTGCGAGGAGAAATGACTTTCACAAACAATGAATCCCTCTCGAGGACTCCTGCAAACATTTTTGTACTGAGCGACAATATACCTAACATTTAGTTTTTTATGAATTTACAAAAATAACAAAACAAAAAAACCCCACCTCACGAGAAAAGAAATCTATTTTTGTACCCCAGACTTTTAGTACTGATCGTTGTAAAAGAGAAGCAGAGCCGAGTCGGCGGACTTCATCCATCTTTCTTTTTCTGGCTTGCTTCATTTGATCGAGATGGCTTTAGAGTAATTTATAACTCTTGGTCTTTGCTGCTCAAGGGGACTTGAAGGGCCTGAGAGAATGCACTGACAACACAGGGCTGTATTCGGTTACACAGGCAGCCGGGGCACCTCTCGACCACCCAGCGATAAGATACTCGGCTCATCTCTCAGTAACCTCTCTGGTTCTTGATTATGGAACTCTCTCAGATAAAACACGGTTAAAGCGACCAGAGCTTTAAATACATATTTAAATATGGCAGCTACATTTGAATTATCGCAGGTTTTCTACCATGGTTGAAACTGTAAATTTCAAGATGTATAAATGCATTGTACAAACTGTAGGTAAGGCTTTTTGTTGCATTATGTTTGTCTTTTTTTATACAAATATAAATATATTTTTTATTTGAGGATTTGTAAAATAATTTTAATGATGGAAATATTTATTTAAAAGTGTAATAAATTTACCTTAGGATATGGCCATCTTGTGTGATTGTGTTTATAATCTTGCTTTGCATATGTGCGTCTGCGTAATTCTTTTCAGTCAATTAGCTTTTGGAAACATTTCTTTTGCATGTTAACATTTCAGTGGAAATGTAACTCTTGTAGGACATTTCTCAATTATAAATGTGTTTGATTCATTTTTAAATAATTGTATCAATAGGAAATTGGGCAAGTGTAGACTTTGTATTAAAACACTTTTATTATGTAATAGCATCATAGTAAATACCAGCATTGTTTTCATAACCCTTCTGGTTAGAGACCAGGATGGACTGAGATGGAGATACGGGGTCTCTACCCCTAGAATGTTTGGAATGGCACGGCTCGGGTCAACAGCTCAGTAGGACTAGCTCTCCGGGGGGGACAGTGTTTGGTCTCTCCTCTGGTTGAACTGGACGCACTACGGCTCCTTGGCCCTGTCTCTGGAGCGCAAACTCGCTCAGGTGTTTTTGTTTAATCTCAGACCTTTAACTCCCTGTAGCTTAATCTCATTGGAGGACTATCTGTTTTGTCCGAGCAGGGTGGTGTGTGTTTGCGGACAGGGTTCCTAGGAGCCGAAAGCCAGATCAGAGGGCAATGTAGAGTGTGAAAATGAGACAGAGGATTGTTGTCTGAGATCACTATCAACTTCTCTTCTGCAAAGAGGAAGATTGATAACCACTGCTCTCTACATAAGATATGAAATTAAAATTAGTCAAAATGTATTAAACAAGCACTGAAATAAATATGAAGATTGATTTGATGAAGATTTATCAAAACAATTACTTCAAAACAAATAATTGCAAAATTATGAAATATATATAAAAAATGCAATGTAAAAAAAAATATCAGTTTTTGGTGTGTCTCACTTATAACATTAGGGAATTTAGTTGAGCTTCATGTTAGTTAGTGCTTAGTGACCACTGAGGGGCAGAGGTCAAGCTTTTTAAAAGAAGTATCTGGAAATTACAGCTTTGTCACTAAACAGTAAAACTCAGTCAGGTGGACAGCACTAACCCGGTAAACTTGTTTAATTAATGGTGAATATAATTGCGACTAATAAAGAAGTTATGGATACATTACTAACCAGAAAATTTTCTTTATTGGTTAGGATCTATAAAATTCAAGACTACTCAAACTTAAAAATGTCTAAGCACATGCCTATTTGATTTATTTAGCAAAACTGAAAGATCACACACAGACACATCCGTGTGTGTGTGTGTGTGTTTTAACACATTTAGCAAATGTATAATAAAAACAATTAAATCTAATAAAATGTTTAGGACGTTAATTTCCTTCTTATAATTGTGTTAGTTGTAAAACATTTGTCGGAATTCTTGTGATAATTATTATAGTCTTAGTCTTGTGATAATCTTACATAAAATAAAAGCACCACTGGTGCCAAATGACTCCCGGTGTTTCCACATTGACGGTGTCTGCTATTGATTAACAGGTCCCGAGGATTTGCCATGGTTATTCTGAATTATCAGGCCTCAGTTTCCTCTGAAATTTGTCTCCATGACCATAAAGTTGTAAGAAACCCAGGGGATCCAGCAGGTTGTGGGAAAAATCGCACCTTCTGTGCAGCTTGTGATGCCATGCAAATTAAGAGCAATTCCACTGAGAAAGAGGGGACGCAAAACTGCTTTCATCCATTTTATTGAGCTGCAACCGTCATCCTTAACCCCTGATAAACAAACAGGGCTACCTTCTTAATTTGCTTAGGGAGCAATTTAGACTTGTACAAGCCCCCCTGCTGAACAGGCAGAATGGCAGGGGTGAGAGAGTGGGATGACCCAGACCTCTAAGCTGCCTTTACTTCACATTCTGCCTAACCCCGGTCATAAAACCCTTCCTGCAAATTGGAGTTCAATGAAGAAAACATTGGTTTGAAATGATGCAGATAAATCCAACTTCAGTGTTTTGTTAAGCTGTGTTACATTTGCAGGAGCGCAGTACAGTATCATTGTCATTAATTACATCCATACAATATTAGTATTGCTTTATTAATGGAAAATTATTAGATATTTTTTTTTCTTTGTAGCATATAATTGCATTCCATTATTTCATTTTAAATGTAATAAAAGCCTCTAATAAAAACAGCATTCTAATATAAACTGCATTAGTATATTCTCACAAGTCCTATATATATTCTATAAGTCCTCAGGAGATTTAATTAATTAATCTAATTAAAAGCAACTATATGTATTTGAAAATTATTCAGTCTAGAAACAGGTGATAACTGGATAAATCTAAAGTTTTCAGGCTTTAAGTATTTTACTTTAATTTGGCGAGATTCAGAAAATAATTAAAATCTTATAATATTTGGCAAGCAAACAGTGGTGAAAGAGAAGATGGCACTCCACAGTTTGACTGTTTGTTATGTGGCATATGGAAGAACTGTTGACATTTCCAATTGGAGCTGTAATCTTTTGTTTGCCAATGCATTTCTAAGGCTGATTGTCTGAATGATCTGAACAATTACGGGCTAAATGTGTTTGCCAGCCACCGAGTTCCCTGCACCCCTCTAAAAAGATCAAAAGAGCGTAGTCCCCCTCCTTCATCTCTTCTCGGTCATGTCAATTCAGCTGGAAAGTTCAAGCGATAGTGAAAATATGACATTTCTGCTTCAGTTTCCTTGCATTGCCGTTCTGAATCCAAGAATCACTCAAAAACAACTGTTTAAAAAAACGACATTCATCCTGCTGTTGGAACAATACAGCTAAAGATATAATATTAACTATTATAAAACATTTCCACAAATTTTACATGTATTCAGTTGGGTGTAAAACAGCAGGATGAGCTTGATAAAGCAAAGGGATTTATAATATAATAATAAATGACTTTAATAAAATTGGATCATTGTATCGTTTCGATTTTCTCCCAATGATCACTGAATTCAGCACAAAAACATGGTAAACAAAAAGCTAATTTGAATTTAATTCCACAACTTCTTAATTAAAAATGTCACAAAGGTGAATTAGGTATTCATTTATAAGCAGATAGCGAAATTAAAAGAGTTCTTCAACACATGACATGCAGTGAATTGATTCATGCAAACATCCCTGTACAACAGATTGAAATATAACAACCACAATAGTATAAAGATGTGTAAAAGTATTATGAAAAGCTAATATAAATGATAGTTAAATATAAAAAAATATGTAATTATTTACAGACAGTTTAATGTTCAAGATAAAAAATATAGATTTAAAAAAAGCAGCATACTGGAATAAGATGTACAAAATAGGATCAAATGTCGGGTTAGATTGTTTTGTAGAGTTCTTTGTGCATAAGTCATGTGCATCAGTGAAATTTCATTGACGAATTTGACGAGAATGTTTTATTAGTTGTATAAAACAACAGTGTAACAGTCTGAAAGTGTACACAAATCATAGTCAATCCTTTTATTTAGAATTTAGATTATTTTTATTTCTTTACAATGGTGCATCTTTTGTACAGGTTTCTGACAGGCTGCTAAAAAAAGTAATATCTGTGACAACATATTGTGCCAAACTGGAATCAGAAAGAAAGATTAACGAAAAGGATGCCGAGGCCTGCGTAACTCGGCCGCTGCGTTCAATGTGCTGAGGTCAGGCCACCACTTTGGTCCAAACAAAAGCAGCCACCAAGTAGTCGCATTACTGACAATCACATACCATAACCTAGGATCAAATGGCCCCATTGTGGTACTAATATAAAAAACATGTTGTACAATGACAAGCACTGAATGCTTACATGAGATGGGGTCCTCTGTCAATTACAAGACTCTCACCATACAAAAAGAAGAGGAAGAAAAAGAAAAAACTTCAAGGCAATTGAATGTGCTATAGAGTGAGGGGTGGACAAGTTGAGTGATTGGAGGAGAGGCTGGGTGAAGAAAAGAACAAAATTGCATTCCACAAGCAACTGAGCATGTCTTCAGAGAAATAAAGTGTATAGAGTCAGAAAAGATGAGAGAGAAGGCATAATCGAAAGCACAAATTCAGTCTGGAATGTGAAATACTTCTTTTATGACGAGTCTTTTATTTTGGTCTTCTCATTAGCTTTAGAAACCAGAAAGGAAAATAAATTATGACCGGTCAGTATTTTTTCATACATATAAAACTGTTTTTTTTTTTAATTTTTTATTTTTTATTTTGCTTAATCGGTTTAAGGATGAAACACATTATGTGGAGACTTTGGAGTAGACACACACACACACACACACACACACCACACACACACACACACACACACACACACACTTCATCGTAATCAAGAAAAAACTACTTCTTTTTAAAGTTTCACTTTTCGAAAGATTTATGTTTTGCACAGCAGATAAATAAAACTAATATTAAAACCAAATGAAAACTATAATAAATAAGAAGTTGGATTTATTTTATTATAAACAATACATAGTTTATTTAATTAACTTTAGCGGTATTGGGAATTTTAAACAAAACAACTGCGACTTAAACCACAATTATTGTAACAGGTAAAAATCTCAATCAGAAGTCTTGCGCGAGCTGTCCACTGAATCTCGCGCGAGGAGAAGCTGAGCGCACACATCACGTGACTTCACCGTTTGTAATGGCTTCCTACGTTCACTGTGTCTCCACGCTTTGAATTAAAAACATGGGCTTCTGCACGTTCCGGCGTGAAACCGACGAGTGTCTTTTTAATTTAAACCCTCATTTTAGTCGAGGTTGGCACAACGCGACAAAGAAGCGACGAGAAAAGGAGCCGCAATGTTTCTGCTCCACTTACCCGAGGATGTGCTTTTCCTCGTCCTGTCCTACCTGGACCACAGATCCCTCTGCCGCCTCTCTCAAGTGTGCAAGAGAAGCCACCAATTCATCTCCAGAGACGCTGTTTGGAGGAAAATAGCTAAAGACGTCGTTAACAGCGGCTTGACACGACACGGAATAGACGTGTAAGGGGTTTTAAATGGCCTAAGTGTGTTGCAAGCTAACGGCTACGCGCTCGTGCGTTTGATAACACAGCTACGTATAGTGCGTACGGCAAAGCAAATAACGTAACGACGTATCGAACCTCGCAAAAGGCAGTCACTTTTTCAGCGAATGATTCTAGGTTAAATTAATCTATTTGATCGCGACCGTGCTCTTGGTTGGCCTGGTTTTGCAGTATGAGTCGTAAAAATAATTAATATTACTTTATTGAACTCAAATGACCTCTTATTTAATTCACTTTTAGGTGTCCCTCCATTCCCCTTAAGGAAAGAGTGAGGGTCTCCCACAACTGGAGCCGTGGTGTATGTCGAAAAGAAGTCCTTTTCAAATGGAAGGTTAAGTGAGTTGTTTTGTAGTTAGTCTTCTTTCGTTTCTTTAAATTGTCACACTGTTTCTTTCTACTTCACACTCTTTATCATACAAACAATTTTCTACAATAGTCTACAGTCAGATTGTTGTACAATGACATATGAGACAGTTAAAACTGTGAAAAGCGCCCTACAAATACTCATTATTATTATTATTATTATTATTATTATTATTATTATTATTATATTGTGGCCTTGCCAACATGGCCAAAGGAAATGTTATTAGTCACGTCATAACCTTAAGCCACAAGATTTAACTACCCGAAAACATTGTGTAGGAGTAATTTCCACTTTGCTTGCTCACCTACAGCTTGTTGCCATGGATACAGCTAGACTATGACGTGCTGTATCTATCCCAGGCAGCTAACATCAGTGCGTATCGTCTAAGAGCCGAGGGAGGAAAGCTGCAAAACAATCGAGTGGCACTGTATTCTGGACACCAAGAAGACGTGTGCAGATTCACCCTGACTGACACGCATCTTATCAGTGCTGGAGGGTACATCCTATGTGATTTCAGATCATGATAGCATATTTGATTTTTATCATCACTGTGCTTAAGTTTTAGCAGGTTTGTTAAATACTCGAAAACTAAGGATGTTTTATGTTTAAATGATTGGTTTAGCACAGTAAAATGAAAGCATCTAGTCCATAACACACAATGTGGTCTAACTGTTGCTATGGCGGCAATGTCGACTCTTGAAGCGATTATTCTTTTGGTGAAACCAAAATGTCAAAAGAAAATAATAATAGCGATTAAATCTTAATACTTAAAACCTATTTTAAATAATTTCATAAATGTGAAATACTACAATTTAATTAGAAACTTACACATAATACAATGTTTAAATGGCACTTATCCACTACAAGAATCCTCTGCATTAAAATCATGGTTGAACTTTAAGATAATTACAACAAATTTCAACACCGTATCGGTATAAAGTAAGTTAAAATAAATTTTAGTTGTAAACAACTAAAACTCCAAAAAGTCGTTTCATTTGTGCACCTTAAGCTTAGTATTTATACAGATATTATATAAGATGATTAAGATACAGTATGCTTTTTCCAAGTTAAGGTGTTTTTTTTGTTTGTTTTTTTTGCAGTGATGGAAAAATAATTGTTCATGACCGAACAAGCAATTTTGCTGTAGAGTGTTATGGTCACAACCAAGAGGTTAACTGCATTGACTGTAAAGGCTGTGTGATCGTCAGCGGCTCCAGGGACAAAACTGCAAAGGTGAGATCAGTTTGATTGCATTCACTTAAGGAGGAGTTCAAGCTTCAAGAATCTAGTTTCCTTTGCCCTGTACCACATGTGGTTCAGAAATTCATGTAGTTAACTTAATTATTTATACATTTCTGTGTTTTTTGGCTTTTGGTAACAGCTGTAAACTGTTTCTTTATCTTAATTATTCTCTTTATTTCTAAAGATTTGGGCACTAACTTCAGATCAGTTTGGTCAGTGCTTGCATACAATTCCCATGTATGACAGGGTCTGGTCAGTGGCCATTAGTCCTTCTTTATGGTAAGTTTATATTTTATTTGTACAGTATTGTTTTCTGTTGCATGTGTTGGGTCCTGTTTCTTTCTTTAAATAACGGTATCTTTAAATGATCGCTAGTATGTTTTATTTTTTTCATGAAAAAGTAAAATGACATTGAAGGGACATGAGTCACACATTAAGTTTGTTAAATAAAGGAAAAATAGTATTTTAAAGATGCATTTTTCGTAAAAATAATTTTTGTTTTGTGCCTGAAAAATAAGGGGGGTGCGTTTATTTGAATAAATACAGTATTTGTGTTCAATTCATCATATATCACATGCAATACATGTTTAATTTACCATTCAACAGAAAAATATTGAGGTTAAGTCATGTTTGTGATTTAGCAATTTATACACACTTATGCATATATATATATATATATATATATATATATATATATATATATATATACACACACACACACACACACAATATTCTATGCCTTATTTGCTTTATTTTGGTTGCTTTAATTATTCTTCTCACTGGCTGCCCCGAAACGTTTGATTGTGCTGTAAAGCTCAATGTCAATGTTTTTTTAGTTCTTCTCGCCATATGAATCACCAACAGACCAGAACATCAGCCTCTGCTTTCATCAAGTAGAATTTGAGATCTTCCAAATAATGCCCATGTCTATGGTTCTAAAAGGCGATGGGGGTGGTGGCAGCATCATTATGGCTTGTGAGGTGAAGTGGTCATAGACAGGGCAACCCAAAGCAGGTGGCCAGACCCTTTTTAATACACACTCCTCAATTTATTGCCATGCCATTGCTTTGAAGTCAATTAGCTCACACCTCTGAATTGCAGATGAAGAAGAACGAGATCCCAGCCTCTAGAAGTTACAGAAGGCACATGCCCCTTCATGGTTATGGAACAAGTCCCAGTTTGTGCTTTTAAAATGCTTGTCGGCTGTTGAAATATGTGTACTTTCCTAAGCAGAGCAACATGTGAAACCATGCTGTCGATAAGTTGTTGCAGACCTTTACATTTAAGAGAGCTGTTTCACTCTAGAACGGGTTAATTGTTTCACCCACAATACATCTGGGAAATTTACCAGTGTGATGAGCTGTTTAAACAAGTGTGGGATAGAGGGAGACAGGCACAGGAGAGAGGAAAAAGCGTTGCAGGATATTAAGGTGAAGTCGCTGCTGCCTTTGATTGTTCAGCCATGTTCACTCCCACACGCTTAATGACACGCAGGCCTATGAAGCTGTAACACTAGCACTGATCTCCCACCTTCCTCTGTTTCCTCAAATGTACCTTCACAGTATAAGGCTGAAGGCAGGGAAATACCGTGCACCGGGAGACACTGAATGTTTGCTCAGCCTCATCAGCGTCTAATTTTTTGTCATGGCAAGACTGTGGATAGGTGGATAAATCCTCTGCTACTGCAGCCGATGCAGCGGTTCAACACAGTTTTAGTCACTCAGCCGAGATATTAATCCCCACGACCCCTTCTCCTTCTCTAAGAATTTAGATTTCAAATTAAGGCACAATTATCCACATCATTAATTCTTTCAATTTGATGGCTGAAATGGCAGGTCTCTCTTAAACAGGTTGTAGAGCACAGATAATGTGTCACTTTTTTTTTTTTTTTTTTTTTTTTTTTTTTTTTTTAACTTTTTGGAAAGAGAAAATAAAAAGTTATTTATAACTTTTCCTAAATTTACTAAATTGTAATTAAGGATGATGATAATAAGACTCACTTGGGTCTATTTTAGGTCCAAGTTAAACTGTTATAATAGTATATAAAATTAAGGAATAAAATACTATGGAGTTACTATGGATACTATGGAATATACTATAATATAAGGAATAATATAGAAGATTTGGTAACATTATCGCAATTACTAACTCAATGAATGCCAATTCATAATATTGAGGGAAGTTTTCAGCTTCCTATTACTGAGTTATTAAACTGAGAAGGTTGCATCTGGTGAGTTTCAAAATGATGATAGCATTGTGTGCTTTATTTTGGAAGGGAAGAAACGAGAACTCCTTGTGTTGCAAATGTTATTGTCCCAGCTTCGCGCTTGAGGTATCTAAAGGACAAGGAGCACGAGAGAGAAGAGACGCTGTAGTGAGCAACGAGATTCAGAGAAGGACAGCAAGACAAAGAAAAGGGAGAGAACAGAGAAGAAGATGTGGAGAAAATGTGCATATGGCCGCCTCTGACACACAGGTGTTAGAAGTTTTATTGTTAAAAGCAAATTTGTTGTCACACATGCAAGAAAATCTTGTCCTGTGTTCTTTTCTACTTTTAACCACTTAATCAGGCTATAGTATGTCTGTCTTGATTTCCCCTCATTTTCAATTTTTATCCTCCGCTTCGTAAGCCTCCCACGCTCTTTGTTGTCGCTTTTTTTCCATCGGACGTTACCTCAAGGTCTAGTAGTGGGATATTCTGACTGGAGCGAAATGCCAAGGTTGATTGTCATTCATCATGTATCTTTTTTTGTAGTCAACATCACAGATCCTCGCCCTGTGTCTAGTGGCCCTTGTCCTGTTCTTGAGATTCGTTTTTCTTCCCCTGTTGAGTTTTAGGACATGACTAGTCCTGTGCAGACTTGAAGAACTTCATGGTGACATGACTTTCACAGCTGATGTTGCAACGTGAATGCTAGCTCTGAAATTCCCTAAATGGTGTCATATGGCTAGCGGTCCCAGCCTTAACTGTGAGACGGATCCAAAAAAAGGCCCCTCTCCTATTGCGAAGGTAATGGGCACTCTGGCTCCCTGCATTGTTCTCATTTCACTTCAGTGGGTCGCTCTTCTGTCCTGAATTCCATTTTCAATCCAATATCAAAGAGACAGCGGCCATGTTGAAGAAGAAAAAAAACAATCATTCAAAGGCGCCCAAATGATTCCTGATTCTTGATCTGGAACCCGTGAGCTTGACTGCTTCTCCTTTCACCCCCCCATCTCAGTCTTGTCTTTGTCTGCCATGTCAGACTTCAGACTCTCACCCCAAATGTTGATTCATCTGCTCCTGTCTGAGGAAAGGCCCTGATTGCTACTAATGGCCACTGATTAGCATACATTTTATCTTCAAGACGCTGTTTTAGGGCCTGAACTGACTTGCTTGGTTGTAAATGTTGCTTTCATATGAGAAAGCAACTCTTATAGTTGTTCTGAATGGAGTTAAAATCGCTTGACAGTTTACATCGTAATTAGGGCCGCACAATAATTAAAAAATAATAATAATAAAAAGGCAATAACAATATGTATAATCAAAAGTGAGTCACATTTATTATGATAACAATGTTTCATTCAGGTTACAATGTTTACACACTGTATTTTTAAAATATACATTTTTTGACCGTTTACAGGCATGTATTGTTTTTTTTTTATATATTTTAAAAAAAGAGTGCTTAGTGACAGCGGCCTTCTCTGCGTCTGTCTAAGCCTTTCCATTTAAGTCCGTGTTCAATTAGTAGGTAGCGTTTCTTGTGATAAATAACTTCCTGAAGTGTCAGACATGACAGATTCTTACTGACAAGAAAAGACTTGTTGAGTCTGGAAGAATCCATCCCGGCCTGGGTAACTCTAGCCAGATTTTGTGTACTTACCAAAGCAGATGAAAAATATGTTGACTGCTCTTGCACAGATGTTAAGGTTTTTTGTATGTTGTGATGGGATATGGCTTGTCTCAAAGAACAGAAGCTCTCCATCTATCTAACTGACACAAAGAACACCGTAGACACTATCTCGGGTGTGAGCAATGAGCCTAGAGTAACTAGGCAGGGGGGATGAAAGGGATGGGGCGCAAACGGCAAAAAGAGAAGCAACCCCAAGGAGAACTGAGAAAGACTTCTTTTTGGGGAGGCCCGTTTTGTTTAGAGCTGGTCAAGCACAACTACAAAGATGTTGCAGAGGCTCTGCTTTTGAAAATATCCAAAGAAAATGATTGTTGGATAAACCGCCCACAAAATGCCACTCTCTGGCAAATGGAGGGAGCATGACCTATGACCCTCAGTATGAAACTACAGCGAGACGCACCTCTATGTACCACCCTGGGCATGCTCCGCCTCCATTTCACCCTCCTTGCTTTACCTCATTCAGAGACGGAAGACAGGAGAGGAAAAAGACTGGAATACATGTCATTTACTTCTCATTTCTCTCTCCCACTCGCTCGCTCACTCACTCACTCAAAGCTGAGAGGCTGAGCCGTGTCTTAGGAGTCAAGAATTCAATTAGTTAAAAAAAGATGAAAAAAAGAACAAGAAGAGAGCAAGAAAAGAAAGAGTCTGCAACAATAAAGCGATAACGGACAGAATGTGCGTTCCCACACGTTAAATACAGGGCGCTTACTACTGAAAGCACAGCATGGGAGCTCTAGCCTCTGACTGCAGGTGGTGTCCAGAATAATTGCAGTCAATATGCCCCTTCTATGCAGCCGTCACACAAGCAGATCATTACACACATGCCACATACAGGTGTTCCCCAGGCACATTTTAGATGGAAACTTTTGTTGTTTCTTAAAAAGCATTTTTGTTAGTTGGGACGTTTACATTTTCCTCGTGCGATGCTATGGTGTTGGCCTTTATCTCTCTCTCTCTCTCTCTCCCCCTCTCTCTCTCTCTCTCTCTCTCTAAAGTAGCTGGTTTGAATTTATGTTTGTAGGAATTATGTTTTGTGTGCATATATAAAGAAATGTGTATATATAAAAATTACCCCTGTTAATCTGTTCAGAATCTCATTCGAAGCTCGACTATACCACGCATGGCACGTACTATATAGTACGTACTATACTATATATACTATCTTCTTGTCATAACCGCAGCCTTTACTTAACACCAACAATCCAGACGATCAAATGAATAAAAAGCAACACTTTCCTTACATATTTACACGTGCACTTTGAGACAGTTAAAACTGTGAAAAGCGTCCTACAAATACCACGTACATTGGATGTACACACTAAGTTCCTGCACGAGTCACTTATGGTGTTTCATAATGAGAGGAGAAAGACAATTTTGTGAGACATTGCTCTTATTCAAAGGAAATAAAACACACAGAAACCATACGTTTTGCAAACTCCAAGATTTTTGGCCTGCACAAACTCGGAACAATGATTTAAAAAAGAAACTATCACGACTGGCAAATGCGTTGAAGGCAGAAAGCTCAAACAAAGTCTCCAAGACTAACCTAGACTCTGTAACCAAGCATCACTAATGTACACCACTTAACACACAAAAAAGCCTCTATTCAGGCCGTGGAATCCTGACAGTAAAGTGAGGAGAATATATCAAAGTGACCATTATTGATCATATCAAAATTGTGCCCTGCATTTAACCTATTAAAGTTACACTAGCATGCGCACAAACACACACGCACACATACACAAATTTTAATTTTGCTATAAATAATGTCACCACTGCAGTTTGGCTTTATTAAAAATGTAAGTTGATGCTTCATACATACATAAATGTACATATCTGTATGCCTACTATGAAATTAGGAAAGTATGTCTACCATTAATGGACATGTGAAAATAATCGTATGCGTGTGTGTGTGTGTGTGTGTGGTGTGTGTGTGTGTGTGCGCGTGTGTGTGGTGTGTGTGTGTGTGTGTGTGGTGTGTGTGTGTGTGTGTGTGTACGTGTACATAAATGAAAACGTATATCTGTCTGGTATCAAAATGTTTCTGTTTTTGGGTAGAAACTTTTTTTATTAAATATACCTGACATCTGTCTGTCAATTTGTGAGAATTTGCTCCACACATTTGTTTTATAATGGTTATGAACAAAAACAAACGACTAATCTTGAACCTTGTATTATAAAAAAAAAAGTATAGGTGTGTGCGTGTGTGTGTGTGTGTGTGTGTGTGTGTGTGTGTGTTTGTGTTTTGCAGCTAAATTGATGTGGGGCTGTTCCACTCTGCTAAGCAAAAGGTGGTGTGTGGAATGTTCCTCTGACCTTAGATGCAGGGCACATGAACAGAAAGCCAAAAGGTCTGTGAACTCGGGTGTGAGCTGAACAGGGGGGCAGGAGGGGGGCTAAGGGGAGCTAAACTAGAGGACGGGGCAGAAGGGTCGACACAGAGAGGGAAAGAATAAGACCCTTTCTATTGTGTTCTTCCAGCCAATATAAATACATCATAACCCTTTCAATTCAAACATATTTAGAGACTAAGATGAAAGCACTCTAACATCCCCTTGAACAAAGCCAGGGGTCAGCTATAACAAATGAACAACATCCACTGCAAGACTGGTGCACAGGGGGTTAAACTCCCTTTGAACCCTGTCTACTCACCGGCCTTCGGTAGAGTCTAAGATGCATTTGGGTTTAAAAGATTTAGTTTAAATCCTGTATCAATCAATTACTTCCTGTTTTTCTACAACCTGTACAATTTAGCTGGAATTTTTATTATTCTTTATTTGTTTTTATTGTTGTCATTTTTGTTCTTGTGTCCACTTGATTTCTTCATGAAGTTGAACATACAGTACAGGGAATGCTTTTGGTGTTTAACCCTCCTATTATGTCTGGGTCAAATTGACCCGATTTCATAGTTTAAAATTATTTTAAAAATGCTTAGAAGTTTTTTTTTTTTTTTCACTTTTTTTGTAACACTATTCTACATGTATATATCACAAAGATTAGGTTTGGGTCAAATTGACCCGTGTTAAAAGATAAAAAATAAAAAAAAAATACTTAAAAATGTGTTTTTCACTTTGAAACTTATCCTGCTTGTCTTAGTTAGTGTAATCTACATATAAACAAAAATGGTTCCATTCACATATTTGTTACCTCCGCTACATGTTTTTGTTACAAGGATAGGTCAATTGACCCTTCAGACAAAATGGAAGCTTAAAGAGTCAGAAAGATCAAATACTATTTGTTTCTTTGCAACACTGAGACATAATACACAGCTGTCTCAGACTCACACACTCTCTCTCATACGCACATACACACTGTTTTGGTGGAACCTTTTGGTTTCTGACACTTAAATGCATAATAAAAGGCCCCCGGGTCAATTTTCTCCCGCGAACATTACTGTTGTTCCTCTGAAACTGACATAATACGAGGGTTAAGAAGAACCATTTAGTCTTTTACCCAAAATTATATGTGAAGCCAGTATGTGGATAAGATTAAGTTCTGATGTTCCAACAGCGAACATATCAATGTTGAAGCTGGTGTCTTGTCAGTCTAAGTTTGTTTAGCTGATTGACCTGTGGACTAGCTGATAGACAGACTTGCTCAAGCTGGTTAAAGCCGGTAGACCTAACACTTTCAGCTGGTGGACCCAATAGAAACCATCATCAGTTCACATGCAGCTAGTCGGACATCTTGTAGATATGTCAAGGTCCAAAGTATTTTAACAACAGCTTAGCAGCAATTTATTGTCGTTAATAATTTGGTATTCAATTTGTTCTTGCAATCCTTCAAAAATAAATAAGTAAAAGCTGTACCCAAATGTGTGGTGGTTGGTGTGATCTCTTAGCTACCTTTGTCACATTATTAAGGTGGACCCTTGGTACGGATGGTGTTTGTGGTGGTCTTGACCCAATACGTGTGGATGGTTGTGTTGGTTTGGCCCTAACAATGTTGTTACTGTGGAGTTCCTCTCCCAGCAGGGGCTGAATTAAAGTTTGTGTGACCCCGGCACTAATTTCATGCTGCACAGTTCCTCGAATAATGATGTCAGCTGATTAGGTTACCAAAATGGTTGTGTTGGCAGTGAACCTCTGACATGTTCTAATGATCCTGAGGCGTGCTGGGTTTTTTGGGGCAGAGAAGTTGGGGTTCGGGGTGGGTAGCGTGGGCCTGGGGGGTTCGGAGGGAGTTGGTCCGTGGTCTTCGGTTTAAAGGGGCGTAAGGTCGAGGGAAGGTGGAGGCACATTAGGCGAGAGAGAGGCTTTGACCTTTTACAGCTATAATATCACTAGGAGTCCCTTTCAGATCAATCAGAACTTGTCTGGGAGACAAAAATGTATTTAATTGTGGTGTTCTCTTTTTCTCTCCCTCCCTTGTGTTTTTTCACAATCGGATTCAGTGAGGGATAAGTAATTGAAGTAATAGAGAGTAATAAGGGCTGGGAAGAGAGAGCTTTGGCCTTGCCCCTATTGTATCTTGTGTCACACGGGTTCAAAGGTCAGGCAGCCTGCATATTCTATTAGGACGCACGGCCTTCATTGGGGCAAATGAGTTTACCCAACAGTAATTAAAATGCCAGCACTGGCCGGGTGAGCTGAATATGGTTGATGGGCCACCGCTAACTGGGTTGACAGCTGCCATGGCTGTCTTTGCCAATATGCTTGGACCCTCAATGAACAAACCAACTGAAGCCATTACTGACGTCAACGTATGTTCCCCTCAACTTTTCTAGCGTTCCCTCTTTTTCTCCCTCTCTTGCTCTTAAAAAGTCTCAGTTGAAATGTGTTAACCTTCTAAAAAGGTTGATGTTCCAGATATGTGTACAGTCCCTCTACGTTGGACATGTATTTGTCATCCCTACGCTTTAGAACCCAACGACAGGATCCTTTTGGACGATGCGTTTTCACAACCATATTGGAAGGCTATAATTTCGAGACGCAACTTTTTGACGGGCGTTCATGGCTTCTGCTCCGTTGTGCGTGTTGTGTATGTCTTTAAGCTGAAGGGTCTCTGTCCCTCGGTCTTTGTGTGAGGGGTTTGGAGTTGGACACCAAGCACTACAGAGCTTATTCACACGGGCTTGTTGTTAATTTGAGGCCACACTGGTATTCCATTGTGAAGCACATTTCTTTGGTTGATGTTGGTGGGAGGGCAAAGAGCCCCCTGTTCTTTCTCCGGGTTTTCTCTAGAGGTATAAAAGTATGTGAGAAAGAGTAGCTTTGTGATTCATGTGTTTTTATGTGTCTCTTGCGTGGCGCATTAGTAAGCGTTCGCCGCAAAGGACATTGTCACCCACACACTTTACATAGTTGGCACAGAGACTAAGAAACCATTCGGTCAATGAATGAGACTGTCCCAGCAGGGCATTTTAGGAATACCTGAGTGCTAAAACAGGCACATTCCAGTGTGTTCACTAGTGTGAGAGCCCTATTGTTCAACTCACCTCTGAACACAATGCAAGAAGCAGGAGAGCCTTGAGCCTCGCCTGCCAATCCCAACTGTCCAGGAGGGCTCTAATCCCCGACTATCACACAGGTCAAAAATACTTGCAGTCACACACCCGGCTAACAGCAACCCACCCATACCTGCTCAACTAATTTCAACCTGTCACCCAGTTGAAAGAAGGTATCCAAGTGTTTTTGTTTCCTTTTCTCTCCGTTCCTCCTTTTTCCCTAGATGTCCTGTGAATGAAAACACATCTGTGAACAAAATCCGCTGTCTCAACATACCCTTCAGTCACTCTTTACACCTCGCTACGCTCCATTCACTTTTCAAAATTTGTTTTTAATGCCGCGTGTGTGTTCTCTCCAGGAGTAGAATTATTACACAACTGTTACGTCAATCGTTCTGAACTTGAATGCTAAAAGCATTAGTCTCTTAGATGTTCAAGCTCTGAAAGTCGTGCAAGATGCTTAATTGCAATGATTTTGGGGACTGAAATGGGATTCAAACATCTCAGTATTTATCAGAGGCTGATGACGTTTTATTTCAAGATCTTTTACCGTCATTGTTTGTTTTTATGCTTGTTTTGCAGCACCTTTGTGACGGGAACGGCATGCTGTGAGAATTTTGCTCCTCTACGGATCTGGGATTTGGAAAGGTATATTTAAGTGAATATTCATCACTGCAATTTTTACTAAACGTTTTTCTTATTATTTTGTCTGACAAATTTAGTAATATCTAAAAAGGCAAAAATAACAAATTCATAAATTAGGGTTGTAATTATGTACAATATCAATACCCAAATGTATTTTAAAAACAATGGTAAAATGCTGTACATCTATCTATCTGTCTGTCTGTCTGTCTGTCTGTCTGTCTGTCTGTGTGTGTATCTGTGTATATATATATTTAATTTATAATAATTAAAAATTTTATATATAAAATTTTTTTTTTTTTTTGTGGCAAGTGGGCAAAAAAGTAACCTTAAACATGTTATACTTTCATTTTGCTTTTCAAATGGACTGGTTTCTTTTTCGTCTTTCTCTTAACTATTGAATTGTAATAGATGTTAAATCCAATTGCCACTCTGAGAAGCTTTTTAAAATGCATTCACAACCAATTTGGTTGTTTAGCAGTTAAACATATACATATCATCAGAACACTTGCATCCCTGTAGCTCACAGTCCGCTTTTTGGAAAGTTCAAAGCGGACTTAAAAATTCCTGTTATGAAAGGCTGGGCTTAAACCTGATACAACCTGACTAGTTTCCGTAATTCCGCAGCTTTACCTGTTGAATTCAGCCTGCTTCCGTGTTGTCAGATGAAGGGAAAGTAGGTGTGGGGGGGCTAAGCGAGTAAGGGGTCTTTGAGTTCCGGTACCAAATGACAAAGAAATTTGAGACGAGAGAAATTGCAGGGAAGGAGTAGAGGCTATTCCAGACAGATTTCCCTGAGAATCACATGTTATAAAGAACACCGGAAAGAAAAGTAGAGCCCAGATTAATATGACCCATGAAGTGCCCATCGTTTGATCTGCGAGGCGAGGGTAGCCAGTGTCACCGTGATGGACATGTGGGCTGGCTCGCTGACCATCAGAATGTACACGCACACACAAGTAAACAGGTCATTGAATCTCCAAATTAGATGCACTAAAACCCCGTAAAGTTGGAATTACAGAGGTGTGACAGTTAGTGTGTCGCTTCATTTTGTGTGAAATTGTAACCTTTGATGTCAAACTTCTCAACAATCTCAGATCACCGCACACAAATTAGAGTGTGTGTGTGTGTGTGTGTGTGTGTGTGTGTGCGTGTGTTTGTTTACACGCCAATCTAAGTTACTTTGTAATGTCGAAAAAACGTACAATATTTTCGCACTTATTTGCTTATTCCATGTTGCAAACGTTATTTTCCTTTCTTCTTTTGTATGCTTACACTGGGGTCAGTTCTATGCTGCAATAATAGGTTCTCGTCCAGTAATCAGGTGCACCTTGTGTGAGGAGCACAAAGCCGCCAGTCACAGGGTGCAGAGAATCCGAGTGATGAGTGGAGGGACTGGGGGCTGACAGGGGTATTTGTGTGTGTCTTTCTCCTTATGCCTCTCTTTTAAACATTTCCCAGACAAGCCACCAGCATAACCCTTATAGCCCAAAACACCCAGCATGATCACTATAAGACACATTTACAGTGGTTCTAAGATGCCCTAATCATGCCAGACATCGGAAACAAACATTGAGTTTGTTAGCTGCAGGAGATACATATGCATTGCTCTGTTTTTCTTGTTCTGAGTCCCTTGTTTTTTGTTATTTAACTCTGCCTCCATGATTTAGTGGGTTTTTTGTGAGTTTGAACAAATCAAATGACAAGCTGCAATTTTACAAATGTTGGATATCAAATATGCCATATGTTAGATGCATATGATCTGTAATGGACACAAATCACAAAAAAAAAAATCTTTATTTTTGAATTTAACATTTTGGAACACTTTACGTTGCAAAACTCCTGATTCATTTAACAATATAATTTCTGAATATAATATGGATCATTACTGTAAAGAGGAGCTATAAAGAGATTTTAGGATTTAAAGCTTGCCTGTACAATTTAGGACACAATTATTAGCCCCCCTACAAAATTGTCATTGTTTTATAAATATTTCAGAAGTGCTTTAAACTTTATTTTTTCAGATCTTACTCTTAAAATGCACTTACGATATGCTGACACAGAGCATTCTCCCTATATAGATCTCATACTAGTCTCTGAGTGTTTCCTGGTCGAATATAAAGAGGACTTTGTTTAAAAATTAAATATCTTCTTTTTTTAGTTTTTACCTTCAACAGTTCCACACTTCAGTTTGACAGAGAAACTCTAAATAAGTATTTTCTACAGTTAAACATTGGAACGAGAGATGATTTTATTAGATCAATATAATTCAAAGTTTTTAGTAGAATTTTCAATTTTTCTGTGGAATCACGGAAGCTTGTTTTAAAGACTTTTATTTTATGTCACTGTACAAATGCAGCAATATAAAGAATAACAACATCAAGTTCAAACACTGGTTTCGCAGTCATAATGGGTGTCTTGATGGTTTGAGAATTGTTTTAGCGCTGCCCGTCTGACTATTTCTACAAATAATAGCAAGGACGTGTACTGGCTCATTCAGACCCTCATGTCTCAATGTACCAGCTGAGAGACTGCTTAAACCAATTAGCCTGCTGTAAAAGAAAGACGAGTGTTAGAGTATGGGGGACCTGGAGGTTGTGTTGCTGTTTGTCGGCTTTTAGCAGCATGTTTTATCAAATTGCCTTTTATGTGCTTACAAAGATGGGTGATTGCTGCGAGCAGAAACCCCAAATATCAAACAAGAATATTTTTCATGTTAAGCCACTTTTATTTCACTAATTTGAACTACCTAAAATTAATACCAAGTCTGCTGCAGCACTTTGGAACTGATGAAGGTAAATCTTGCGTTCTTCTGTGTTGGTAAAATGAATCCATCTATCGATTTCTTTCATTAAATAATTATAGTGGTTATAGTAATAGTCTAAATATAAGTAGTGTCTACGTTTAATGAATCAGTCAGTTTCAAACTTTTTTTATCTATATTTTTATTTAACAAATTACTTCAAATATGTTTTTTGTGCAATCTCAACTGATAGAAGCGTCCCGATCACTATCCTTTAAGAACAGGTTCCCTTAATGTATATGGTGTAACATTTAACCTTTGGTATAAAATGCATTACAAATTACATTTTAAACTAAAATTTGAATTTGTGACTAGTCTTTGAAGAACAATATTGCTATATGGCTTTCAAAGATGATGATAGAAAGGTGTTGATATTTCTATAAAAATTTTAAATATATTATATCAAGTTATTGATATCTATATTCGACTTTTGCCATTGTGACATCCCAAAATAATTTTTAACAAACAGTTTAAGTTTTACAAGTTTATTAATTTCTTTTACTAAGCTGTGGGTAAAATGTTTAACTAATTTATTTCTTATTCAGAAATCTTTTTCTTTCAACAATAGACATGGCAATTACGTCTTTATCCTCTTTCACGTTAAAAAAAGAAAGAAAGAAAGAAAAAAAATCAAAACCTATGATCACCCAGAGTCAGGGACACACAAGAGGTGCTTTTAGAGGACCTCTAACTTTTCATGGGGCTCTTGCCATCAAAGAATCGCACAATTGCTCAGAAATTCTTCACATTTTTCTCTCAAAGAAAGAGGTTAAATGCCTGGATCCTACCAAGAGCTGTCTTATACAAATTGCAATTTCATTGTTTTTAAGAAAACGCGTGTGACATTTAAATTCTCCATTGTTCTACTCCATGGTATTCTTTTTTTTTCTCTTCTCGACTCTGTTCTGTTGTTTAATTTGTCTGCGGGCTAATTTGGTGACACGCAGACGGTGCAATGCGATTTCTGTTTGTTTTAGCCTCTGAAAACCTCAGCAGGGCTCTTTATGTACCTGTCTCACATCTTTTCAAGGCACTGACTGTTTCCCATAGCTTCCCTGTGCCAGTTTACCCTCCACACTTAACCTTACAAGAGCGTTAGCTCAAAATGACCTTTTCCTGTGGATCCAACATCCAAAGAAATGTCCCCGCCATTGCCCTTTTTCAAAATCTATCAATTCATTAAAGTTCTCTTTCATAAAGCGTGTGTGTGTGGCCCAAATGGTCAAACAGAGTGGAGGACTGTTAGGGAGGACAACCCACCATTTTTCTTGATGGCCCCAGGACCGTAACTCACTGCTAATTACCAACACATGCCATTCTTCAATGCAGAGATTTAAAATCATTATGAAATAAAAAGTTTATGTTTTAAAATGTTTACGTTAAAAAAAATTTAACTTTTGTTACTTGGAAGCAGTCTTTTCTAATAAACGGGTTGGTTTGACATGTTCTCGATCAGAGACATTTAATATTGAGCCCAATCTAATACGTACTGATACCATTATAAACAATATACATAGGCAGTACAGATAGCTATACAAAAAGAGGCATGTTTGCTGTACAATACATTCAGCTACACCAAACTATTCAATTAGTGCAGCTGCTGCTTCAGTATTTGAATACTATGTTTTGTCTAGATCTTAATCTAGATTAATATGGCTCATTGCATTTTACCAAATGCATTGAGATTACGTTTGTTACCAAAATAATGACTAAAAGTAGAACAAGTTTCTTAAGCCAAGTGACAAATTACACCAGGGCCTCATCAGTTTCCAAAATCGTTTCTACCATGATCATTTGTGTTGAAAAGAGATTGTTCAATAAGATGTACTGTGCTTGTTTTTAATAACTATTTGTTATTGTAACAAGAATTTGTTATTTGTAACAAGAATCTCCTTGTAATAGTTCACCTCTCAGACAGTTTTTAGGATGGCTCACCTGTGACGGCCTGGAGAACAAGTTCAAGCCAAAGAAGTGCGCATAATATATTATAAGATTAGAAATAAATTAAGAGCAGAGCATCTGACTTCCTGGTCCACGCGCAGTGAACCAACAGAGGGGATAGAATAAATACCTTTGAATATAGAGTAATTAGGTTTTAGCATGTTAACACTGATAATGGCCATCACTGCTATCATCCTTTTAATAAACAAAATTATTGGGAGGCAATATAACTTGAGTTTGAATTTCTTTCCTGGCGATCTGTGTACCTGAACAAATTTATTTGTTCTGTTATATTTTCTGTTGTTTAGTAACCAAACTTTTTGGTGAATTGATGCTTATTTTGCTCAATACTTCCTAAAAACGAAATCATTGATGAATCGTGTGTGTGTGTGTGTGTGTGTGTGTGTGTGTGTGTGCGCGTGCGTGCGTGCGTGCGTACTTATGGCTGGATTGAAAAACCTCAATCTGTCTCTGAGAATCTGTGAAGCAGACACAAATAAGCAGTAAAATTAAGTGTTTTTTTTTCTTTGGGTCTAAAAATATCCCGGGGTCAGCAAGGATTAGGCCGAGGTCAGTTCCCCTTTGAGCAGCGCTTTAAAGGGGATGTTGAAAAAAAAAAGCATTTTCCGTTTAGTTTGTGGCTCTATATTTGGTGGCTACATTGTTCTTATGATCATTTTAGCAGAATGCGAATATTGCAGTTGCCCCCAACTTGTCTGTTAGTGACCTCTCAGCGTCCACTTGTCTGAACATTAGACGCCTCCATAGACTAGTGTCGAGAAAAAAAAGCCACAACAGGGCCCCACTTTTGTTACGTAATGCCTAGTTTTGATTCGTTCTAGAGGTAGAAAGCAAACCATCCTGCTTTACTTATATGTCTGCGAGGGATATAGCATCTATTGGGATTGGTTGCGAACTCTGTGTGTGTGTGTGTGTGTGTGTGTGTGTGTGTGTGTGTGTGTGTGTGTGTTTCTGAGACCACTGGGATTGTGTGAAAGATGAGATGTCAGCATGCTCTCATGTCCTAATTTATCTGTCTGTTTCAAACTCTGACCTTCATAAAACATCCACCGTCACTCTGCTAAATTACTTTTGTACTCTGAGATTTAATCGAAGATCAGTTTCTCCTTAGCAGCCCTCTAACCTGTTCACACTCCATCAGAAGCTCTCGTTGAACCATCTTTTCACCTCCTTGCTGGAATTGTGTGTCTGTAAGGGACAGAAGTGTCACATGTTCCAAAACAGCCACTACGCACTGAGAGAAGCACAAGGTCACCTGCCATACAGATGCAGTAATTTAAAAGATTATACGGTTATACGCCATCCTGTAATCTTCACAGGTTCTCTCAAAAACGCAGAAACAACACGGGGCACATAAAAAGCAGTGACCTAACAATTTAAAAATCCTGCACTGTTTGCTGTTGTAACAGGCTTTAAAATCAGAGCGCAGATGTGAGGATCTCTTTTATGATGCTTGTTTTTCTCACTTCAAGCACTTGCAGAAGTCGCACAGACGTCGGACACACACTCTCCACCTGAGTCGACTCCATTTCCTAAAGCAGTTAGAAATATATCCGATGCAAATTGCATGTTTTGCAAACAAATGCTGCGCTTCAGTTAATTGATTGTCCCCATTGTCTCGCACTGTCGTCAGTTTAGGTTATTTCTATTGTGTTATTTTATCAGCAAGGGGTAAATGATGGGGTTTTGGTTTATGCAGATGCCCAAGGGCTACAGAAGAGTTTCTCTTTAGGCCCACCGGGGTCTTGGCCTTTGGTTCCGCAGGACTATCTCTCAAGGAGGTTGTGTCTGAGAAAGACCCCCCTTGTGTCCCCCAGAGCGAAGGTTGGGGATTACCAGTCTGCCCTCGGTGAACAAGCTCACAGGAGACCTCAGACGTGGGGGGCGGTCGCTATGGGCATTGGGCTTCCCTAAATGGTTGCTAGGGACCGTGTATCAAAGGTCCACAAGTCGCACACAGTCACGGTCATGGAGGGAATTAAATAGCAACAAAGAAATTGTGATTCTACAATAATCTGGCCTCTGCAGTGCGGGTGGGGGCGTAGGGCGCCGCGGACCCATTCGGTCTGTGATCACAGGAGCGTAGTGCTTGCCCAGACACCCCCTTCTCCAGCCATTTTTCCCCCCAACTCTTATTTTCCAGTCTCTTTCCTTCTCTTGGGTGTCTGGGAACGTACCTTGCCGTCAAACTAATCTGCTTTAGCAGCCAATTCAGTGACAGAGAGCTGTTTGCTTATCCCCTCATCCTAGCACTTCATTTAGCTTTTGTGTATGTTGAAAAACATGCGTAGTGGGATTAAAAAGTAATGAGAGATTATTTATGTAAGTGAAGCTTTTTGGGAGATCCCAAGTTGATTTAGCAGCCTCGTCTCCGTATCATGTGGATATTTTGGAAACATCAGGTCTAATCCACTCCAGCAAGTTTGTGAATGTACTCTAAAGTGGTCTTTATTAAAGGTTAAAGTGGTCTAAATTATAAAAATGGTGGTCTTCTGCTTCCCAGGTGTCATCCAGTTTCGTGTCTTGGGACGGAATTCCGTCGTGGAGCAGGTGTTTTGGACATTGTGTACGAGTCTCCCTTCCAGCTCCTCACGTGTGGTTATGACACATTTATCCGATACTGGGACTTGCGCGTCTCCTACAGGTACGTGGTCCTTGATTCCCATCATGATGAACATCTGCCTCATGGAATCATTTGTCTGCACTTAAACAGACTTTCAACTTTACCGTGTATGCTGGTTGATGCTGATTTAGACTTTGCACTTATTTTGACCCGTGGCAGTTTTTGACCATGTCCGAAGAGTAATAAAGTTAGCAAGTACATCTCCGAGAGCCTGTGAGGAAGATTAGAGTACTCTGTTAATCTAACAAGCCCTCCTGTGCGTAGAGTACCGTTTAGATAAAAAAAGAAGCCAGACTTGAGCCTCTCTTGGGTCTGTGGACACAATTGTCCCTTGCAGACATTGAAAAGGACCCCCTTAATTGAGAGAGGCTCTTGCAGTGGGATTCACTTGGACTTACCAACCCAAGTCCACAGTGGTTGGTGGCCATATTGATGTGGCATGGCAGATCTCCAGGGCAACGGGGAGGGTGCTGGGGATCAGCAAGCTACTTGTGGGGTGAACTGGCGCTCAATGTAGGGCTTTGGGGAGGGGAGACCCTCACAATCACATATGGGCAGTCAAGTAACACAAATCAGAGGTGATTGAAAGAGGACCCTGGAGAGTTTGGGGAGGGGAAAATGTCCTCTCTTAAGATATCAATAATTCACAGTAAGTCCGGACGCAATGTGTGTCATGGTTTGAGACATTTAGTCATCTGAAAGCTATTGTTGACTCTTTTTGTTTTCTGTTCACACATTGTAAGATTTACATGGATGGATAACTTTTTGAAACAACGTGTTTCACAAATTATATTTAAAAGGTGATTTAACCAGTTGCTTAATTTAGTTAACTTAGAATTTGTTTTGTTTCTCACGGAAGCCAATTATCATTAAAAACTTAAAACTTTCTTTAGTTCCAGAACCTCACGATTTCCTCCTTTGATTTAATTTCTTCTGTAATTAAACATTAATTGTCAGACATCTTTCGAGAGAGGGGAATCACTCAACGTGAGATTGTGAACTAAATTGCCAGTGAGATAAATGTTCTGATATTCCCATGTTTCAGCTTTGCGTTCCTGTGTTTGCAGTCCAGACATCTCCTTCACGCTTCTGCTGCCCTGCTGTCTGCCACAAGGCCCGACCACACTCCCTCCCCATGATTTATTCAGCACGCCATTAATAGAGAATTGATCTCTATTGGCTCAGCATGCAGGCAGATACTTGTCCTGTCCTTCCCTCCTTTCTTCCCGACCTGTTCTAAAGCATGAGAGCTCCTTTCCGTAAACAAGGGATGAGGTTTCACCCTTGCGGCCTGACAGCACAAACAAGACCCTCTCTATGAAGCTGTGCATGAAGAGCTAGTCATCATGGATTTGTTCGGCCTATAGAGCGCAGCAATTAAAAAACTACAAGATCGTTTAATAATTTTCTTTACCATGCCTCCAAACAGGAAATGTGTAATGGAGTGGGAAGAGCCTCATGACAGTTCCCTGTACTGCATAAAGACGGACGAGAACCACATGATTGCCAGCGGATCGTCATACTATGGAGTTGTGCGTCTCTGGGACAAACGGCAAACTCGTTGTTTACAGGTACGCTTGCATCTCAGCTGTTGCACTTAACAAACTGATGTTCACATTTGCTGTGTTTCAACAGATGTTTCAGTTGGCACCTACCACCAGCAGCCCAGTGTACAGTCTGTGTTTCAACACCACTCACCTGTATGCGGCCCTGGCTTCCGTCCTGTATGGACTCGACTTTAGAACTGCTGTGTCCCAGTCCTAGAGATAACCTGTTCTCTCTGGTCACTTTTAGAGTTAGTCCTTCAGGTTCCAAGTGCTGCTCTCTGAGATGCAAAAGTGGCCGTCTTGCCTTTTGTATTATCAGTGTAGCTAATGATACAGTTATCGTCTGCTGGATTTTTCCTCGGCTAGGTTCCTGAGAGGGACAGGGTTCATGACCTTCTACGGCCCAAGTCTTAACGGATTTAACACATTACCAGCGACCTCTGGGATGTCCAAAGCAAACACTGCTCGGAGCTGCCAACACTCACTGAGGGGATTTGTGCGAAACCACAGCTCGTAAAATACAGATATTGTAACCAAAATTATATTCTTCCAACATTTAACCAATTAAATATTTTGATTTGTTGTGACATGCTTTATTTGGGCCCAAAGGTTTTGTTCTATTTCTATCAAGGTTTGTCAGTTCAGTCTTTCTTGTGGCTCAGTCAGTCAAGCGTAGTGTTTGCAACACTGACCGGTAGGTGTAGGCTGTTTAGTTACTCTATTTCACACACTTTACTTATCCAACAATGATGAAATTTAGGGATCCAGTAGTACACTGAGAGAAAACATGAAGTAATTCCATCCATTCATCTGATTTCTACCGCTTACACCATTTTCGGCCATTTCAGCAACTCTGGGGCTGAAGCTCTGGATTGGTTGGCAGAGCAGGACCCACAGACACGCACACATTCACACACTCACTCAAACCACATGTTTTGCACTGTGTAAGGAAATTGGAGACTGAGGAAACCCACGCGAGCACAGGCAGAATATGCAAACTCCAAATGCACAGAAAGTGTGCGTGCGTGCGTGCGTGTGAACAAGATAGATGCATCTGAAGTGCATCTGCTACATGTGTTTTAATAATCTCTCTCTGGTCTTCCTAAAGAGGCAAGCAAGACATTTGTTGACCCTGTAAGTGTTTTTGACTAGTGCAATACACCGTAAAGTGAGAAATTTGAGGTGAAAGGTCAGGTCTTAAAAAGCTATGGGTGGCTGCAGTATCTGTGCAGGAATAGACATCTGCAAAGAGCTTAAGAGAATAGCTTGAAACCAGTGAGTATATCACGATACTTTACCATACTCACCCTCATACTCCAGTCAGTAGCTTAGTGGACGTGTCTCAGTGCGTGAGCATTCAGCAAACGCCACTGACATGGTTAATCCGTGTCATCCCTAAACAAATACCCTACCGTCAGATGTTAAAGCCCCCTTGGCTTTGACAGGCTCTGGGTGTCATCTGAGTCCCCCTTCAGGCAACTCTCATTTTGTTCAGGTGTGTGGTAAAGTCAAATACACCTTTTTTTTACTCACTTAACTGGAAACACTGCCCAGGATTGCTTTGTTTCTGTAAAGGTGGGCCTCGTGTTGGGTTGATGTGATTTATGGTAAAACATGGAATAAATTAGATCACTTGTAATGTGGGAGAATCCATTAGCAGATATTTCATTGAGGATAAAAGGAATGCCTACACCTCCGTGCAGATATTGTACAATCATGCAGGAAATATGGCCTCACGGGACACAAAGACACGGTCAGTTTAATAAATAATAATCCCTCGGTTTAGAGCATTGCCAGAAAGTGGGCACTCACTCATCGCTGGGACGACACTGTGGGTATTCCTAAAACGAAGGCAATGAATTCTAGACGATGTCATGTAAAATTAAGTGGTTTTGCTCTGGATCTGTTTCTGGATTTGTATTTATTTATTTCTTAACCATCCAGTTTTGCTCTGTTCACATTGCGTTGTGTGTTTTCCGCACGTCTTATCGGACCTTTCACAAGGTCATTACCACGGGACCCTTGGGGAACTGTGTGTGAGCTCCAAGCTCAGAGTTCCTGACAAAGGTAATGAAGACCTTCAGAGGACACAAGAAGGGTTGTAGGCGCCTTACGGGAAGGGGATTTGAGGATTACGTTTTTCCGACCTACAGCACACAAAGGAACACACTCAAACATTGTCCGCAGTCCAACTGGTGTCACGTCTGCCCTAATGTGATTATTTACACTTTATCTTTCTGCTTGCCCGTGCATGCTGCCAAAATGTGGAAATGCTGGCATATAATAAGGCAATGATTACACAGAGGTGGGATTAAAACCACTTTACATGCTTTGCACCTGCAAAAATCACAGAAAAATCAAACTTGGAATTTGAGATCAGATGGAGAGAACAGAGGCCATGGGTTTGCGTTTTCTACAAGTATTACACAACAATTACGTTTGCTCCATCAGAGCGCATTCCTGCTTTGATCTTGCCGAAACATCTGGATGCGAGAAGAACTCAGGTGTAACTGCCGATGACATTTTTTTTTTTTAAGCAGTCCGATGCGTCTTGTTTCACCTCAGCAGTTGTTTTTGTTGGTTCCCACACCAACGCACACTCAGCATCTCGGCGGAGTGAAGAGTGTGACCACTGAAAGACCAGAGCAAAGAGCCCTTCGTAAATTTAGCTTTCAAAAGACGAGCTGATGACTGTAATGATGCATCTGGTGAGCATTCTGGCATGTCTTTTTTTTAAAGCCTCAATTACATGATTCTCTCTGCAGATGTTGGAAGAAACGCATGAAGCCGAGTTATTTGGCCGGGACAGCAAAGTGTAGAGCAGGTGAAACAGTATCTGTCATGTTACCTTAGACTTCAGAAGTCTGAGAGCAAGTCTTGCACAAAAGAAGAACAGAACAGGTCTAGTGGTACTACAAAGGTTTTCTCCCGCTCTTGCTTTGGCTCTTATTCGGATGAAATAAAAGTTTGACACCAACACCTGAAAGGATTCAGGTGTATTCTCAAGCTTTCACACATTATTTATCTGCAACACAGTTCCCTTTACGTATGGATTGGGTAAGAAATGTGAGACAAAGTTAAACGTTTGACGATGTTTTGCTTGGCCAAGTTCACTGGACTTAAATGGAACGGAGGACTTCCTTTGCAGTGCAGGTGACCCTTGTTTCCTACAGGACCATGTCATTCCCAAGCTGCATTAGCTTGTGGTTAAGTATCAAGTGTCAAAGCCCCAAATCACACAGGCTTCAGCCCACTCAGACGTCTCAGAGGATGCGAGAGGAAACTTTCTCCAATGGTGCCATCTAAAGGACAGAGAGAAAAAACAAGGTACCGGAGCATTCATCCGAGCATGCTGAAAAGCTCAATTAGGCCTCATTTACGGCTTATGTGAACTAATTTGCATTGCAAATTTCACAGTTATTGCCTGGAAACTTACCATGCGTGGCCATAAAATCAATTCTTTCAAAATCACGCACGTTTGCATGACAATCATTTTAAAAACTGTCACTCGATGCTGTGTGAGGGCAATTTGAAATATCATTGAAACGTTCTTGCATAACTGAAAACTAATGAGAAGAACAGCTGGGGAAATCTCACATTTTCCTCGCCATTTAGACTTGTCGATCTGCTACATTCATCCTCGGTGAGCGGCGGAACCTGATCCATCTGTCAAACACTTTTTTTTTTAAAGGCATTAGAGCTGGAATCATAAAGGGGTTGACAGAGGGTGAAGAGGTGGAGGAGTTGCCCAGGCCAACAGTCCTTTCCCCACCTCTCGGCTTCTGCTGTGGGAGAAGACCAGTACCTTGGGCTGGAAGCGAAGAATACATGCCTTTCATGCGGACCTCCAGCATCTATACTAAAGGAATCCCACCAGCAGTTAATGAAAGGCACCCTTTCCCGAGAGGAGAAAAAAAAGCTAATTTGAAGAAACCCGACCCTACTTTGCAAATCAGTCAGTAGATATCTGATTGTCACTCCAAGAGCCAGGGTCTAATCCTATTGTTTTTTCTATAGGATTACTTGTGCTGGGTACCTCTCCCCCTTTGGCACTGCACGGGAGAATAGACAGATTAAGAGGATTAGCTTGTATCCTCCTAACTTGTCAAGCTGGGATGTAAGGATCCATTGACTTCACTGTTCTGAATGAGAGAAGTGCCTAAAAAAGAGAGAAATGAAAGGCAGTGAACAAGAAAAATTCCTGCAAGAACAATATGATTTGTTTGCTTTTGTTCCTTTTAACTTGCCTTGGTTCAAAGGGTCTCGCCTAAGATGCCGCAGTACCAAGCTGGAGAGATATATCACCGGAATAATACAAGTAAGAGCCCTTAGCTATGTCTGTCATAGTAACATTTACCACAAAACAAATAAGTTTACTTGAGAGATTACACTGGCTTTCCAGGGATCAGTGGTTCCCACTTTCACCGCCACCGTGTTTACTTTGCCTGAGTGTGAATTCTACAAATCTGACATGGAGCTAATTCAAATAGTTGGTTAAATATTATTTGCCTTTTCTAACTGCAAACGTGAAGATACAGTAGTCTCAGATGTAATAAAAAAAAAGGGAGGGGGTGTTTTTTTTTTAGCTTATTGCTTAACAAAATAGCTTGAATTGTTGTTTTTATTTTGTTTTATAAATTGCACAAGGTAATTTATCTTATACTATGTTGTGACTGGTTAAACATTCCTTTGTTATTGTTACGTTTAGTGATAAAATGTTCAAAATCCTGAGATACCACCTCTATGTTGGGCTAGTTGACAAACATACTAGGAAAATCCATACTATAACTGAAATTATTTAAAAGTTACAGTATTTTTAATATATTATGCTTTTTAATATTATGCTTTCTTTTTTGTTTGCAATAGAGTGGGGTTTTTTCCCCAGGAATAAGCGTACTTGACTTTACAGTCACTAATTTTGGTTTGCAGTCAGTAACTGATATTAATTTCCTACCGTTGCTGTCTACAAAGACTATAAAACATGTTATAATATTGTTTTTATCTGTTATTACAACCAATGTCAAGTGTAAACTTTCATCAATTTCATCTTTCGTTTTAATTAAAATAATTCATGTTGTACATTATTAGAGCAAAATAATTATTAAAGGTTAAAACGTCTTTATATATGTTTTAAAGCTCTCCAAATATAAACTGTGCTTGGGCTTTCTTCGTAGCTTTTAATTGCCCAATTTCCTCAAATATTTTGAACGCAGAACATTTTAAATTCCTGTCCCTTTAAATCCCGAGTCAGCTGATTACTCGATCTCAGCTGATGAAGAACAACACGAGTTACGCCCTAATAAGTTAAGACGT
Organism: Paedocypris micromegethes; assembly: GCA_028031935.1. Taxonomy (NCBI): domain Eukaryota; kingdom Metazoa; phylum Chordata; class Actinopteri; order Cypriniformes; genus Paedocypris; species Paedocypris micromegethes. The sequence goes on from CM051500.1 coordinate 17,965,880, forward strand.
CAGAGTAGAAGGCTCAAACTGACACAATCGACGTCCAATCGTTTTCACACCGAGTTGACAAACCAGGAAGTGTTTACTTGAACAGACCAATGGCAGAAGTTTACTGTAAGAGGTGGGACTTGATTCAGAACTTCGGAGTTTGTGAGAGAGTTGAAAGAAAAGAAAGAGACGTAACAAAAGCTAGCTCGCTAGCTAGCTGAATGTTCCACCCTGTCGCAGATGTGTCGAAAGTCACGGGAAAGGGCGCCATGTGGGGGGTCGGATATATCAGACTGGGAATGGGGTTGTTTGTAAGCAACGCTGTTATTGGACCAGTCGGTGCGGTGTCAGTGGAGTCGGCGTTGTCCGAGGTAAAATACGGTTAGCACCATTAGCCTAGCCGGCATACTGCGGCTGTGTCTCAAATTAAGCTTTTCGCCTACACGACGTGCATTCTGTGTGTCATCATTTCTGACTCGCGTGCGATGCTGTGGCTTCTTGTGTGCTGACTTTTAATTGCGTTTGAAAGAAATCGATATATGACTTGTTTGCGTAAAATCGTCGACAGTTCGTAAATGTGTTGTTCAGCAACAGGGCAATAAATAAAACTCATTCAACCTGTTTAGTAAATGTGTTGTTTTTCCTTTTCTGGCCAGGTTAGTGAGCTTCAGTCTAAAGTCTTGGTTTGATGCTGTTAATGTTCCGTTGTTCGGTTATAATTTCGACACACTTTAACTTATCGTTTTACAAAGAAAGAACGTTCGGTGATGCCAAACAGTGATTTGTTGTGACGTTTAATGAACTTGAGGATAGAAATGGGTGTTCGTGTTCAATCGAATTTAAACACAACGGTTCTTTTCATTTCTTAAATGTGTTGTATTTTGTGAGTTAATCTCTTCAATGAGTCAAGAGGTGAGTAGCCATAAGATTAAATGTCAAAAAGTAGTTTATATTTTTGATATTTGTGCCTGAAGATAAACTCGGATAAGAAACATCTCCGTCCAATCTCAAGTCACTAACGGATCTTTCTTGTGTGATTTAAAGATTGGCCAATCTCACATGAAGGAACAATTTTGCGAGGAGCACAGGAAAATGGAAAAATACAATCACTTCCTTGTTATTGATCATAACATGCTTCCTCAAAGACTCTAGTATGCATATGTTTTCATACACACATTGTATATCGTGTGTGTGTTTGTATATTTATACACACATGCAAGTAAACATGCATGATTTCTTCTACAACGCTTTACGTTCTGCACAGATGGGCAGTGTAGTTGACCATGTGTGGAGATTTAATAAGCGCCTGGACACTTTGTCTTAAAATCACAGATTTCAAAGGACTGTTTTGACTGCTCTCACTGTGGCCTTGACAGTGAAGGGCAGATTCGGTGAGATGCTCCCTCTTCTCTGTTGTGACAGGTGTTCCACCAAGGTCAGAGCATGAATGGAGCTTGGTGTCAGCTGTTTGCTCTCCATAGGTCTTATCGCTCGGGAATGAAGGTGTCTGTAATGTGGAACAGATATGGATCAGTTAATGTGAGATAAAGCACGTTTTATTGGCCACAGAGTGTGCAACTCGTGTTGTTGACGTCTTGCTCTTTTTGCCATGACAAACCTCAATCATACAGGAACAAAATGTGTTGTTTAGAAATGTAGTTATGTAAGTGTAATTTTTTCTTCTTTACCGTGAAGCGCGTTCGCTTTTTGGTTATTCCGTGCTGGAAAATGTGTGTGTGTGTGTGTGTGTGTGCGCGCATTTCATTTTTTTATTTTTATTTTGGCGCTTGTTCTTTCATTTAGCAGACACTTGTGATTATAATAAATAAATAATAATTGTATTCAATCATTAGTTAACTTCATACTTTCTTTGGCCGTTGAACTTAAAACCTCAATGTATAAAAACGTAAAACGTATTTATTTATTCCTTTATCCCAATTTTACGTTTGACCTGACTGTGTAGTTATTTTTTTGTTCTTTCAGGTTACCTAAAGTTTAACCCCCCCCCCTATTAAAATTAATGTGTAAATTATTTAATTGTTTTAAAGAATACATTTGAGTAATGAAAAAATAAAAGTATTTTAATGTCTCTATTTTTTTTGTTTATGAAAAAATGGCATGTTTTGACCCAAATTTGTTTTTGCATTTTCATTCAAAATGTAATCGCTTATTCAGACTTTCACGTTTTATTGACCATTAAAACTAATACTAAAACATTTTTAGAGAAAATGTACAGAGCCATTGTGGATTTAAGATATGAGAGAGACATGTAGAGGAGGGACTGTGTGTCTGTTCATCCTGTTTACTCGCATTCTCTGGCAGGGCTTACAGGGTCTGAAATGCCACGAGGGAGGCAGTGTTTGTATGTGCGTTTAAATAGAGACCATCCAGCTCATAAAGGCAAGAGTTCATGTGCCACACCGTGTGTGTGTGTGTGAGGGTCCCCCAACCTGACCAGCCTCCGTCCCACTCACACTCCTGAGTAGAACAATTCAATGTCTATGCTGTGCTTGGTTTGTCTGTCAGACACTGCAATGCCTTTTCTTCTGGGCTTCAGACAGGTAAAACAAGCCGGGATTACCTTTGTGCCTTATTCTCTCGTAGACGAGCTTTTTGCATCAATTTGTGTTGGATTGTTCTCATACGTATTGGTTTATACATTTGAAACAGCTAATGTTAGTGTTTGACCTATACCAGTAAATGTTGAATTACAATAGATAATTAAATGCTTACAGTACTTTTTTTTTTTTTTTTTTTTTTNCAGAGTTCTATTAATATAGTTTCATTTTAACATTGTGAAACATCAATTTTTATTGTAGATGTTTTTTTTTTTTTCAAATGCACAGACCAAGATGCGCAATAAGTTTTAACTGTAGTGTGCGCGCCGGAAGTCTTTAAAGTGCTTTGGTTTGATGCAAAGGAACTGAATCATTCCGGGTGTTTGTGCCAATACTGCACTGCTATGGTGTGTTTACTTTTGCAGAGCCGGCTGCTGTGTTCGGGAGTGAACAACCAGAGTTACTTCTGTGATTCCGGTCACTGCTGTGGGGAGTCTCAGTGCTGCAGCTATTATTATGAGGTTTGGTGTAAGTGTCCCATGTTTCCTGCTGTCAACCATCATAACCAAATCCCTTTAAGCTCCAGTGTTTGTCATTCTACCAGAGGGAACATATGTGAGATCGTACCAGTGGATTGCTTTGTACACAATATAATTGTTTTTTACAAATGTTTTTTATAACCTGAGTGTTGTCATCTTTTTCATAGCCGGTCGTAAAAGATACGTGTTTGACACGAGTCAGGAATCATCTAAACCTTTGTTTTAGTTCGGCAGTGCAGTCACTGCTGTAACGTGTATGGTAAAGTCCATATATTGAAAAAAAATTTACTTAAAAATTCATACAAAATGATGCATAAGAGCAGAAATTTTTACATATTTAGCTAAAACGTTCTGGTGATTGGCTGTTATCATATTCATTGTGTGTTATTTATTTATTTATTTATTTTTTTACCTTTTTGTCATTGGCTTGTCCCAGGCTAGTTGTTTTCGTGCCCTCTTCACACCCCTTGGCAGTGTTCTTGAGTTATCGAGTTACTCTGTCCCACTGGTGTACCATCTATTTTAATAACTCCGGGCCTCACTTCATCTCCCTGGTAATTGCAGCACATCTTCTGCTGAGTCAAGGGAGCTGCTCTTTGGGTTTGAGCAGCGGGCGAAATGTGTGTGACTCGGACAGACCCAAATCTAGTGTAACCGGATCGCGGTAGCTCACGTAAACGACTGCCTTAAAGTTCTCGATTAGGAAACGTAGACACCAGTCTGCCTCAAACAGCTATGCTTTATTTGGGGAATGTGGCCCATGCTTGGATCTCACATGACATTAACACAAGCAGCTTTTTTCATCAGAAATTAGAATTTGTTTTCCTTCGATCTGATACTATATTTTTTTTTGTCTGTTTTTTAATTTGTAATGCATCAATGCTTAAACATTGCGTGTCTGTGCTTTCAGGGTTTTGGCTGGTGTTGACACTCATCATCATTCTGGGCTGCTGTTGTGTGTGTCACCACCGGCGAGCCAAACACAGACTACAGCAACAGCAGCGGCAACATGAGATCAACCTCATCGCTTACAGAGAGGCTCATAACTACACCTCTCTACCCTTCTATTTCAGTATGTCTGCTCCTGTCTTTTAACAATTCAATCAATGACAATAATTACGTGATTCTAAAGCGTCTTTCAGTGGCACCAGTGTTTAGCACAGTTGAACTGTAGAAGGGTTCGTTTTCCCACATGTGCATGTGTGAAAACGGCAATTGTATTCTAATCCAGCACCAAAATCAGTTCTAACAAATGTGCTCAAACAAGAGGTGGTGTCTCTGTAAAACGGTCCCTGGTACATTTTTTATACATTTATGGTGTGAACATGGTCCAAACTTGAACCGTACCAACTGCTACGGATCTTGCTTTTTTGGACTAATCCAGTCATCATCAGCCACGCTGTTGACCAGGACCATATCCATATTTTTTGGACTATAAAATGCACCACTGTTAAGCGTCTACTTCCTAATCTTTTTTTCACATGTAAGGCACATGTTTTTTTTAATTATAAAGCGCACACTCTGTTTTTAAACATTTACTAGTATTTAAGTACGCCTTGGTTACAAAAATAAGGTAATACTTAACTCTTCACTTATTTTAACAGAATGGCAGCTTGCGCACTTTTTGTTGCGCAGTTGTTTGCATTGCATTAATACATTGGTTTCCAGTCGGATAAGCGCTTCATTCTCAAATTGCATGGTTTGTCTGTATTGATGTACAGAAGTATTTTCTGTAGTAGGCAGTGAAATGTTCTCCCTATACCAAAAACAAAAGTGTGGTGTTGTCTGCCAGGAGTTCTTTTGCAAAAATCAAAAAAATTCATTTTATGATTTGTGTAGCCATTGAGTGACATGAACATTGTCATGTAACTGCATCAACCAGTACAGCAGCTCCACTGTATTTCTTTTGTTGCACCACATGAATGAGTTAATTCATCTGTATGTTTCCACCTCAGGGTTTCTACCTGGCTACCTCTTACCTGCCTACGAGGAAGTTGAGAACAGACCGCCAACTCCCCCACCTCCGTACAGTGCCTCTCAGACTGGCCAGCCCACCAGCACTGACCCGCTTTGCTCTGAGCAACCAGAAGAGCTCTGCACTGCCCTCCAGTCCAACCCAGTGGCCTCAGCATCCGAGAACTGCACCTCAGGGCCTTGCGCTGAGCCCCCACGTACTCCCACCACACACTGCCCTGGGAGGAACGACCACAAACCCTATTTTAACCTAGAAGGGGACAGGCGTCTCCAGCAGGTGGCGTGTGCGGCCTCACACAGCCTGGTGAAACACGAAGATCAGATGGAACACGGCCTCGACGGCTCTCCGGACAGCAAGGACAAAACTCCTGGACGCCACAGGCGCTTCACGGGCGACTCAGGCATCGAGGTGTGTGTTTGCAGTCAGGGCCCAGTGGATGGAGACGAGGAGGAGGAGGAGATGAAAGAGCTGGTTGGACTTCTGGATAGAGGAGTGCTGGAGGAGCAGGACTTCTGCGAGAGCTGCAACTCCCACAGCAGTGCGGCTTTGAGCCAAGAGGAGCAAGGCCTGGCCGCCGAGTCAGACATGGAGCCACAGCGACCTCCTGTTTGCCTCCATCTGCACACCATCAACGAACAGGAGGCTCCCCACTATGGCAGCAACACGGAACCCCAGAGTTGAGCACAAGGACTTCTGGCAGAGACTTGTTTTGTACTGCTGTATCCCTTTAAGTTCTTTATCCTCAGTTTGTACTGTCTGCAATGTCACTTTTGGTGAACGTCCGCGTGTTTATAAGAGAGAAACCTTCTCTCTGACTTCTAGGTGGATTGGATAATCTTAAAAGACGTTAGGGCTCACGATTGGAAAGCTGCCTGGGTTTATAGCCATATCATGAGGATTCTGAGGTTTTTGCGCTGGTTTGTTTCATTAGGAGCTGATTGCCTTGTGTTAAGAGAAATATAAGTAAATATTCATTTCTCACAGGTGTTGAGATTTAACCTTGAATGACAGAGAGGTGACAACAGAGCTTTAATCTATAGTTATTTAGTTGCATGATTGCGGATTTTGCATTCTTGCTTGCTCAAGTCGGCTTGGTTGTTTAATCTGAGATGTAATCGAATGATGAAGGACAGGATTCTCTCTTTTCCTGCAAAAGTGAATTTCCGGACACTTGCGTTCTGCTTTACTTCATTTGTTGTTTTGATTGAATCGCCTGTGTATTTGCATAGCCGGAATTGATCTGCCTCTGCTCACATTCTGTAGTGACATTCTAAAGGCTGTTATGCAAAGACGCTTTAAATAACGTATGGAGATGTTTTAGTCTGTACGTTGAACCCATCTTGACATTTTCAGCATGTGCCTTTGTGGGTGTCAGTTCTTCATATGCCTTAAAAAAGTGAGTCCACTTACTTCCTCCAAACTAAGGCAAGGGCCAGTAAGAGTGAACGATGTTCTGTTTGAAAGAAACGTTCAATAAGCCTTCCAGAGAGAAAATATTTGAATGTTTGTCTGGTTGTTTGCCTTTATTTCTGTTTTATTTTTCCATGTACTTGTGAGTTGCTTCGGCATGTAAACACTGTAAGGGGAACCCTGCACCACTATCAGTTAGGTGATTTATGTTTTATTACATACAGTAAGCTTTTCATGTAGCCGATCAGGTTTTAGTATCAGTGTGGCTTTCTGAGTAGCACTTGTTTAACATGGATGTGGATCTTAATTGTGTGTTTGATTTCAAGTGGAAGAGAAATTGCCCCAAACTGCTACGATGAATATATGGGTATTCAAGATTGTTTCAAGCCAAATCATTTTTTTCCTTATAATTATTTTAGAAATGAGACGTATAACACGGGAGTCTTATCTTGGGTGCGGATACTTGTCAAGGCCTTGCAGTCCGTCAGTCCTGGAGCCGAATCGACGGGTTAGACGGAGTAACAGGCTTTGGAGAATGTAACTAATGGTGCCTTTGATGTAGCGTGTGTGTACGACTAACTTTTGTAATCATTCGGACCAGTTATAGCATCAGAGATGCATTTATCAAAATCACTAACAGCGACTAATTAAGCTTAAAACCACAAAGTTCAGGTTAGTCATCTGTCATGGTGCTTCTCTCTCCGGCTTTCAGGATGTTTTGTGTTTCTTCGTTTGAGACCAAAGGTACTGATCCAGTTGAAATCTAGCTTTCCCCGATGTTGTCAATGCACTGTTCTGACTGAGCGGAGAGGATGTGCTTGAAGGTGACGAAGGCTTTCCAAGCCGATTGCTTTTTTTTCGTAAGCTTTGAGTTCAGCCTGGTACTACAACTTGTTCCTGTAGTCACTTACTTTTTGTATCTAGATCTGTATTTTCTGCATTTTATAAGACTCTCAACAAATGGGTATCAAAGAATGTTCCATATCAATAAAGTTTGTCAAGCCAAAGAATACTACCTGATTCAGATTAATGAACAAACCCCCGTGTGCAATATTTTCTTCAAGTGACCTGGAGTTCATGAATTAAACATGTGGATGAGTGAATGTGTTTTTCTGTGTCTTTCAATGTGATAGGTTGACCACTGGTCTTGGGTGTGTCCTGTGCTTTGGCCACAATCAATGAAAAAGACAGATGAACTGAACAAGATCACTTTGGTATTTCTTAAAAATTTATTTTGGCAATATGCTTTCTGACACACATCTACTATACTATATATGTATATACTTCTACTACTACACAACTATAACCAATATAAGGGCCACTTTATTAAAAAAACGTTAAATATTCAGCAGTGCTGCATAAGTGGGACTTTTCCCCAGTCGGCTCTGAGTTTAGCCATCACTTTGTGTTTGGTAGGCTGGAGTACCACACCAAACTTGCCATGGAGGTCAGGAAGAGGCTGATCAGCGGGCATCTCTAATGAAAAGCGCTGCAAGATCCACGACAAGAACAAAAACAGTTCCATTTTGGCCAAAGCTTCTCCCAGACAAACACGAATTCCGGCACCGAATGGCAAGTAGCTGGCTGATGGTTGGCACAAACCATCCTCTTCCTCGTTGAGAAATCGACCTGATGAGTCAGAGAAGAAACGTTGTCATTCAACACCTATCCATTAAACCTGCCGTTTCTCACCTGGGTCAAACAGTTCAGGATTCTTCCATTCTTTCTCATCATGATGCAGGGACCACAGGTTGATGATGACTCTAGTCCCTTTCTTCACGGAGAATTCTCCCACACTGTGAAACAAAGTCATAATGACCCCTGAAAGTCTGAAATGGAGTTATTATTACGGTGTATACCTGGAGTCTTCTAGCGCCACGTGAGGAATGAGGAGAGGAGAGACCGGTCGAATCCTCAGCACTTCCCTTATAGTGGCTTCAAGAAAGGGCAAATTCCCCCTGTCGCTCAGTTGGGGATGTCTGTCCTTTCCAATCTTAACGTCAAGCTCTTCTTGGATCCTTTTCTGCACCTATTTTAAAAAAAATGGAAGTGTGTGTGTGTGCGTGCGTTATCCAGAGATGACCTGGAACTGATTCTGGAGTCCATCATCATCAGCTTTATTTACCTGTGGGTGGTGGACAAGGTAAGCGACCGACCATTTCAGCACAGTTGTAGTTGTTTCCACTCCTGCTCCAAAAATGTCTCCCACCGTCATCAGTATGTGGTCTTCGGTTAAACCAACATCTTTGGTGCTGGTGTTGTTGTTCTCGGAGCTGCGTTTGGCTCTCAACAGCGCGTCCAGGAGATCGCGCTGGATGTTATCACTGTAATCCACCTGTAGAGGGAGACATACCCCAGGTTACTGTGGCAAAATGGCCTGGGAGTTCAGTTGTTTCCCACAGCTGGAGCCAATCCCGGAAACCAAAAGGCGTGACACATACCGTTGATTGATTGGTGGCCAACCAATCACAGAGCAGGACTCAGACACGCTCACACTCACATATGATCAGCAACATATTACTGAACTGTTAGTCATATTTCTATTCACTTCCTTGAACACGCACGCACACATACACATACACCCC
>CM051500.1:17974944-18089437 GCA_028031935.1 Paedocypris micromegethes
CACACACAAACACACTCGTTGTTTTATTACCTTGTGCTCCTCGTACTTCTTCCAAAGCAGTTTGTCTCTGATGGAAACACACTTTCTTAAGATGTTAAGATCTTTATTCGGAAGTATCTTAAGTGTCAAACAGAAAGACAGAACCAGAAGTTAATACTTTTTCTTGTGATACAAAAAAAATTAAAAATCTCAATGGAAAAGTGTGATTCACAAGAAAAACATAAAGAAAGCTACATTTATAAATGTTGACTGTGCTACCAAATTTGAAAGCTGTGAGCATTTCAGGTGAGTAAGCGGCAACATGGAGGATGGAGTTGATAGTGTTACTAAAGGGCACTTTGGACAAAGCCACTAATAAATCCAAACAGGTACAGACTTTTTTAGGAGAACAAATGATAAAAATGACATAGGAGTTAAATTATAAAACTATTACAGTTTATGTGTTCAAATTCTCACCTGTAGCCACGGGAAAATATCCACCAGACTGTCTTTAGCCACTGTGTCCACGATTCCCTGACTGTACTGCAGCATTGACTCAAACTCGGCGTCTCCGCGTTCATACGAGGAGTTGAAGCAGAGCGCACACACCACGTTTGTGACGGCCCGGGTCAGCTCGGGCGCCAGATCCACTGCTTGACTCTGACATTCAGATAACAGCTTACACATGGAGCTCGCCTCTCTGCAAACTGAAGATGGAAAAAAGCTGAGTGTCATACCAACTGGATCTTCCCAAGACTTCCACACACATCTGTTTTCTGTACAGCTTGGCTCATTCGACACTTACTTATCTTCTCGATAGAAAGAGAACCTTCACCAAACATGCAAAGGGCTCCGTGCACCAGTTTTCGATGGAACTTCCACGTGGACCCGTAGTCACCGAACGCTATGTCTTTCCCCTCCCGAGTTAGCAAGTCTGTTGTGACCTTGAAGAAAAGCACATCCATGAAACAAAACACAGCTTTAGTCAAACTTAATTGAAGATTAAATACTCACAGTCCGTGGCCTTCCGGCAAATATTTTCCCTTTTTTGATAAGAACCTCTTTGGCGTGGTGATGGTTGTTCACTATTAAAACCTTGTGTGAGCCCATCATAAGAGAATAAATGTCTCCATATTTAGCTTGAAGCTGGTGAAAAAATAAGTGTGGCGGACTCTCGCTAATCAGGCTGAGGATGCTTCCAATGATGGGCAGAGATGGGAGACTCGGAGGAGTCCTGTCTCCTGGCAGGAATCCATTCATCTTTCTTTTGAGATAGACCACGGCCAAAAGCACGGCGGAAAGCAAACAGGAGCATAAAAGCCATGGAAAAACCCGGAGCTCAGACATGGTCAGATCTGCAGCTCCACACGAGCGGGAGAGCTTTTATATGAAGTTGTATCCTTGGATGAATGTCACAGCCTTGACCTTGAAAACAGTCGAACACGCATGTTAGAGGTAAGAGGACGTAAGAGGACTTTGATTTGCCCTCATTTCTAACAAACGTTTGGAATCCAGCTTTTGGAAAATGTCTTTTTATTAGCTCTGTCAAAAGATAAATTTTTTTAACTAGTTAATCGCACTTCCCTGACCAATTTAATCGCAATTAAAAGACTGAAGCTTGTAATATTGGATATTGAGGTCGTTGAATACTAAAACACTCGTTGAAATACTGTAAAATTATTTAGTATAATTTTTGTTCAATTTGCAATGTACTGTCTTTGTTTTTTAACCCTACGAGGACTACTTGCGCTTTTTTCAAGTTAAAACACACAAAAACTGTTGTTTTGGACTTACATATGTGTCATTCATCAACTGAAGTTTGAAGTACGTATTCTTTTAGGGTTACACTCTTAATAAAAACAGGACATTGTAAATTTTTTTTTATAAAATTAAGAACTTTTGCCTTCTCTTTGCCAGCTGAAAACGAACTGTAACTTAATAAATACCGTATTTACTCGCTTATAAGTCGATCCGCTTATAAGTCGACCCCCCACTTCAGCTGTGAGACTCTATTCTGTTTAGACCCGCTTATAAGTCGGGGGAAAGAAATGAGAGCAAAGTGAAAATGAGTAGAAACCCTATTTTTGGTTTCATATAAAGTCAATTTAGGTTATTTGGGGCTCACGGAAACACTACAGCGGCACAGGGAAATAATGATAGAACACCTGTTCAGATGCTCTTTAATCCTTACTATAGAAATAATAAAAGTATTCAGACATCCTTGGTGGTAAAGGAAATTTAAAATTCAAGTAGCACTGTAACACTGTTGAAATCCACCGTGTGACTCGTTTATTTGTGAAGCCCCAAGCCAAAGAGAGACACAGAAGTCAGAAGAGAGCTGAGCTGAAAGAGTGAGACAGCGTGTGTGCGTGTGTCTGTGAGAGCGCGGAGCAGTGGCGAGCAGAGTGCTGCTCCTCTGCACAGCTTGTGGCGTAAAATAAATGTAAGAAAATACAGTGTACTCTGTTTATCTAATCCGTATGAATCCAAAGCTTCGGCTTTTTGAACAAAGTTATTTGCAGTTGATAAGTGTTTCTCAGTGAGAGGGGAAAACTAGGTCAGTGTCACTATGCGCCTAAGTGCCAACACCTGATCTCAATGACAGTGAGTTGCCTGATAAAAATTTTTGACGTGATTAATGTCGTCAAAAATTATTGACGCAATTAAGCACTTAAAATTATTGACGCAATTAAGCACTTAAAATTATTCACGTGAGTTAACTCGTTAACTTTGACAGCACTACTTTATATTAATGAGGTTCGAGCAAAAAGGCAAAAGCCAAATATATGTGTAAGATTAACAAAGGAATAATATATAAAGAAAATGTCAATTGAAAAAATACTGCAGCGCCTCAGCAGGTTTACGTACCGTTCCTGAAGAGCCAATGTTCCTGAAGAGCCAATGTCTTTTAGATACTCGTGCCCCAATACACCGCACGACACCGAGTATCTGCCGATATCACACACAGAGAGTAAGCATTATTGAGGTGCTAGGTTTTATCAAAGCACTGCTATAATTACACTCATTCTATACACATCTACACAACAGGACAACCAGCCACACCATTGGGATGTCTACATACCACACAATTGGTAGGTTTACCCTTTTACACTAAACAGTTAGAACAATGAACACACATGATCCTCACATAAAACACTGCACAACGACACAAAAAACATCTACATAAAACACACGTTTTAACACTAAAAACAACAAAAATCCCTTGTCGGAAAGCGTTATGACGTCATTGATGGTGACGCCAAAATACCCGAGATCCAACTGATCGCCACAATATTACAACAAAACAAATGTGTAAAAAGTATTGAAAGCGTCTATAACAATACAATAAAGGACTCTGTTAAACCAAAATAAGTGAAATGTGTGTGCGTGTGTGTGTGCGCGCGTTTGTGCGTGCGTGCGTGCGTACAAGAACATTTTGAGGGTCGTTCCGTTCTCTCGCGTTTTGAATTGCGCCGGGTGAGTTGCCGTAGTAAACAGTAATGGCGTCCTCCGATCCCCAGCCTCGTTTCGGCCAGTCCGTTAAAGGTTTGCTGTCCGATAAAGTGACTTCTTGCAGTGGAGATGTGATTACTCTCACACGACAAGCGTTGAAGGGATCGCGCAGCCAAGAGGTGAGTGAGTGAGTGAGTGAGTGAGTGAGTGAGTGAGTGAGTGAGTGAGTGAATAAAGCCTGTATTTACCGCTCGACTACGGTGAACACGCGCATTCGGAGTCACGTCATAAAGTCATAGAGTCGCTCTCGCAAGACAACCTGATAAGAGTTTATCTTTCGTCTTTATACAGGATTTTCTATAATGTTTTTCTTATTGACAGCTACTGAGTCAGGCAGCCAGAAACATGGTTATTCAAGAAGACGCCATTCTGCATTCTGAGGATGTAGGTTGTATATTGAAGACTTTTTGTGATGTTTTCTTATAATACTAGTAGCGGTTTTATCTTGTGTCTTTGCATTTTCTTTGTACTTGTAGAGTTTAAGGAAAATGTCCATTATAACGACTCATCTGCAGTATCAGTAAGTATATAGGTTCATGCTATGGTTTGGTTTACCATGCAATTCCGTTTTTTTTTTTTTTTTTTTTTCAATTTCAGCTTTTTTCTTCTTTACGTACACGTCTTTACATGTGGTATGTTTTTCTTATTTTTAAAAACATACGTGAACACGAACTGAATTAAAACGACTTCATAAAAAGCACAGCATTAGTTATCATTATGTGCCATTTGATTTCAAATGTTTTATTAAAATGTACCACGCATAAAGATGAATGTAAACAGTTGCATATTGCACAAAATATCAAACAGTAATAAATATAACAAACTCATTTCACTCAATATGCAAGTGTACTATTTCATTATGTTTTTTTGTCGGGTGAATTGCATGTCTGTATGTGACTGTTTTCTGAAGTGACACTGACTGTGATTTTTTTTTTCCATCAATGCAGACAAGAGGCAATACAGAAAAAGTGAGTTGTGGTATTAACTTTGTCTTTCATTACATCACATGTGCTTTTGCTTTTAATGCGGATATCTCTTGTCTTTACAGTGTGGAACACTCCAAAAACCTCCAAGACCAGCTACGACACTTGATGAAATAAGTCTTGTTCCCTGGAGTTTTTTGTTGCTTTCAGAGCGTTGATCGTACAGCAGACACACCATTTAAGAGCACAGATTATGGATTATTGCTTTATTTCATGCTCTCCATGTCAACAACCTCCGCTTGAATGTGCAGTTGAGTGGCCCTTGGATTGCAACACATTTCCAAGGTCATCGACAAGGCTTTCCAGACGGTGCTGTAAATTTGTATTATCTTAAAAGCGTCTTTCTGGAAAACTCTCATGAATTGCTTTTAGAGTAATACTATTAACTTAAGTCCTTTGCTCTCTAGACACCAAATAATTTTATCAATTCATAATTCAATTTGTGTATTCTTTTTGTACAAAAATGAATTTACTGGGGTTTTTTGTGTAAGATTGGTGCTTTTTTATTTGAAACATGCAGAATAGTGTATTTGTGACTGTCTGTGTAGAACACAGCCGTGTTTTTTCATCATGGTGATCCTGCAAGGGCGAGCAGATGGACGTCCTAGAGTCAGACCTTGAGCATAAATCATGATTCCACCACAAAGTTTTGACTAATGGCAGCCAAGAACAGTACAGTACAGTATAGTATAGTTTAAATCAAGTCAAAATATGAGCACAGGACCCTACAACCAACAATCAATGTTTATTGATTTCACTGTTTGAATTTTCATATGCTAGGTTTTATGTACAGTAATTTCATATAATCATTAAGATGCAAAACACGCTGTCAAAGAAATCTTGGTAGCCAGGCGAGATATTTTTATGTGCAGCGGATCAGCTGTAATAAAGGCTAAACATTATCTTAAAGTAGCTTGATAACTTGACACGTTCACACTCAGAGGATCATGGGAGATAGTGAAGCAAACCTTGACATGAAAAGAATGTTCTGTACCTCCCTTTCTGTGACTTATCAGTGTTCAAGGCCTTTAATAATGTAGTCACTACTCTGCCTGTTTAAAATGCAAAAAAAAAAACGTATTTTTTACCCAAAGTGTCTGTGTGTGTGTGTGTGTGTGTGTGTGTGTGTGTGTGTGTGTGTACAGTATATGTGTTTAAACAGTATATGTATGCATATATAGTATAAAAGATACACAGTTATACATGTGTATACGTATATATGTATTTGTATACACACACACACACACACACACACACACACACAATATACTCTATATAGTGTATTGTATATACAGTGCATATATTAGTATAAAAGAGCAAGCATCTGTTTTTTTAACTGGAAAACTTTGAATTAAAACCATATGTAAGGTTTTTTGTTAATTTTTCTTATTTTTATGCAATTAATTGTTTTGATTGTTTTGTGCATATATAAAACATTTATGTAATTATTCTTCATTGTTGTTTGTTTTGTTGTTCATCATTTAAAATATAATGTTTGTGTCTATGCTTTCATTAAAAATCAGTATAGAGTTTGGTAAAGACAACTGTGGGTCCAAATAAAATGAGTGATTACAAATGTGTATAAAGAGTCTCTGTTTGTTCTCAAACAGTTTTGCCCCAAATTAAATGTGCTTTGTTTAACTAAGAAATGTGTTTCCTTGGAGTGGGGTGCCTCTGGGTTACTATAGTACACAAGTGTAGTCTTGTTAATACCAGATGCTTTCATTAGTCTGTTGTGCTGATGTTGACCAATACTGTGTGTGACTTCCATAGTAGAATTTAATATTTATATTGTTTTATAAATAAACATGCACCGAGATAATTGTCATCTCGTGGTTCATAGACTCAAGAGCCTTTAATACTTTTACGACTTGGAATTTAATAAAATACAAACAATTATTATATACAAATATGATTCCCTTTTATAGACTTTTGAATTTCACTTGAAGGGCTTTGAGGTCTGTAACGCTTCGTTTTATGTGTCTGAAATGATTATTGATATGCTTCTGCCTCCACCTACAGGTGAAGTAGCGCACTGCAGGTTCGTCAACCACAACAACTCGATTTAAAATCAAAAGCCTGTTTGGTTTCAAATGAATCATTTTTAGTAACGCGTTGTAAAAGCTCATATTTCACTGTCAACTTTCACTAAAGTTAAATGTGAACAGATTAAAAGAGAAAATGTAAAATAATTGGTAAGAAAAAGTTATGAATGTGTGTCTTTATGTATGTGTGTTAGAATTATCATGTTCAAGTTAATGAAATCAAGTCATTGCAACTGTATTTGTGTCAAGTATTGTGTTGGGTACAGTTTGCAACGTATTTATTTACATAAAAACATCTGCAAAACAAACTTGTTCTGCCTATGTGTTTATGTTTTACACTGCATAGTTTGAAACTGTTAAAATTGTTGACGATAACATGTAATTACAACGTAGAGTAGGTTTGTAAACTGCCTGACACATCTGTAGCTCGACTGATATTAGTGCAGGTCTGTTCAACCCGTGTTCAAAAATCAACTTTTACAGAAACGTAAAAAATCTCAGAATTATCCCCGAAATATTTCACTTAAACGTCATGTATTGGACAGTAGTTTTACTGGTAAGATACAGTTGGCCGCCAGTGGCCACGCCCACCCTTAAGGTACCTCTCGATTTAACGAGCGATTGGTGTTTTAAACGCTCGTTTCCGCATTCACAGCCGCCGGGGCCGCCTGCCGGCTGTTTTACCGCGCGACGCCATTGGACCAAACTGACCTAAATTTGCATGCGCCAGTTAATTGGCCAAAATGAACGTCCATCAACATGCATTCGCACTCACAGCAGTTCACATTTAGCGTGCTGAAGTGACATCGTGGTGCAGAGAGGCAGCGAAACGCCGCGAGGAATGCCGACCATGTTGCTTGATGTCAGGAAAGCCGTAGAGAGGATGAAGGCGGACGCGGACTCCCTCTGACTGTGGCAGACCAAATTCATTCACTAAACTCTGCCCATTGTCAACATGGCAGAGCAATGGACCGCAGTGCCCACTTCTAATATGGCGGCGCTGAACCGGGCTAGATCGTTGACTGTTATGTTCCTAATTGTCAGCAGTTGTTTAATCAGCAGCACTGATGGCAAAGACGCTCCAGAAGAGACTGTCATCATCGGCCTCAGACTCGAGGACACCGACGAGGTGTCGTTTATGGACAGAGGAGTTTTGCGCGTCAGCGAGCGATCTCGTGTCAAGTTAAGAGTCTACGGGCAAAACATCAACAACGAGACGTGGTCTAAACTCGCCTTCACGGAACATAGAATGAGTAGCAACGCACCTGCGGAGAGCCCGAGTCCCGACGACGCCGTCGCTGTCCCGCATCCCTGTGGCATCCGATCCTCGGATATCATCATCAGTCCGAACGTGGAGGTAAACCGAAAGACTTCAGGAACTATTGAAATAGAGGTGAAACCTTTGCGCAAAACCGAGAAGAGTAAAATGTATTACTTGTGCATTGCCACCGCAGCACCCGGAGCGCAGGACTCGTGGTCCGAAAGCACCTGGATTTACCACGAAGGCCATGACACTAAAGTTCTCGTGGTGGAGGAGAAAAAGTTCCTGCTGCCCTTTTGGCTGCAGGTGATTTTCATAGCCATGCTGTTGTGCTTGTCCGGCATGTTCAGCGGCCTGAATCTTGGTCTGATGGCGCTTGATCCCATGGAGCTCCGGATAGTCCAGAACTGCGGCACGGAGAAGGAGAAAAACTATGCCAAGAAAATAGAACCAGTCCGAAGCCAAGGCAACTACCTTCTGTGCTCCTTGCTATTAGGAAATGTCCTGGTCAATACTACTTTGACCATACTGCTTGATGACATCGCGGGGTCAGGGCTGATTGCCGTGGTGGTGTCCACTATAGGGATCGTGATCTTTGGAGAAATCGTCCCACAAGCCATCTGCTCCAGGCACGGCCTGGCCGTTGGAGCCAACACGATATTCCTCACCAAGTTTTTCATGATCCTCACTTTCCCCGCGTCTTATCCAGTCAGCAAACTCCTGGACCATGTGCTCGGTCAAGAGATCGGGACTGTGTACAATAGGGAGAAGCTCCTGGAGATGCTCAGAGTAACGGATCCATATAACGATCTGGTGAAAGAGGAGCTCAATATTATCCAGGGTGCACTGGAACTCAGGACTAAAACTGTGGAGGATGTCATGACACCTCTGCGAGACTGCTTCATGATCGCCGGAGATGCCATTTTGGACTTTAACACCATGTCTGAGATCATGGAGAGCGGCTACACGCGGATTCCCGTGTACGAGGGGGAGATGTGTCACATTGTGGACCTGCTGTTTGTGAAGGACTTGGCCTTTGTGGATCCAGACGACTGCACACCGTTGAAAACCATCACGAAGTTCTACAGCCACCCTCTCCATTTTGTCTTCAACGACACTAAGCTGGACGCCATGCTGGAGGAGTTTAAAAAAGGTAAAAGTCTAAGGCTTTTATTTCCATGCATTTGTTACGCTGTCACGTTCACAGCATTGTGAGGCTTTGGTTGCGCTCAAGGTCATACAAACTTTACAGAGAACACATGGGAAGTCGCAACCCTGCACTCCAAAGAAGTTAAATTGGCCTTACGCGGTAACCATGGCAACAGGTGTGCGTGTGGCACCGTGCGCTAAAAACAATGTGCAAAGAATATCTAATGCACTAAATTAGCTGCTGATCCTGTCAATTATTGCTGTTAGTTTCAGAAACAATCTATTATAAGGTGAAGCAGAGCAATTTTGCATTATTTTTGCAGTTAAGCTCCTTAATGTCAATTATTATGAAGCTTGACCTAGAAAGTTTCACACAGAGGCTCAAGTCGTATATATTCATATCTACATTGACTCGGAACAGCTCTCCTGTCAGCGGCTGTTAAGCAGAACTGCTGCTGATGTCAAATATACCAAAGGGTTGTGTATGTTTATGAGATGTTCTGGTTCCTCAGAGCTCTGGTTTTTAGTGAAGACCCATCAACACCAACAAAACCCAGCCATCACTGAAGTCAGGCTGTGGGTCAGATCTCTTGAACAGAGTTCATGAAATGTAAGGTCATTTGTCCTGGTATCTGATCACGTAGTTGTGTATTCAGCAAATGTTCTGCCAAATATAATCCTTTTTATTGAATGACACCAAAGTCTAGGATGGTGTTTTATGATTGCACTTTAGGAAATCATTTTTCAACCGTTACCAATCACTTTTGCGAGCCATTGCTTTTACTGCTCATTCAGAAAAGGACTCTCAAGGCTGCAATCATTTTTTATTTGATTTTGGGATATTTAATAATTAAATTAATGGATTTTTGTTTCGTTGCCTTACTATCTCTCTCTATCTCTATCTATCTCTAGTAAATGTTTTTTTTTTTGCTCTCATTAAAACAACAGAAACTAATTAAACATAACTGTTTGCAAAAATAATTTTGCATAATTTGCAAAAAAAGCTGAAAAAATAGATAAGTACCACTTGTTTTTAATTTTAACACATTAATATGTAACGGGAGGGGAGCAAAATAAAAAGAGTTTGCTTTCTGTCATATTCATAATGGTAAAAATCATTGTCAGATGTGGTGGCATCAGTAATATTCTGCTCTCTGGGAAAACTCCCAGGCCTCGTGTGAATTTACATTATTTTATAACATAAGGCTCTATAGTTTGTTGTTTATGTCCCAGGCCCTTTTTTTATTTTATTTTATTATAAGAATATATTTTATTATTATTGTTATTTTTTTTTTTATTATTTATTTATTTTTTTTTTTTTTGCAAGTTTAATTTGGTGCAAAACATTCTTCCGCTCAACAGTGCAAATTTCAAACAGACTGTTGCCCGCTCAGGGACACACCACAGTAGGATCACGGCCCAGCATTCCACAAATTGTGGCTCAACAGGAAATGGACTTAAAACAGATTTGGGCAACAATTGAGGTATGTGTAGTACAGTGTCAAGCTCGATTCCATCAACAAAGCCTGTCTTAGAAGCTCCTACATCTCTTGTATACAGAACTTTGAATTACCAACACAAGCTTTTTTTGCTTTTTAGTTGTGACATGACATGCCTTTCAAATGCTGTTTACTCAACACAAAAGTTGTGATATTATGTTATGGTGAAAGCATGCGATCACCTGACACGCCTGAGAGAAAGTAACCATTTAGCCAGGCAGTAATGGATTTTGGTCATGTATAATTCATCCTCAAAGCTCTCGTGAATCGTTACGATTTACTCTATGGCTTTCGTAATTTCACTAAATGTTTTTATTACTCTATATTTGTAACCTAAATCTCTTGATTGTAGATTTTGGTAGTTTTGGCGTTCTTATAAAATGAAGAATGAGAGGTATTTTAGTTGAAAATGTTATGGATTGGAATTTGTAATCCTGTAAGCAGGGTCAGGAATTCACAGGGTTAATTGATGTTTATGTTGACACCACAAGGCGCATTTGGCAGACTGAAACATGAAATTGTTGTAAACAAGATGAACTTACCAGTTTCCAGTAATGATCTTTTAGGATATCCTACTTGTTGTTTGAGTTACAACAGTTACTGAAAATGATCAATGAGAGAAAAGGTCTGAAACTGATTTAGTCATGCAAGCCAATGGCAAAAATGGAGAAGGCTGTTGGGGTCAACCAGTCCGTTACAAAGAAAGGAAATTTGATTTAACTTCATATCGACAATTTGTTTTCTTAAGTGTATGTGTGTGTGCTTGATTAATACTCAGTGTTGCTTTGTTACATTGAATGTTACGTTTCTTGTAAATTTGTTTTGACACACACTTGATACTGTTCACAATATAACACTTACATGGTATTTTGAACAAAATGTAAAAAAAAAAAGTTAAAAGTGCATTTTATCAGTTGTTCATTAAAGAAAAGGGAATTTAAAGTTTTTAACGCAATGTCTTCATCAATCTTCTACTTATTGAACATTTTTATATTCCGAACTATAGTCATAAAACTACAATAAAACCAATGCAATGTCTTGCAAATCCCAATATCCTAATAAAGTCCATGTTAAAAGTGTTTTACATAATATTTAAGCATTATCATAGCCCTATCTTGTCTTTATCTCAACTATGGGCCAGGAAAACATAAAAATGAGCTGCATGAAAATTTCTGTTTCCGGTGGGTTGCTTTATTGAAACTGATGCAAGTGGATTTCTTGGGAGCCTGCGCTTTAATCCATGAAAAGACAGTATTAAAAAGAAAAAAATTCCGCCCCGATAAGGGCCTGCAACAATTGTTCCAGTAAACCACCACAGACTTGCCACCCACTGTCCCACTGACTATTTTTAGGCAAATTCCATAATGGAAAATTTTCTAAAGAAAAAAAAACTCATTCCGTTAGTAAGTAGGGAATGTGCAAAACTGTCTTAAAGCCACATTGCTTTGTTCAGTGTAAGCTGATGTTGTCTCGGAGAAAGACAATGTGCATGTTCATTTCATTAAACTTTTCAGCAATCCTAAATTTTTGACAAAAATGTGTTTCTAAAAATCTGTTGTCGCACACGGGGATGTCAAAGCTTTAAATCTCTTCATCAGAGCATTGAGTCTTGTTTTTTTTTTTTTTTTAATTTCTCACTCGAAAAGTTCAGAAAAACTGTGTGTGACATAACATGATGCTTTTGTGTTACGCTTTATGATAAGAGCGGTTCTGTTATTTGCCCGTGACTCGCGTTGGTTTTTCCGAGGCATGGAACAATAGCCTCTCTTCTTTATGTAGATTCTTTGGATAAGGGACCTTATGTGTTCAGCTCGCCTCTAACTGGACTGAACTGATGGAAGATGAAGTGGTTCATTATGTTTTATTGAGCGCTTGGTGGAGTCGTGGCTGTCAAGAACTCTCAGACAGGTCAGGGGTGAGAGATGTGAGCTGGTACAGAAAACTCAGATTAAACTGTAAAAAAAAAAAATCTGTTCAACAACCACCTCTTTGTTACAAGAGTAATCTTATTTTCACACTTTTTAAATGCTGGTTTTAGGTGGGAACAAACCTATATTTCCCCAGACACGTATTAGTGTTTCTAAAAGCATGAAAACAGCCCCAAGCACCGGGTAAAGCAAGTTTGGTCAGTCATTAACCCGACTCGCTCTGCCAAGGGAGAACTGCATAGCCTTATTTTAAAGAAACCTCCTCCTGGATTTCAGCTGGCAATCGCTCATATTCATGATATGGTTTTTTTTTTTCTTTTGTAATGAATTGCCACGCTGTCACGCCGGTGAGAGCATCGCCCAAGTTCGGATGGAAACTTCATTTCAGATCTAATATTAGCTTTGGCTGTGGAAAATTCCTTTTTAAATGATCACTAGCTGAGAAACAGGAAAAGAATTTTCTTTAACGTTTTGGTTGACAGTGCTGGGTAGGATTTTTTTTAAGCAGCTTATCAAGGAGGTCCTGGGAAAGCAGATGTGGAGCCATGAGAGACTCGCTAAGAAAACGCCACATATTGTTGTCTGACTGACTCTGAGATCCTTGCTTGAAATTTGCTAAATCACGTGTACGTTGACGGAGAATTCTCATTTTTCTCTGATATTGCTAATCGTTTTTGCCGCATTTAGCAGGTGATTAGAAACCTCAATCTGAAAAGCTGATGCATCATAACCTCTCACTATAACCGTAAGATGTTTGTTTCTGCAGGTAAATCCCATCTGGCCATTGTCCAAAGAGTGAACAATGAAGGGGAGGGAGACCCGTTCTACGAAGTTCAGGGCATCGTCACACTAGAGGACGTCATCGAGGAAATCATCAAGTCTGAGATTCTCGACGAAACCGACTTGTACAGTGAGTTTTTTTGTACTGTTGATCTTGTTGTGATTGAGACAAGGTCAACTAACCATTTTCTCCGGTTTCCCCAATAAAAGCTGATAATAAGACAAAAAAGAAGATTGTTCACAGGGAGAGAAAGCAGGACTTTTCTGCTTTCAAACCCACGGATAACGAAATGGGGGTGAAGATTTCACCCCAGCTCCTTCTGGCCACTCTACGTTTTCTGGCAACTGGTATTGTCAATGTGTTTTCTTCTGTCTTGTATCGATTTGTTGAATGTATTTTAATTCAGTTTGTCTTTTCCACCAGAAGTGGACTCTTTTAGTTTGAATCAGATGTCGGAAAAAATCCTGCTTCGTTTGCTGAAACATCCCAATGTGATCCAGGAGCTCAAGTACGACGACAAAAACAAGAAAATGTCAGAGCACTACCTCTTTCATCGCAACAAGCCTGTGGACTACTTCATCCTCATCTTGCAGGTCAGGGGTCACGCCTTCACTGTCACACCTTCACTATCCTGAGTTGAAGCAAGATGTTGTGATCCAGGCTGATTTAAATTGGCAAAAAATCAACAAAATCCTAACCTCAAGTAAGATAAAGATCAACCCAAAACTATATATTTTGCAATGGAAATAAAATGACTTGATCATGTTCTAATTTCTAAATGCCATATACGTATATCGGTTTTCTGAACCTCTTTATCCATTTTTGAGTCACAAGGTTGGACACACACACACACACACACACACACACACATACATACATTCCCACTCTCACGCACACCTATGGGCAATTTTACATATTCCAATTGAAAGAATAAATGTTTTTTGGACTGTGGGAGGAAAGATGAGACTCACAAGCAAGCACAGGGAGAACATACAAACAAAACTTTGCATCACCTCATAAGTATTTTATTTTATTTTAAAATTCCAGAATTGCTATTTTACAGTATAACCAGTTTGTTTGATCATTTAGGAACAAACACAAGTGCATAACACTGTTAACAATATTATGTAATTGACACTCGCTTAGAAATTATGATGCAACTGAGTGAGAAAACGGAACGGAAATACTGCGAATCACATTCTCACTAGTCAATCAGAGTAAGAGAAGAGAAACTAGTGCCAAAAGTCCAAGGTCAAAAATCTGTAAAAATTGGTATCAAACGTACCAAAAATTCTTAAATGGGGAAAAAATAAGTTTTGAACAAAATGTGTAAATTGCTAGTTAAGAATTAAAAAAATAAACAAAAATGTAAAAATGGTTTGATATTTTTGGCACTAATCTAATTCTATACAGTTTGAATGTATCCATCAGAATCGAAAATCTAAAATTATCGCAATTCCGCTACACCTCAAAAATCATGTTTTTTTTTTTGTCTACGTTTCACAGCCCTACACAACTAGTAGTATGACTTTTTTCTAACGAGTGGACATTGCACGATTTTATTGCAGGATTTACGTGTCTTTGACGGCAATTTCAGAATGCAATAAATTCATATCGTTTTGCAATGCATGTCTTTCTTTGAGGTTGGTTAAGGAAACAATACGGATAAATCTTCTTTTGGGAATGTGTGTTCCTCTCTTTTGCTTCACAGGGAAAGGTGGAAGTAGAGGCTGGAAAAGAGGGAATGAAGTTCGAAGCAGGTGCCTTTTCCTATTATGGAGTGCTGGCTCTAACTTCCTCACCAGGTCTGAGTAATGGATTGCACACCCAAACCCTTACTAAACATTAATAGCAACATGATTTTTAGGAAAGCACAGTATGAAAGGGAAGCGATGCTTTTGTATAATTGTTTTGATTCCTTCATTTAATGCATTTCCTTCCGCCTAATCGGGCATGACGTGTTCACTATATTATATTTAGCCATAAATATTACATGATTACTCCAACTCCCTTTAATCAATCAATCAGATTATTCAACCTCATGCCACAAAAACGACTCCTGTTAATGACTTTGTAAATCATGTTTTCCTCTCCTTGATTCTCTTTCTGTCATTCCCTCTTCTTCTCTTTTCTTTTCGGGCTGCAGTTCCTCTGTCCTTGTCTCGAACCTTTGTTGTGAGCAGGGCAGAATCACTGGCAGGATCCCCAGGTACTGCATTCATTTATTCTTTCTTTCTCTGAATCACAGTTTGTGAATTGTTCAGGCTAGTGGTGCCCAACGTTTCATAATATGGGGGATAGACTTGACTTGCTGTGAATTTTGCAGTCCACCATGTTTACAAAAAGTAAATCTGGATTAGTCTAGTTGCAGGAAAGTGAGAAAGAAAAATCGACAATTCTCGGACTTACCATCCGAAGATTATTTCATTAGTGCGACGTCTGCAGTTGTTTTTCCAGAACCAGTTTCAGAATGTTTGGGTCACATTGACTTGTCATGAAGATGATTTCCTGTGATGCCCGAACATTCTTCTGTTCGCAACATATGTGCTCACGAACGCTTTTAGCAAATTTGAAAAGTTCAGCATAAAACTCTGGTAGAAAATGTTTCCCAACTTTGACCTTCAGAGATGCCAGAATGTCCTTTCAAATTAAAAGCTATTATAATATTGGTGAACAGTTCCAAAATGATCAAAATCTCTAAATAAATATGTATCTAGCACAGGCCACGTGGGACACTTTCACAGGCAGTTAATGGCCCGCGGGCCGGAGGTTGGGCATCACTGGTTTAGATGTTTAAATTTCAAATGGAAACTGGTAAGCAAAGTAATTAAACAAAATCTGATAATTTCTATATAACAATACAATTATCTTGAATAACATCTGATGTTCACCCTGTTTTTGTGTTTAGCTTAAAGAAAGGTGTTTTTCCTTATGTACAGTGGTTTATGAGGATTCTAGGAATTGTAAGGCTTTTCTGTGGCTCTAAAAGAAAAACGTAGTTTGCAACACCAAAGGTCGTGTTTTTAACTCCCAGGGAACATAAAAAGCAGTTTTAATGTGTAACTGCATTGCAGCACAAGTCCTGTTGGATAAAAGCATCTGTTTAATGCACCAATGTAAAGTGAAAGTTTACCGAAAGCCCACTTAAAGATTATGCAACCCCCACAACCCCCTGCCACTAGTTTGCTTACGCTGCTGGTATTTATTTATCCAAAGATGGATTCAGACAAATCTTTTCCATTGCAAATCCAAAAATAGTTTAGTAGTTGCCTCTCGAGTGTGCCAGTTATGTTATTTCATCGGTGCAAAGCGAATCAGGCATGCAAACTTTCTTCCATGGTTTGTACATACAAGTTTAGCATGTATCTAAATGTGAAAAAATCCACACTGTTAGACATCTGACCCTGGGATTATATACATTCCAGCGGAATGATTTTTGTCCTGCTTCCCCATGGTCACACTTTGAACTCTTTCTTTAAGAACCTAATCTTGTTTTGATTAAAAACTCTTCACTTCTTATTTCATGTGAGCCAATATATTATATTTACAACAGAAAGTAATTTACCTGACAACATAAAAGTCACCATTTGGAACACTTCAGCAATAAACCAGAATAAATTGTTTATGGAATGTTTTTTTTTTTTTTTTGGTCTGTAAAGCTAAAAGAAAGTGCCAGAAGAAACACAAAAGCCTTTTTTGCGCCATCATGGAGTACATTTAATTCTTTTTAATCATCGATCTTTTGAGATAAAAGAAATACGTTGATTTAGTGTTGATGGTGTGCATTGTTCACAGTGTATTAGTCAAACCATAACATGCTAGAATATTCTGACAGTCACAGAAAAATACAAAAGTTAGTCTTAAAAAAAATTGGACTAGGACAGATTTGACCATACTGGTGAAGCCGCTGACCTCAGTGTCTTTTTTTTGCTTTCCAGAAAACAAGTCCCCTCCACGACCGTTCGGACTCAACCACTCCGACTCTTTAAACCGGGCGGACCGAATGGAGGCGGTCACTCCCACGCTGGGCAACAGCAACAACCAACTCAACTCCTTCCTGCAGGTCTACGTGCCGGACTACTCGGTCAGAGCTGCTTCTGACCTGCTGTACATCAAGGTCTGAACGCCGCTTGAAATCCACCAAATCTCTACAGAATTCCAATCTGTCTGTTCAAGATTAGGTTTCTCTTTTGAAAATGTCCATGACTTTGGGCTAGTGGGCAGTTTTTTTTTTGTGGTCAGGAAAAGTGGTACCATGTAGCAAATCAATTTAGCTCTAAAATGGATGACTGTTTAATCCAAAGCAGCTTAAAATGTGGAAAAACGCATTGGTGATTAACTATAACAGGAGCACTATATTTCAGCTCGGCAATTTCAAGCAGAGACTGGAATATGGCGCTCACGTTGGGTCATAAAAGTGCAACAACAATCTGATATAAGTATTCAATATTATTATATTATAATTATTAAGTTTTGTGGATTAAGTTTAAAATTATTTAGGATTTACTCCATTCAATACATGGCTTGTTATGTTAAGGAACGGTTCTGATGTTGTTGTCTAAAGACGAACTAAAATAAAATGTGGTTTTTGGTTAGAATAAAATAAGACGTGAGCGAGCTGGTCACAATAGTCTAAAACCGTTATCATTGTACTAAGCACGTTTCCGGAAAAGAAGACACACTTTCCAATGTTTCTATATATTATGTTCATGATAAAAGTAGACCCTAGTTGAAAGGAGAAATGTCAATAAGGTAGCATGGCTCTGAGAGACTTCATTGAAACTAATAGAGATGGTGAAAACGGAAGCACAAAGCTTGACTGTTTCCATTTTACTTTATGAGCTGTCACAAAGAATGAAGATGAAAGTCTCAAGACACATTTAAAGTTTAAACAATGTTAGAAGAGGTAGGACAATGACTCTCATTCAGTCAATGAATAAAAACGATAAATAAAAAGTAGATTTGGATGGGATAAAAAATTCAAAAGAATCTTAAAGCTGAGATGATAAATCAACTATGTGCATTTCAGAAGTGGATGGAACGAGGACCCTAGAAAGACAACTCCATTCAGACAATGGGATAAAGGATAAAAAACTTTGAATTTGAGGAGAAGTTGAAAAGTGTTTGGACTGAACACTATAGAAGGAATGCACGTTTGGTCAAACCGTTGAAGACTAGTTAACAGCAAAAAAAACAACGCAATAATATAAACGACCAATAATAAACCACAGCACCTCAATAGTGGAGGATTATGTAGAATTAATTCATACAAAAAATCTGCCTAACATTGCATACAATCCAGAGTTCATCCAGTCTAGCTCTTCAGGACTTTTACTTTGTTTTCCAGGTGACTCGCCAGCAATACCAGAACGCCCTGATGGCATCTCGCATGGACAAGACGCCTCAGTCCACAGACAGCGAGTTCACCAAGATCGAGCTGACCTTCACCGAACATCACGACGGACCCCTGGACGAGTCGGCCACTCTTCTAATCCAGCAGCAAAGCTCCAGCAACTCTCACAAACCCAACCACACCGCTCACAACGATGGGGCCATTTAACCAACCTCACAAGAGAGAGAGAGGGATGAGAAACGAGGGAGCGATGTGGAGAGAGAGAGAGAGAGAGAGCGCACACTGCTCCGTTTGCCTCTTCCTGTTCTTGCAGTGAGCGAGAGAGGCCTTCTCACACTGGGCAGCTTCACTTTGACACAAGTCCTCTCATCACGGCCGACTCGAGGGTTTGAAGGACCGCATATCCCATGATGCATGCACTAATGACCTTAACACCTTTCGTAGGCAGCGGATCAGTCAGGGACCACAGTATCATTGTGCTTGAGAACACGGCAACCACATCACACCGAGCTGGTCGCCAGCAGACGGCTTTCACACAACGAAAGAGAAAAAAAGAAGCAGCAAGGTGAAGTCCGTCACACCTCGAGCAGACAGAGTCATAATGGTGCCTTCAAGACGCTGCTGAGTGAGTTACTCTGCTTTGTCGACAACAGATCTGGAGGTCCTGGAGACACAAAGCTCTACCAAATCTTCCGTTCTAACGCTTGGGTGATGATGGAGCATTAAGAGTTTTAGCCCCCGACACACTCTGGAAAAGCGAGTCAGGATTACTCTCAGACGGAGAGGCTTCACGACCAAAGACATTTGGCGAGGACCTGAAGTCTAACTCACGGAAGCCTGGTCTGCTCCACCACCAGCTCGCAAAAGCAGGCCAAACCGCACTCGTCTGGACTGTGCCAAATAACACCGTGCTTTTAATTTCGTTCTTTTTCTCTTTTATTTTAACATTCATTCATGTCTTCTGCCCAGGCTCATCCCACACATGTGCAGATTTGCTGTGTGCAGCGTTTGCAGTACAACTAAATCAAACGTGTTTACATATGAGGGCCTTTTTCAGAGAAATATATAATATTATAATATATAGTGAGAGAGAATTTTTTTTATTACTATTATTATTATTTCGATCCTGATTGTGCTGAGGTACAGTGTCACCGATCTTTAAGCTGAATCGATGTGTCTCACGACCGGTTCCATATTTTTTTATTTTTTCCTCTTCTAGACGTCGGACCACTCTTTATTAACGATACGTTTGATTCCCAGTCTCTGTTTAGAAATGGCGTCACTTTACATTTTGTAAAATAAATGTTGAGAAGTGTGTAAAAGTCACTGCTGCTTTTTTCAGGATAGGTCGCTGCGTTTAGAACCATGTGCGTCTTTTGGATTCTTTAATTGGTTTTTAATCTTTTTTTTTTTTTATATATAGAGTATTTATATAGGATTGAATGTAATGGGGTTGGTAAAACGGTACTTTGATTAACTAGTTTTAGCAAAAGTAATTCAACACTAATGTATTTATTGTCTCATCACCAACCGATCATGTCTGCGCGATCATTACAAGGGCGGGAAAGCTTCTCTTGACGCGTATGGATCTCAGTTCTTTGTGCTTTGACCGTCAGCTCCACTTTGTTGTTATTATTATTTTCTTAAAGTCAGATCCCGTGTAAGAAAAATCCACTGGGTTTCAGGACACTTTTGGTCTGGTTTTGGATGTAGCAACCTCTCAGTGCAATAGTCCAACAGCTATGCAGGGACAATCATGACCACGATTAATGTGCTCACAGGTAGATCTTCACTTAAACTAGGAGAACTAACTCCCAGACTGAGAGGTGACGTAGAGATGGTTTGTTGAACTAACATGACTACACTGGCGAGGGGAGAGAAACCCTTCCTGTCTGTAGAAAGCACTAACAGGCTTCGCGGAGCATTCCTGTTCTTACGTTCCCTTTATTTCAGTTCTCTCACGCCGTTGGACAGGAACACCCTTTCGTTTCCTACACGTTTTAAAGACTGGATGGTTTGCGAATGATGGATGGCCTGCCTTAGAAAAGAGGAAATGTCTTCAGAAATGTGGTGCTCTAACATGCGGTTTGAGTCTGTCACACACTGCTGCTATTTTCAATCTTGAATGTGCATAGAGATACTGTACAGTCATAAATCAGAGAGTACTATTGTATGCTTACTATAAACCAGAAAATACTATATCAGATTTAAATATGCATATTCTATATAAAATGCAGATGGAAATTGCTATAATAAAACCGTTTGATAACTTTATTGCTGAGTTTGTGTCATTGAAATATCTGTCTATACTGGTATATATTCTTTTCCTTTGTACAGTCATTTAGCAGATTCTTCAAATTTACTTGCATTTTTTTTTTTTTTTTTTTTACAAATTAACAACTTTCCGCTTTCCCTGGGAATCGAACCCAGGGTCTGGTTTCAAGAAAGCCCTCTAGAAACTGAGAAAAGCTACTAGAAAAGCAATATTTATATAAGCTATATATATATATATCAATATATATATATATATATATATATTTATGTATTTGGACACACACACAAAGTATACGAGTATCTGTTTAAATGGATCTAAATTCCTCACAAGTGGAAAATGTTTTTATCAGACCTGTAGAGTTGAAACTGATATAAACGGAGGTTATTACGTTTGTTATCGGTCAACCAAATGAGTCGATTACATCAGTAAACTCAAGAACAACAATAAACGGTGAAAGATTAACTGTTATACAGCCTATTTTTATAAATGATTGAAACGTTAGGTGACGTAAAGACCAAGACGTTGCCGAACGACCAGCAGGGGCCGCTAGAGGACAGTCAATTCATTTGGAATCATACATTTAGAAAGCATGCGATTTACGGTATATAAATTCGTGTGTCTGTGTAAGGGCAAAATTCATTTTACATACATACATGCAAGAAACCAATAAAATGAGTGAAGTAATACAAAAAATTAAATTTATTTCTACGTTTAAAACTACAGTAAGATCCAGTTCTCTTACAGCACCGCACCACATAAATGTTCTACAAAATTACACGTTGAAACAATTGTAAAGGAAAACCAAAACCGGATTCACATGAGGATGGCAACAAAAACAACAAAAAATAAATCAATGTTACTTGTAGAAATTAAAACAGAAGTACAATTATATACAGTACCAGGTATACAGCAAACGTACTGTACTTGAATTAAACAACATGTTTAAACAAAAAAACAAAAAACAAAAAAAAAAACATTTATTTGAATATAAAGCTACATGTAATATGAACTTGATATATGATGCAATACATCCACAAAAACAAAAAGTGAGATTTGACCAACAGTCTTAGGACGTATTATCCTCTACATCAGTTTCACGGTCTTTTATGAAGCCCATTATGATTCTTAAAATTAAAACAGACTTAAATTCAACACAGGAAAATGACATACAGCATTATGACTGACATGGCATCACAAGAACCAGACAGTAAACCGTTCTAAATTCCCTTTTTAATTCACAAGTCAAGCAATGTTCCCACGCTCCGATTCACGGCACACGAGGACACAAGATTCAGGCAGACATGGCGTGTTCCACCTTATCACAGAGTCCAAAGTGAATCGAACGTGTATTTTTTGGTCCACCTTTTGTTTCAAACATCTGGTGCCTTTTAAAACATCCAACCATTTCTCCATCACAAAAACCCGTCGGCCAGCAAAACGCCCCCATGAGGGAGGCAAACCAAAGAACCTTTTTTCAAAAATCTGGACCAACTGGTGTATAAAAATAAATCTATACAAGCTCTAACATCAGCATGTCATGGCAGGTGGAGATGAAATGCACAAAAACCCAGGTCACCTTCTGAACTCAAGCCGTCGCTAGCAGTCAATCACTTCATTTAAATGGCCTCGAGTCGTATTTGCATATGAACCGTTGTGAAAAGAGGAAAGAGCTTCACACGTGTAGCCGTGCAAAGTCTCGCGGGAAAATTTCCCGGCTACAATCCAAGGAATCTGAAAGCCGCATCGTGTGCGTGCATCCTTTGCGTTCAAATGTTCCCTGAAAGTCATGCAAACGTCTTTTCCAAAGGCTTCTATCTAAACAAGCACTGTCCGTTTACTAAGCATCTAAAGTACGCCAGGCTAAAAACGGGAAGCCAGAAGAGCTTAGCATCATACGCTTCAATACAAACTTGGATTGTAAAATACAGTGCGAGAAATAAACATCCTCCGTTATACGTCTAAAAAAATATACGTCTGAAAGTAAATGCTGTACTAAACTAAATGGGTAGTTGCACCCACAAACGCAAGCTAAACCTGCTCAACATTCCTATTCCTCCTCCTCTTCCTCCTCCTCATCGTCATCCTCATCGTGGCAGTGTGTGATCTCCTGTGGGGTCTGGGGAAATAGGTGCGGAGGGTTGATCTCGCTTACGGAGCGGGTCAGCTGATGTCTCTTACACTCACGCTCTCTGAAGTCGACGGAATGGCGGTTGCGTGTGGCCATAGGCGACTCGGAGTCATTAACGTCCACGTGAGTGTGTTCTACTGTGGACTCATGAGGCATCTAAAGAGAAATCACGCACACCATCAGTTGGACAGTACATGACGGCAGGATGTTTTTCACATGACGTTTTGTGACGGCAGGAGACAGTGGTTCTCACCAGCACATGAGCGGCTCTGAACAAGTAGCTAAACGGGTAGTAAAGCAGGTTGATGAAGGACGCGGCGTACAAGTCGGCGTAGCGCATCACTTGAGACGCAAACAGAGTCTGACGAGATCCGCTGCGGAACAGACTTCCCATCATCCCGTAGCACATGTCCATGTCGTGGGTCACTTTCTGATCAGAAACAAAGCAAAACAAAACTGTATGCAATGATGCTGAAGGAGGAGGATGAGAACTGCTAGTGGCATTGTGAAGATTATTTGTTTGACTCCATTTTTGTACGATATAATAAAAACCTCAAGAAATACACTTAATAAAATCTATGTAACAAAAGGTACAAACAATATAGGTCGGTAGAACTTACTGCTACGAATACAGTAAATGAGTTTTACTTAATCATAGCAGTAACTTTTACTTAAAAAAAAAAAAAGCAAAACAAAGTTACAAGGATGTCTCGTGTTATTTATTTTTATTAAAAAAAATCTATTACCTTAATTTTCAGACAGAAAGGCGCACTTAAAATTCTTATGTGTGATAAAAAGATTAGGAAACAGGCACTTATCAGTGGTGTGCATTATAGTCCAGAAAATGTGGTATTATTATTATTATGTAAATTCTTACTAATTGAAGTTTATATTTCATCTTAACATCTGTGTGACTTTAATCAAAAAATGTGTGAATATTGATCGCAATTAAATGATAGTTAAGTTTCAATACCACTTACAGATCTACATTTTGCTTCTTAGTTATTTGTATTTGTTCATTCACCAAACAAAGGGACGACTTACTGGAGGAATGTTTTCATTCAACCTAAAATTTCCCAAAATTTCCCAATTCCCAAATTGTTTTAATAATTCAGGCCAAAAATCATCCCCAGACAGTCTTAAAATACAGTGACTGAGACACAATTTTTGAAAAATCTATGTGAGAGAAAACTGGAGTGAAACGGTTTTTAGAGAGTGAATCAGTGATAATCGTCTAATATAATTCTTCATTGTGTAATCCGCAACAAATTGAAACCGCAAAATTGTTCCACGACATTCCACTGTGTATGGAACATGTATGCATCAACAGACAATATGTATTCTATACACAGGATATATTTCTATTACATTTTTAATCCACATATTTTATACTGAAAAAATGAACTTATTACAAAATTACCCCCCCCATGTCAAAAGTACCTTAATCCTCCTCTGAAGAGAACTAATGTCAGGCCTTTCATTACTGCTGCTGTCCAAATGCCTGAAGAGAGAAAAATGATTGAAAGATTATTTCAGATTAATCAGCGACAGAATGGAGCTTTCTCATTTGGTTGTGCCTCATTTACATAGACTGTGTCCTGGATTACATCACTTAGTAATTTGACGATTAACTTGACAACATCTCGTCTGTGAAAGAGTGACCGGTTCGCTTTGTATGTTTAGCAGCGTTGAAACACTGAGCCACTCAACAATCAAATTCAAGACTAATCTTGTGAGACAAAATAGAACGACGGACTGGAACAGTATTGAACGTGTTAAATGTAATTCTAGAAGCGAGCAGTGGTTCTCAAAATAGAACGGAATGTGCTCCCCTTTATCCTGATGTCAAATGACCGCAGACAGCGGACGATTACAGTGTGTGTCCTTCTCTCTAGGACACAGATGTCTCGGGATAGACTATTGAAGGCACAACCTTTGTGGTAAGAGTTCATGCATGATACCTACTTGTAAAGCTCAGCCAGGAAAATATCCAGACTTTGTAGTTCCTCGAAAAGTGCTAGGGGGGAAAAAACAAACATTCTTTATTTTGATTATTTCCCTACAATAATCAGTGTTTCGGGAGCAGTGACTCACTACTCTTATCGGTCCACACGTGCAGTTCCTGAGCTAGCTCAGGAATAACCAGAAATGTTCTCCAGCCCTGACGCTTCTTAGACTTCAATATGTCTCCAAAGATGTGGTCTCCAATATACAAGATGTCCTTTCCTTTTGCACCCAATAGGTCA
This sequence comes from Paedocypris micromegethes, assembly GCA_028031935.1. NCBI lineage: Eukaryota > Metazoa > Chordata > Actinopteri > Cypriniformes > Paedocypris > Paedocypris micromegethes. Next base: position 18,000,085 of record CM051500.1, read on the forward strand.
CATACTATGTCAGAAGAACCTGAGGGAGTAACAAGACACTTGAAAACAACAGAATATTACTATTAAAACCCTCACAACACCATCTTTCCTTACCTCCAGAATACACAATGCCATGCTGCAATGGACCAGTGTATGTGCCAATCTTCAGTCTTCCAGTGGTCTGGATAAACAAAAATATGACTTTGACCCATCAATCCAGACAACATGTTCAGCAGAGCTTTAGAGAGCTTCTTACCGTGTCCACTTGTCTCAAGACTGTACCCTCACCAAAGAACAGCGGCTTCCGAGCATCAACTAGAATCAGGTCAAAGTAAGACTGCCAGGGCCGATGAGGAATGCCTGACTGTAATGAGAAAATAATGCCAGTCATTCTCGAGAATCCAGTAAAACCGCAATAAATCAGAACATTATATACTGTAGAAAGCATGAATCCTTCTCTCCTTCTGTTAAATTAGTCATATAGTCAAATAGTCATACGGGGGAATTTACTTAATGACTTAATGACTAATTTATATAATGACGTTTAGGTTGAATTATTCCCAACACTGCATGTGGTTCTGACTGGGGTTCAAAAAATTGTTTAAAAAATATCCACTTCCATTGGAAATATTAGTTTAAAACACACACACGAAAAAGAAAAAAAAAACTTACCTTAGGACCATGTGGAAAGTCGAATAAGTATGTCATGATTTTCTGAAAGAAAAACGATTGTGAAATTAGATAAACTTTCAAATTGAAAAACATCGTCTGATAAAGTATGAATTATAATAAAATGAACTCACATCTGTGTACTTGTAGTCACTATTGGTAACAAGGAAAACTTTTGAGACTTCATTCATTCGGCTTAAAAGCAACGGAAGTTTAGCCTGGATAGAAACGACATACAAAGCAGGGTAGGTTGTGTTGTCCGTGTCTGTTTAGAAATTGAAAAACATGTAAATAGATGTAAATAGTTGAGAACTCACGTCCTTCACAACATATTTTTCCAGGTTTTCAACTGTTTTCTCCTTCAGCGAACCCTAAAATGTCACACAGACTCATGTGTTCATAGAGTCACAATAAAAAGAGACTTAAAATGAACCTGGCACCAGAAGAGCTTCACCTTGAAATGAACCCAATCCACAGCATCTCTGACATCCTGAAACATGCTCTTGAAGGACATGAAAAGATCTCCATCTTTGAAGCCTGTTTCACAACTGTGAAGCAAAATAGCAGAAGGAAACGTTCAGTTATTTGGAAAGAGACAACTGGGCACAAACTACTTGCTTTAGCTAGAAAATCATTAAATTCAGGAAACAACTTCATAAAAACGCGAGTCCATACCTTGCATATCTGGCGCAACTGGAGAAAAAGTCAACCAGGCAGGCAAAAAGGTATGTCTCTGATAAGATAAATATATATTTATTATTTAGTGATAAACTTTAATGAGTGTAGTTGTTGACACTATTTACCTGGAAGGTTGAAGAGTGTATTGAGGATGTAGAACCGTTCTGTGTCACCTCGCTGAATAAACTTGTTTGGATACAGTTCTCTTATGTCTGGACTAAATTTATAAAAAATGAAATATCATTAAAATATTGCACAATTTGCTCATGCTTTTGCTTTTTCCCCAGATAATAAAACTCAAACTCACCCACGCAGGAAGTTAAACCCATGAGCACAAACAAGGATGTTTCCGTAAGCATCTACTTTCAGAAGATTTCCATATGTCGTATCAAACACTAGGCCTCTAAAAAATGGACATAATTTTGTGAATGAAAAGAAGCGCACAACAAAAGCATTGCGGGTGCTTTAAAAGAGCTTTTTATATCACCTTGTGGGAAAAGCAGGGTCATAGACAAAGTTTAAGAGCTCTTGTGGGTAACCAATGGAAACCAGTCGCTCCACAGTCAGATCAAAGCCAAGGGATTCATACTCTGGAGATTTGTACACTATTACCAGTGGAGAAAAAACAGGCACAAATCAGTGAGTGTAAAGATATAAAGCTTCTTTTGAGGACAGAATTGGGAATAAAACAAAGAAATACAACGAGAAAAAAAATGTGAGAAAAACAACCAATTTTTCTCCCATAAAAAGCCATAAACAATAGATCTGCATCACTGCAGATTGAACTGTTAACGTTTTTATCATCGGGTCCTCTCTCACAGAAAAACTCCTGCTGTGTAAATGTTAGCAGCCGGAGAAAGTGTCTTTGCTGCTTGCACGTTGCTCGTCTGGCCAACGTCTGCTGCGTTTAAACAGTTTGATTGACTGACTTAAAACTACTAAAAGAGGGCATTTTGTAGATGTTTACCAATATTTACTGAAATTGTTGTATTTCACTGAGGTTTATGCAAAGTATTAAATCGTTTATAATGAGTTTAACATATTATTTTAAAGAAAGGAAATAGCATAAACAAAATATATATAAATACACAACTGCAGGTAAAAATACAGATATTTTAAGACATATTACAGATTTACACGCAACTAAAAACAAGTCATAGATCCTTAGACATTAGGGAAGTGAAGACAGCAGTGCCATTTAAAGAGCCATGACAGCTCCATTCTCCACACATGAGATCATGGGTTATTTTACAGTACAGAGTGCTATGATACTTCTATTTCTCAACACTTCACAATTCAGAATAAATCATGCCACAGCAAAAACAGGAGCGGTTTAGACCTCGTCCTTCTCAGAGAATGGAGATTGACAATAATTTCTTACCAGCTAGAGTGTAGTCCATATCAAAGCCAAAGCATTTTATCTTCTCCATTGCCAAACTTCTATTGACAAAAACTCTATTGAAGTGGGAAGAAACAATCAATAAAAAAACCAACGTGCATTCCATGAATATTCAATCATTTCTCATCGGTACACTCTGTTAAAACCGGTAGAAAAGATTTAATACACTGCTTTGATCAAAACCTGTGAGCTAGTCAAGTCTGTCCTGTGAAAGCAACAAATCATATTTTCACATTACAAAAAAACACCAAGCATACATTTGATTAAATGACCCATTTCAACTATAACCAAAACATAATCCAAAACAAAACAATGTAAAATGAAACAAACATATGTAAAGCATGCCTGCTGAAAATGTCCATAATAAATGCGCAAACATCGCTTCAGACTTGATATAGCAATATTACAAAAGCAAAATCAGAAATGACACAATCCATTCACTTCTAAAGGTAAATCGGAAAGTTTATTTAATGAAAGGTATTAATTTAGTGGATGCAAAAAGTCTTTAAATGTATCCATGATTTAGGAAATAACGGTTACATGAGAATCAACAAGACAAACAAAAAGGAAAAACCAGTTAACAAAATTCAAGCAAATTAAGGCATGTGGAGACACGTGGAGAACCATTAAAGTCATACATCATACAGAACAGAAGGAAAAGGCCCTACACATTTTAATCCTCGTGTCTAATATATTCCATTTCCCAAGTTAGTACAGAGAAAAAAAAGAACAAAGTTATGTTTAAGTACAGGCAGAGCATGAAATGCTCAATATTCTCACTGATAAATTAACCCAACATTACCCAATAGCTGATACGGTCATGACAGATCTTGCATCACCAACAGTGAATCAACACATATAGGCACTCAAGAATTTGCACATGATCACCTCTTGGACTTTTTATTCCCAGTCAAGGGATAAAAAAGTTCTAAGTCAGCAGTTAGAATATCACTACAGGTCAAATGAAGTGTTAAGAGCATAATGAGAAAAAAACACAGCAGTAGGTTGAAATTGTAATGGCAGAAATACAAATTCCTCCAGCGGACACCTACGTACTGTCAAGGCACATTGCAAAGGTATTGATGGTTTTATTTTTAGATGATTAAATGAGAGAGAAAAAAAAACCATCAATTACAAAACAGACGATAAGTCAGAATTGCAGGTCAACAACAAAACGTGTGCCGTACCTCATAGAAGGATGACAGTGGGCCAGTTCCTGTGGTAAGCTTTGCAATAAAGGAATACATGCACTACATATTACATCAGTACATAATGACTATCACGGTACACGTACACGACAAATCATGCTTTCTGTCTGCCCACATCATGACGCCACAATGTTTAACCAGCAGAATATTCTCAACCGAATGTTGACAAACAGTACCTGCAGGAATTATGCTGACAGGACAAACTAGCCTGCCAAACAGCATGTGAAAAGCCTTCTTGTTTATTCACACTCAATTATAGAGCATTAGGGTCACAAAGTGCATGTACACAAAGACTATATTGAAGCCATTTCAAGTGATTTATTTTACACTTTGAATAATCGAAAGCGATTGCAGTCAAAATATCTTTTATTCTCGTTCCGAGCACAAAACTTACATCAGATGCAGGGCAACTGTGTTTCAACAATGAAGATTGAGTTTGACAACCAGTCAAGCATTTAAACACAAGTGCAGCAGCAGAGCATCAGACAAACATCTATGTCTCACCATGAGTATGGTCGACAGTAAACAAAAGTCGACAGGAGATAATTTAAGGTGAGACTAAACTACGTGATGAATGGCCACTTTGTCTCTTGAGGAATGTTCAGGTGAAAGAGACAAAGTCAGCTCGGGAAGCGTCTAAAAAGGACCGTTACAAATCGATGGCCGCATGAGTGGAATGAGTTAGTACCTGTGATGAACCTCTCTTCTGTATTTTTTCAGTGACAAACCGTCCATGTTGGCGGGAATTTCTGCATAATTCTGAAGACGGTCGCTCCAAGAAGTCGTCATCTTCAACCGTTGTAGTCTTTGGAAAATGCAAACACAAATTAGTTTTTTCGAAGCGTGCTGAGCATTAGAACAGTTTGAATTGCAGATACATGGCAAAAGTCTGAATACACAAAGCACTGGTTAAGTACACAAGCGGTTAACTTATTGCATAACAGTTCAGTCTGATCCTACAAATAGGCCAGAAACCACTGTGGCTGTTAAAAAAATCCAATTTTTGAACAAGAAACGTTCAGATTTAAATACATTTTAGTGCCACATCTTCAAGCCAGTAAAATGACCAGAACACAAAAATCAACCTCCATTTAATCCCATCACCATGTGTAAATATAAAATTTCGGATTCGACGTATAAGTATATCATTAATTATCGTTTTAATATGACATCCATCCAATTTTAACAATTGAAGTGCCGAAGAAGCACAGTTTTAAGAAGTTTACAGAATATTAACCAAGAAAACCCCCATCGACAAACCACTTGTAAAGCTATATCGAGAACGCGTTATTTTATAAGTTCTGTTCCTTTCAAACAGCTGGAAATATGGACTTCAGCGTTATGAGACATTTACGTAAGAACAAACCAAGCGTGAATTTAAACCGCTCGCGCTTTCCATGAACACCAACTTTGCACTTCTCAAGCAGGCGAAACCCGTTTGTGTTTCGTTTCTGAAGTTCATTTGCGTATGAAAAGATTTTCTTTTGATCCAGCAGTTCCGTAATGGTAAAGTTAGCACACCAGCTAACTCGCATTCCTTCAGATTTCATCAAACTGAACTAAACGCGTTTATCGGAGGTATTCAGAGGCTTTAACAATTACCATAATCTTAACTATATATTTACCGAAACAAATCAACGTAACAAAACACGTTGTAAACTCGTTACATCTTCGAGCTGTGACAGCCGCGCTACTCACCTCGTCAGCTTTAGTCACCAACAACTGCAGCTCTGCGCTAGTTCCCCGCGCGCATGCGCACACCGCGTCTGGAAAATACGTGGTCCAGTATGAATAATTGAAGATTTCAGCGTAGTGTCGTAAAACAAAAAAACCCACGGTGAACAGGCCTAAATGCGTGTTAAAGAAGCAAACACTATAACCCTGAAAGACACTGAATGCTAAACTGAATAAGCCACTCGTGATAGGATACGTGAAGAAAAACACAGTTGAAGCATGTGCACGTATTTGTACAAAATACGCTATAGCTTTTCCAAAGTTCAGAAACTGAGCACTGATGCATTAGAAGAGAAACACCACCATCTACTGGTTGTTGTCTTCAAACTATGACGCAACACGTACGATACAAAATGTGAAAATGTTCATAGTTGTTACTTTTACTTTTCTGACTGTGTGGATCCATACATTTGTTTGTATGGGGGGAGGGTGGCAGCTGTTTAATTGTAATTTATCCACTGTGAGACCAACAGAGAAAATTATTATTTTGTTTCTATTTATGTCTCATGTTTTTTGTATGATTTGTTTTTCATAATGAGTTTGCACAAATTTCCTTGTACTGTATTGATTTAGGACTAAAGCTAGTCGTGGTTTTCAGATTTAACTATTGGCCAATTATCACTATTCAACTAAAGCAGGGGTGTCAAACATACGGAACCGGCCCGCAAGTAGGTTCGATCAGGCCCGCCGAATTGTTTGGAAAAAAAAAGAAAAAAAGGGTTAGGGTTAGGGTTAGCAAATTTTTGACGGACAGAATCTTGTTAAGAACGAAAAACAGGTGTTATCCGCTACCTATCCACTACAACCTCATTAATCAAAATGTTCCAAACGGAGAAAGATAGATAAATAGTGTAAATGCAAACAGTATTTAAGGCTTAAATACTGTTTGCATTTAATTATTGCATGTTTCATTTATGAAGTTTACGAATGTGACTTTCTTCATTGCACATTTAATATCACTCTCCTTAGTTTGTAAGGTGTATGCAGGGATTTAATTTATATTTTATATAAGTGGTTTAAAATTCAGTTCTTTAAAAGCCTCAAGTGCAATACTATGTTTTTCATTGCCAATTTAAGTTGTGTGCCTTTGTACAATCAGTGGGATAAGTTGCAATGCCTAAATGTGAATGATAAAGGTAAATTGCACATTTGTAAGGAATTATGAGGAAATTCTTGGAATGTTTTGTAAAAGCATAGTTCATTAAAATTCAATATGTTCCTAATGTTCATGTGCTTCTTTACACCAAAACATGATATTTTTGATATGTAATGCAGAGTATGGTATAATTTTAATGGTCCGGCCCGCCTGACATCTCCTTAGGTCGTATGTGGCCCGCTATGCGAAATGAGTTTGACACCCCTGAACTAAAGCATGAAACTCTTACTGATTTAAGTGCAAATGAAAATCGCAAGCACTTGTACCTGAAATTGTGTTGTAGTTGTAGAGTGATGCTACTCTCACAAATGCTTTTACAAAACTTCTGTTACACAGTCCCAGAGCAAATAAACTAAATAATCTGTTCATTCATCAGCCAATCAAAAAAATTTTAAGGCATTTATTACTGTATTTTAAGCAAGAGACCATTAGGGCTTGAAGATGATGATAATAATAACAAAATTTGGTAAAAACATTTTGCATAATAAGAAAGCATAAAATCAGCAATACCATTTACACATATAAGAAGTGCAAACATTATTTGTTTGAAAAATATTTTGAGCCTGTAAATTAATGCACTGTAGTTTGTTTAAGAATATGGCTGTTTTCAGTTATTATTTTTGCATTATTTTATTTATTTTTTGTATCTGCTAGTACACAAATATGTGTCGAAAGAAATAAAAAACAAATGAATACGATACATAAAGAATTGTGGACTTGATCTCTACTATTGTTGCTATATATTTGTTTATAAATTTATCACTTTTTGTACTCTTTGATTAACATATTCTCTCTATATAAAACATTTAATAGGACAGTTTTTCTGCCCCTGAAAATGTATATCAAATATTTGATTAAATTTAAAGCTCAGTTTCATTTCAGACAGAAATTGAATTCGTTATTTTACTTTTACAGTGTGTGTGTGTGTGTGTGTGGTGGGGTGTGGGTGGGTGTGTGTGTGTGTGTGTGTGTGTGTGTGTGTGTGTGTGTGTGTGTGTGTGTGTGTGTGTGTGTGTGTGGTGTGTGTGTGTGGTGTGTGTGTGTGTGCGCGTGCGATTCGTTCACCAATTCGTTTTAACACTCAGTACAGCGCGATTCGTTCACCAATTTGTTTTAACACTCTGTACAGCTACCAACAGAGGGCGCAAGAACGGACTTTTATCGCATCAGTTCGCCCGGTATTTAAACGAGGAACGCGCAGGGAGCTCATCAGTTACGAAGATGAGCTACGGGTCAAATCACTACGTCGCTTCATCCTACAGAAAATTATTTGGAGAAAATCCACGGTTCAGTGGCTCCACATCTAGAATGAGCAATGTCTCTTCGCGAAGCTCCATATCATCCAGCGGCTTCAGGTCACACTCTCTCACCCGATGTAGCGCGTCCCCAGCGGTCTACTGCAAGCGATCGGGCAGGTCATCCTCCTTCTCGCCGGTTCATTTCGACAGCGTGGATTTTTCACAAACAACCGTGTTAAACAACGAGTTCAAAATAGTCCGCACCAATGAAAAAGAACAACTGCAGGGCCTCAACGATCGTTTCGCGACGTTTATCGAGAAAGTGCGCAATCTGGAGCAGCACAACAAAGTGTTGGAGACGGAGCTGGTGAGTCTGCGCCAGCGGCAGCACGAGCCGTCCAGACTCGCGGAACTTTATCAGCAAGAGCTGCGGGATCTGCGCGCGCAGCTGGACGAGATCAACAACGAGAAGTCTCATATTCTCATCGAGAGAGAGAGTTTTGAAGAAGACTTGCAGAAACTTCGAGCCAAGTTTGAAGACGAGGTCCGGGCGCGAGAGGAAGCTGAGAGAACCCTTAAATCTTACAGGAAGGACGTGGATGATGCCACCATGGTGCGCGTGGACCTGGAGAGGAAGATCGAGTCTCTACTGGACGAAATTACCTTTTTGAGAAAGGTCCATGATGAAGAAGTGGCAGAGCTGACAGGCATGGTTGAGGCTGCCCAAATATCTGTGGAAGTGGAGCTGTCCAAACCTGATCTGACATCTGCCCTCAAAGACATCCGTGGGCAGTATGAAACAATCGCTTCTAAAAATCTACAGTCGGCAGAAGAATGGTATAAATCCAAGTTTGCCAGTCTAAACGAGCAAGCTACCAAAACCAATGAAACAATGAGAGCCACAAGAGAGGAAATCAATGATTACAGGAGGCAACTGCAGTCAAAAACCATAGAGATTGAAACTCTCCGAGGCACCAACGAGTCACTTGAACGACAGATTCATGAAATGGAGGAAAACCACAATGCTGAGATTGCAGGTTATCAGGTAAATATTTCTTATATGGATATAATTCTGTTCCATGAATTTTGGATGAGATTTTTTATTTTTTAGTGCTTAAAAACGTAACGTCGTTTGTAGGTTTTATTTTTCAGAATTGACAACCTTGTTTGGTGATTAATTAAAATCAAACTCCGAAAATGTGATATTTTAAGGAAATAATACTTTACGTTACCTCAACCAATGATAATAAGTAAACTCACACCCAGTGCCAACTGCCCATTGCCCTGTCCATGGTGCTGAACTAATCAGACAAGAGGTGGCTGAGGTTAATTCCACTAAGAAGTGTCTCTTGATAAAGAGGATTGGTCAAGGCAGATTTCTGCAAGGTCATGTTCAGCCAGTGACAGAAATCTGTTTTATAATCATTTTTTTTTTGCTATTGGACTACAAAACACTAAATTGTAACACAGTGTTATATTTACAGTTCTGATAGCTGATGTGTTTGATGAAGACTGCATTATACAAAGTTCCTGCTCAGAATGAAAAACCACCACTGCAAATTAGATTACAGTCTCTGGATTCTGTGCCGAAATGGCCAGTGAATCAGCTTTTACACGTCTAACTTAGGAGCAACACAGTCCTATTTTAAAAGGTTACAATGCATGTGTATAAAAATAAACTCAAGATCCATATGACACATCAATATAGCAATATACGGATTCCCAAGAACGTGTTTACAAACATAACTTTCAATCTAATCCTCTAACTAGGAAACTATTGGACAACTGGACCTTGATCTCAGAAATGCGAAGACTGAGATGGCACGTCATCTTAGAGAATACCAGGATCTTCTGAACGTCAAGATGGCGCTAGACATTGAAATCGCAGCCTATAGGTAAATTACCAGTATAACTACGTATGAAAACTGATAAATGAGGTTAAATAAATACTTTAAATCTGACTTCACTAGTGATTTTACAATTGTATTGATTAGTCTTGATCAATCTTGTCACAGAAAGCTTCTGGAGGGAGAGGAAACCCACTTCAGCTCTGGTCTGGCCTTCTCCAGCACACCCAGTATCACCTATGGTTACCAGAGTCGCCCTTCATTGACCTCCACTCGTAATCCAAAAAAAGAGAAAGAAGAGGAAGTCCATATAAAACCAAAGGCAGCCAAGCGAGAAGAGAAAGAAGAATCATCTGTTGTTAGCAAGAAAGCAGAAAAGGGTGATCTTGTTGATGTTAATTCTAACTAGTACTGATTAGTAACTAACTCTAATCTTCTAGCACTCCAAACTGTACTGCTGCTAGCTGTTTGTGGCATGTGTAAAATTGTGACAACATAAAAACCAAACCCATTTTCATTCTCAAGTCTTATCCCAAGGCTCTATTTTCATTGTTGTAGCTGTGAGTTTGTTTCAGCAGTTTTCCAGTTGTCTTGCTGTTGACTCCTAAATACATTTCTTGACTGTATCAATAAATTAACATCAAAAACAAGTGAAAAATGTCTTGAAGTATAGGTACCTTTGTCCCACAACATAAGAAAGCAAAGCCGGAAGGAACAAATGAAATTACTTATTTGGTTTATTGTAAAAAAAAAAAGAGAAAAAAAAAAGAGAGAAACACTCAACAATCTCTTTCAAGGCGTTGAAAAAAAATATAAAAACAAGCTTTAAAGGATATACATGTAGTGATGTGTACCAAAAACTAAAACAAACAATCCTAAAAAAGTGTTAGTAATTTAACAGTGAAAATCTAAACCATTCTACATAAAGATAATTTAAACATCGATCTATTTTTGAACAAATCTTCCTCAAATGGGGGATACGGAGCGGTGTTTGAATGTCTTCAACGACATTCAAATTTTTGAAACAAAGCAGCTGCACACATTTCTTTTCCTTTTTTAAAGGCAACTAGACAAGTAACTACTGCATTAATTATACAATTCTTCCACTTTTAGGATACATTTCACTTCCATTGAGCCCTTTTGAGTGAGGTTTTCACAGTATTTGATCACTCCACAGCTTCTCATCTTACTAGTTTGGAAGCACAAGTCCAAAATGCAGAACCAGCATGCCATCCTACGGGAATCAAATACAACAAATATATTAAAACTTGATTTTATTTGTATGGCTAATCACAAATGTATAAGTAAATATATGAACGTAGTTGTTTTTTTTCCCCATTCATTCATTTTCCATTCATTCACTGCTGACTCATTTTCTGGGACTCGGAAAGCTGGCAACAACGGTCCCAAGATGAGATACACACTTCTAAGTGTAAACGTTTTACACTTTTAATAATGACTTTAACACGGCCATCATACCCTTCTTATACAGTGACACTCACCCATAGGTGTTAAAATGAGGTTGCGTGAAGAGAGTGGATCTGCAAACGCAGGCGCCTGCGGTTCACACTTATCATCGGTTTAAATCAGTCTCTCAAAAATATCCCAGAGCGATTCACTGTCAAGTCTAAAGCAGTTTATTTTAGAAGTGTAATGCTCTGTGAATAAGAGAAGCTTACGCTAAAAAAAGAATCTTTACTTTTTAATTTTTAAAATTACTTTTTATTCTTGTCTCATTCACACAATTTTTTCATACTTTTTCACACAGCTACATGAAGCAATATTAGATTAAAACCTAACTATAACTTAACAAATTACTATGGCATCATGAAAAATGACAACATAAATCAGGCTAATTAAAATACTTTGCTCTGATACATTTATAACGTGCATGTTTGTCCAGCGCAAGTTTGTAAATAAGAGGCCAAAAATGTCAACTAAAGCATTGATTGTAGTGCAAACTATTGAATAATAAATAGTTTTCTGAAACACCCACCTGTAAAGCATGTTCCCCCAACGCCTTACAAACTTCTCTCAATGACTGACATTGTGGGGGATGATGGTCTCCACATACAACATCCACCTGCCAAAAAGATATTTGCTTTATCATTTTTATTCCACCTTATGTTGGACATCTAAGTCCGGCACCTTTGTGTTTCAAGAGGGAAATTCATTACAGAATTGTTTTTAGGCTTTGTCAAACTGACAAAAGTATGTCTACATCATTCTTGGAGGACAACATAGATGAAGTAGGATGGCAATACAAAGCACAAAAGCTGTCAGGTCTTCCTTTTCATCTTTATCCTGGAGCCGTCACTGGCACTATAAAGTGTTCCAAGCAGGGCCACATCCGTCTTAGCTAATCAACACTTAGTGACTGGGTGCCAGGAAAAAACCTTAAGCCAGTAATCCAGGTATGGCTGCTTGGCCTTACAGCATGCAACCTTTCTCCACTGATGAAAGTACCAATTTTCCACAGCTCCGAAAATGGATTTGATGATATAAAAAAACAATAGAACAACTCCTACTTCCCAAACTAAAATAATGTGCTTATTTCATAACAATAAAATTAAAACAATTTGACTTTAAAACAACTTGAGTTTGAAACCTTTCTGTCAATTTACATTTTTTAAATCAAATGAAACAATAAAAAGATCACCTGAAATTCAAACTGTCTGTTAAAAAATTATCTTCAGTGGTACAGAAAAACCTGTGCATGATATAGATTTTTGAAGAGGTAAAAATCTGTTACTGTCAAACCTTGCAGTTTTGGCCCAGCTCCATCTTCCTCTTTATAAAGAGCTCCACGTGGCGAATGGTGGCTTCCCCCGATACGAGCACATACTTCCTCTTCAAGGGCTTGGGGGAGAAAAATTATGCAGAAAAAAAATGTATAAAAGTAATTTATACATTTACAAAGACAATAAAAATACCTTAAAATTCCCAACACCATCTTCAGCTCTGTAATGGATAAAGTTCATAAAATGAGAATTAAGTCAAATTTAATAGACAGAAACTATTACAACAGATTTCTAAAATAAACAATAGATTTATCAAAAATACATATACAACATATAAAGCATTTGGAAATGGAATTTTAAATAAGAAACTTCTAATATTAAGTATTTACCAAATAAAAATACAATTTGAAATTACATTTATAAAATGACAGCATTTTATTATTTTTTTTTTAAATAAATGAAATGTGTATACATGTTATGAAATAAAATGCAATGTGTATACATGTTACGTTTTTTGGCACTAATCTGATTTCATATGAATGAGGGTTTTTATTTGTTCTTAATTTTTCAGATTTTAGCGCCATCTAGTGAAACTACATAACAATAAGATATAATGTACTGTACATTAGTTTCTCAAAAAATGTTTTACAAATTGTAATGTATAGAAAAATGTATGCAAAATTGTACATTTAATTCACGTTTTTGTTCAAAATAAAATTAAAGAGAAAGATAACTTACCCCACAAACACCAACATAAGAGACATGTCTAGATCTGAAGGAATAGTACAAACAGACTGAGACAACTTCTCTTGTCTTGGTTTCTGTCTGGGAGACTTCTTTACTGGCTGTGAATTTGTAATTGCTGTGAAAAACATTTCTCAATGTTATGAAGATAACATTTCAGAAGATTCTACATTTTGTCAGTCCCTCACAGATGAACGTATGGAAACATGCTAGACAAAATCAAATTACAGCTACTTTATAAAGAATAATAAATACAACAACCACAACAACAACACAACCCACTATTCATATAGTCAGTGTCAACACAACAAACCTGGTTTTGGAACTTTAAGGCCTCTAAGAGAATAAAATTCACAAATCCGTGACCTTTCATCTTGAAAAAAAAACAACAAAAAAGATTTATACAAGTTGAGCAACAGACTAAATGTTCCTAAAACAGTCTAAAATATAAAATACAAAATATACCTTCTTCCAAATATGGAACCATCTTAAAAACCATGTCTTGTAGTTGTCTGTCGGGCCTAAAAGAGGCGAAGAAGAAGACGACTATCGAAAACCATTAAATAATAAATAAACATGAAAGAAAAACACATGGGACATTTCTGACGTTCTTTACGGTAGAATAAATCTCTAGAGCTACTTGGATGAACTGTTCAACAACACTGTATTCTAGTTTGTTTTATTTATAGTTTATTGTCATTATAGGCTGACCTGTTTTCAGCAAGATTCATTAAATTAAAGTCACGACTAAAAGATAAGCCTCACCTGATATGATAAAGTGGCTGTGTCTGGTGCACAACAATAGAACAGTTGGGACACCGGTTGCAAAATAAAAAGTGCTTTACAATGCAGCTCTTGCAAACTGTGAGAGAAAACAAAAACAAACATCAGTTGGTGAAATGCAAACCTCTCAATCGGTCTTCAGTTTGGACCATGTTTGTACCATGCTTGGGCCGGAGAGTGATGGAAAGTGAACACTTCAGTTGCAAAATCTGCCTGGGACAGAATTCGAACCTGAAACCTTTTGGTTGCGAGTCACTTTACAGTAAAGTTAAAGTAAACATAGTCTAAATCTTTAACCAATGGGACACAATTGTCTGTAAACTTGTGTTTAATTTGTTCTAATGATGGCAATACATTAGTTAACATTGACAAGTACATTACGTTTTTGAATTACTTTTTATATATCTTTTATTTTGTACAGACATAGTTAGTATATGCTAAATATTGTAATTTAATAACAATATTGTGTTGATAAAAGCATAAATATTTAACACATTTGACTTTGCAGCTGTGCAACGATGATAAAAACGTTCTGCTCTTTTGTAAAATCAACTGAAAGTTGATAAACTATTTACATTAAAATGTACTTACATGTGTGAAGACACTCTGTGATTGTGGTGGCATCAATAAGAAATCCATTACAGAGTCCACAGCGGATATAAGGGTAAAAATCTTTTAGAGGCAGGGAGCGCTTTTAATAAACAGAGAAAAATAAGTTTAAATTCTTGAAACTAAAAACACAACTGAATTCTGCACAAGTGGATAGACATCTGTCACGTGGTGTGACAAATAGGAGCATACGCGAGTTGATACAGGTCACGTGACCCGATAAATAAAACAATACAAGACCTGAGAAACATTAGTTGCGTACTTTTATGTATGCAATTATTTACATTACCTCTTCAGAATTGTGACAGTGAATCATTTGCTTGACGTTTGTGCCACGGCTCTCGTGATCGTCAGAGCAGGAAGAGTTTGAGCGAATGCATTCGAGCGTGGTTCCCTCTTCAACTCTCTGCACAGTTACGTTCATCCTACATACGACGAGCTAATTGGCCGCAAACACTAAAAAACGTTTGTTCTAGTCTCGAAGGTTCTCCGTTGGTTTCACTTGTGCTGATTCTCGTAGTTATTCAAAGGTTTCGACTTTACAACACTTGTTCACCTCCTCCGCGCGCGCGCACTACGGTGACGTCGTAAGAGTAGAATAAAAGTCCCTAGTAACAGAAAAACAAACTTGGTGTAAAAAAAAAAAACAAAACTGTAAGTGTAATGCCATTGAAAATTGTCATTCTGTTGTAGATTAGACTACATATTAAATGTATTTTAACAGTATTTTTATGTTTGCACTATAATGCAAATACTATATTACGAAAACTATCATACATACAAAAACTATCAAATGAGTCATAGGGTATTTTTACTTTGAAGTTTGCTGTATTTATTAAAAGCTGTATTTATTGTGCTAGGTTGGCTTGTTTTTTTTTTCGTGTTAGTGTGAGTCTCTTCTGCTCCCCTACAGGCGGAACACGAGATAGCAAACATGGCTGCGACCAGAAGCAACGTGGATGAAATTCGTGACAGGGTGATTTTAGGTGAATTTGGCGTAAAGAACGTGAGTATTTCCATTGCAATATCTTTCTACTGCCCACACTCTGTGTCTTTACGTTTTCCAGTGTAATTCCTCTTTTGGCGTAATAACAATGCGCGTGACATGCCGTTTCATCTATTCGCATGCATCGTTTTGCTTGTTGGTTGGCGTGTATTTCGTAGCTATTGTTTGACGTTTGCCTAGGTCCATTCTACCGATTTTCCAGGAAATTACCCTGGTTATGATGACAGATGGGACATGGAGAAGTTTAAAAAGGTGCGAGTCACATGGCCACGTTTTATCTTCGTTGGTTTGGACATGACCGCTATGCAGTGCTGTAATGTAATTATTTTTTTGTCTTTTAGAATTTCAGGATTGACATAGTTCATTCCGATGACAACCTTCTGGAGTTTGATATGATTGGGATAGATGCTGCACTCGCCAATGCTTTTCGTCGCATATTACTAGCCGAGGTAAGCTGGACCCTACTTTTATATTATTTCAGTCTTGCTTCAGTCTAGTTAATATCGTCTTTGCTTTGACATTTCAGGTCCCAACGATGGCGATAGAAAAAGTGTTCATTTATAATAACACCTCCATTGTCCAAGATGAGGTTTTGGCTCATAGACTTGGCCTGGTTCCAATAAAAGCCGATCCTCGGCTTTTTGAATACAGGAATCCAGGTAATTTAATGCACATTTGTTGTTTTATAATATTTGATTTAAACTAATTTTGTTGTTGTTGTGCAAAACGTGTGTTCACAAAAAGCTTTTTTGTTGTCCATGTAGTGATGTAAAATATGAATTGCGTTTTGTGTTCATCAGAGGATCAGGAAGGGACAGAAATTGACACCATCCATTTACAGCTGAAAGTGAAATGCACAATGAATCCTCGAGCCCCCAAAGACTCCTCAGATCCCAAAGAGTTGTACCTAAATCACATGGGTTTGTACAATGTCTGTTGCTTTATTGTTCAGTGACATTTCCTAACAAGGTTATACATATTCCCCCTGAGATACGTACTGCATTTTATATACGTATAGAATGTAAGATGTAAAATGAAAATATTGTAAATCGAACTGAAAACATACAAATGTGAAATGTTTTGTTTGCTATGTTTGATTTTTAAAAATGTTAAATGTATAATTTATTAATGATGATCCCACTCAAAAACTCTGAGAGTAGTCGCTGTGCTCATATGTACGCATGTCGTTTTTGTAGTCATTCATGCACACACATACCATTTCATGCTTCTTTGTTTATGTGTAATGTGTTTAATTAAAAAAAAAAATCAAGTGCTTTCACTACACAATGATAAACATGGGGGTGGATGGGTGGTTAAACACTTTGGCCTATAGGGCCTGAAATTCTAAAGAGATCTTAAAATGGCGTATATTCTTTCAGTGTTACTGCTGAGCCTATAATCTACATACCAAAATGAAATTATGTCTTTAACATGTGGTTTGGTTTCAGTGTACTCTAGTGACATCAAATGGACCCCAGTTGGAAACCAGGCTGACGTTTTCGCAGAGGCAAACATTGGTCCTGTTCATGGAGACATTCTCTTGGCACAGCTCCGACCAGGACAGGAGCTTGACATTGCCATGCATTGTATTAAAGGAATAGGTGAATTATTCTTGAATTCTACATGATATAATATGTCCTCTTCCTTGATTGGTGAGGAGAATGTGATCTCATTTGGTATTTTTGTCACTTCACAGGTAAGGATCATGCCAAGTTTTCTCCAGTGGCCACAGCAAGTTACAGACTTCTTCCTGAAATCACATTATTGCAGACGATTGAGGATGAACAAGCAGAGAGGCTAAAGAATTGCTTCTCACCGGGTGTGATTGAACTTGAGAACATTGATGGTAGGATTGCTTGATTATCTACTACTTACTATTGTCCTAGCATTGTTGTCAAGCGAAAAATTGTGATTTTCAGGAAATCAAGTGGCTAAGGTCGTCAACAGTCGCTTGGACACATGCAGTCGAGAAGTTCTCCGTCATGATGACTTGAAAAACTTGGTGAAGCTCGGAAGAGTTCGGGATCATTTCATATGTACGATAATTGTTAGATAAAATGGCTAAAACGCACCAGACTATGTAAAAATATAAAACTGTGTAACTAATTTCCCTCTTTCTTTTCAGTTTCAGTTGAATCTACAGGGATTCTGCCATCTGATGTCTTGGTAACAGAGGCAATCAATGTTCTTATTACCAAGTGCCAGAAGTTTCTCACAGAACTTTCTTTAACAGACGCGGATTAGATTTGTGCAAAGGTAAAGCTAATTGCACGGATTAGCACTCTAGAGTTCAATGATAAATGTAGCTGGTTATATATTCAATGAAATGTATTTCTATATTCTGTAGTTGTACATTCATTCATTCCGAAGCTCAGATTAATTTTAGAAAAGTGAAGTTGTTTGATGCGCAGTACTCGCATCAGACGCACTGTTGAACATAATCCTTACTTAATTTAGGTTTTTGTAAATTGTGATTAACTTCAGTAATCTAAATTCCATTCTAATGGAATTGTTTCATCATGACACAGAAAACAAGAATGTTTTATGATCGTAAACCATGTCATATTTAGAAACCTAACTACAGTGAAACCACTAATAACTGTTGGTATTTCCTAAACGATTATTATCTTTTTCTGTGTAGCTTGCTATTTCAGCAACATTCTTTCTTCATAGAAATAAAGAAGACATTTTCTTTTCTTCATGCCTGCAAGTGGTTCACTCTATCGCTGAAATCAAAAGCTCTATCTAGGATAGAATATTGACAAAGACAACCAATTTGTTCTTCTGGAATGTACTTGGATCAATTGGATGTGTTCCCTTGACGGTTTAAACACCATGTTAGAGTTAAATGTTTAGAAAATCTAAGCTTTGTCTTTTCATTATTCCCATCACCTGAATGTTTGAGTGTAATTCTTGTAAGACATGTAATAGTTTGGGACAAACAATGTGCAGTTTTTGAAAGGTTTCTGACTTTGGAATTGTTTTTTTAGACCACTATATCCACGTCACAGTTCTCCAGGCTTATTAAATGCACATGAAGAGGTTCCTTAGGGCTTGAAGTTATGTAAAAATATGCTGACTGAATTACTGCTAATGTTCACCATATGCTCTTGTTGCCAGAGGCTGATGCATCTAAAGTAGCTTTACTTTTGAACTGCTGGAGATTGAGAAGGTTGCATTTGGCACATCAGAATAATGCATTTTTCTAACACTGTACTGTAACCTTCTGTTTGTTTTCAAAGTTTGCTGGTTTTGTGGCTGTTCTTGGGTTCTCAGGAGCGCTCCGATGGCATTTTTATTCCAAGTACAAGCTTTCATTCACATTTGGCTTGTTTCTCACAATGTGTTGCACGAGTGTGGAAATTGGGCCAGATTGTCTTTGGAGATGGAAGTTGACAAGGGCCGGTGCACAATAACTGGGCCACCTTCCATTGTGCAGCTCTCATCATTACCGAGTCACTTGGCAATTTCCATTCCCCTCCGTCATGTCTCTTTGCTCTGCTTTTCTTTTGTCAGCCAGCGGACATTACTCGGATCTTAAAAGACAAGAAATTTCTTAAGTCCCACCATGGTGTTTCATACAATATTTTAAGCAGGTCAATTACAGTAAAAAGAAGGCTTTTTGACAGTTCATTTAGTTCAGATATGCTTAAAATGCCACTGAGGGAAGTGAAAGTTGAATTTGACAATTGACGTGATAATTACGTATTGCAACATTAAAATCATTCAGAATTAGGCCACAGCCAAGTCATCACACACATTCACCTCCAATCTTGCAGACCAGGTAATTTATGGCCTTCATTTAAAGCCCATATTTTGTCAGGCTGATACGAAAAAGAATTGTTCAATAAAAGCAAAAAATGCTACGGAGTATCAAAATGTACTGCTTTTAACAACAACAACTATATTTACAAATGAGAATTCCTTGGCTATTTACAAGATGTTAATGGTTTGGTTCTTCAACACAGCTCAGATTTTTTACGTGACCCCTATATGAAATAATAGCCATGTTGGTCTTGCGTAGCATTAGGGGTCACAGTAGGTCAGCTTTTGCACTCAGGCCCTAGTTTGACCGTTATTACGAAGGATGTCGCCGTTATGATCGACTGGTAGTTTAATTTTCCGTTATTTTTAAACTCTCGTTACAATTTGTCATTAGATACTCGTTGGTGCTAAACGTAAAGCGTCTTTATTTCTGATCTGACCTCTGAAACCATCTTTATTTCGGCGGTGTCTGCAACAGCAGGTCACAGGTGGCTGTACTGGGGCCGACAACAGTGGAGTTAATTGAATACACGGCGCCCGTCTGCCGGGATACGTGCTCGCTGCTTGAGTGGAACCGTGTATTTCCAGTGAACGCGAGACCGTATAATGCCGTGCCTTGTGTGCCCGGCGAGCTATCGCTGCTCTGCCGTTGCCATGGCGACAGTGCCCTCGCTGGGTACATTGGACTGGAGAAGTTGCTCTGGCTCTGCGTCATATTTATTCCAGTGGATGTGCGCGCGCTCTCCCGCCTCCTCGTTTCGCGATCTCTCTCCCTCTCTCCACGCGTTTTAGGACTAATTGACCTAGCTTCAGATCTTCAACAGCCAGAGCTTCGACAAGCACCGAGCACCCTGATAAGGTAAACATCTAACGTGGCATTTGTAACACAACGACGCGTCACACTGTAAACTCGAGTACTTCGGTTTGCACGCGGTTCTACTGAACTGTAGCAAGAAAGTCGCAATGTTTAAAACTGGCGCGAATTCGTTTAGCGACTCGGTGTTTGCGTTGTTTTCGCGGCGTCGATTGGATAATCGACTAACCAGTGTTTCTATATTTCTTAACAGCACGGCAAGGGAAAGATCGCCGTTGCGACAGGAAGGAAAGGTGAGTGTGTGTGCGCGCGTGCGTGTGTACTATGCGTGTGCGCGTGTCAGCACGCGCAGTTAAATCTTCTACAATGGCTCGGCGCTGCCGTGTGTCACCCTGATGCTGATGGTGGTATGTGTCTCTAGAAACAAAAAAGACGTTTTCTTCAAAGCCTCGCTACTACAAAGACACCTCGTTGTAAAATATGAGATACTCTTTGTTCATTGTTCACTATATTGGGACTGGAGCCGCTCTTGTCAGAAGTAAATCAGTCGAGTTCTTTAATGGCGTTTGAAAGGCATAAATGATCACACAGAGCCACCAGTGCTGTGTTCTAGTTCTAAATATGATTTGACATTCCTGCAGTCATGTGGGATTGAGAGTGTTGTCTCTGTGTCAGCATATTGATTTTGAGTGACAGGTGACATGTAGTAACAACCATCAGTTGAAAGCAGTATTGTGTTCCCTAGATAAAACAGATTATTTTGCCTGTGAAATCAAACGGTTGTTCTCAATTTTCGAGCACTCGCCCCCCACCCTCCCCAAGTTGTCAGACGGTTTGACAACTGGGACGTAAAGGACCAGTGGTGTGTGAGATTTATTACTTAGAATCTCGGCCCACCAGAGGGAGAAGCATTGAGTAGGGCAAAGTGGGTAAGGTGTAGGATCGATTCCAGGGCTGACACAGAGCAGGTGCCAAGTGGGCTGAGACCTCTTCTCTACGATTTGTGACAAAGAAGCCAACAAGGTTTTTGCCATCTGACTAATGGACAAGGGCATGTTATTGTTTTCCTTCCAAGTTTCATTTTGTCCTCTGACTGACACTCGAGACTCTCACTATGCTGTTTCTCTAGAAATACAGGAACATTTTGCATTTCACTGTTTCATTTTGCATTTTGACTGCATGTGATGCGTCCTCGTGAGTATGGATTTTAAATACGTTTCAAAACCATTTTTATTTACTATTAAAAAAAAGTAGATTCATGATGCGTTCTACTCTGTAAACAATGGCTTCACGGGACAGCAAGAGAATAGAATGCTGTCTGTGCTGAAGGGAGCTCATTCATGCAGCAGAGAGTGTCTCTCACTCTGGCAGGGGTGAGCTGTGCAGCAGACCCCAGGGAGCATCGGGAGGGCAGACTGTACGTGCGTGCAGTTGTGTTTGTGTAGTGTGTCGTTGCTCCACTAGGCAGTAATGACTCTGTGCCTCTGGGCTCGGACTGCCTCTGTTTATCTCTGTTAGCAGCACAAGGCAAAAATAGGCAATACATCTAGAGAAAAAAAGAACAGCGTCACGTGGCCAGTGCGCTCGAAAATGTGCCTCACAGGTCACTTTGAAAATGTTGGCTCTTGCTTCCACTCTCCCTCCCTTTCTGATCATCTCCAGTGTCACACTCTTGTACATACACACCCTCTGTCTCTCACTCCCTCATTTACACCCTCCCTCAAGTGTTGCAATTTGCATATTAATGAACAGGCGCAGTGCCGAGCAGGAGTGTAATTTCTACTTCCTGTTTCTGGCTGGGCTCTTGTTTCTTCATTTATTTTTTTGTGCCCTCCTCCTTCTCACTCCCCTCCCCTCCCCTTTCTGTCTCTTTCTGTTTCTCAGAAGAAGCCCATGCGAACAGTGCATGGACTGAACAACACCGATTCATCAAGTGCAGTGCCAAACATGTGAGAAGATGTCTGTTGGAGGCTGTGCTTGCCCAGGTAAGAGTGTTGATTTCATCTGGATTGCCGTGTGAGAGCTTCAGACAAGAATTGCAAAAATGCTTTGGAGTAATAGGTGAGGGCGACCTAGAGGATTTCACGTTTTTGTGCACTTTTTTTGTCATCTGTTAAGTTGTGGACCGGATTTTTGTTTTTTATGTTTGTGAGTTTAGGAGCTACATAAGGAGTAAATTAGTTTTTAACTGAATACACATCTACTGTTATAGAACTGAGTTGTGTGGAGTGTGGAGGCATTGACTTGTTTGTGGAAGAGCATGTTCCCAGAGCAGTGTCTTCCTGCGCATTGCTGTCTCATGACTGCTTAATGTAGTCGTGCTAAACACATTATTTTCTCGTATGACGTCAGACCCGGTTTGAACCTTCTAAAGTGCTTTGCGTAGGGGAGCGCTGAGCTTAGAATTAGTATTAATGGCAGATTAATTTAACAGAATTAGACTTGGTTTCCCATCATGAGCCAAAGTTTGAACCTTCTGGGCATTTGTGTTGATGGCATGGAATAATGTTGCTGTAATGGAAAGGCCAAGCTGCACTACACATGTTGAAGACATTTTGAATTAAACACATTGACTTTTTTTTGCTCTTCTGGAATCACATTTAGATGTTGTTTAGGGAGATTATGATGCATGATGTCTGCTCTCATGAATCATCTGATTTTGCTCTGGCACACGTCTATAAGCTGTCTTCAGAAATGCAATCTTCAAACTAAACTACAGATTCATAAATTAATTCATAAAATTCAATACTACGGGTTTAATGAACACAGGATCAATCAGATTGCCTATGTTTACTTAGCTGTTAATACAGTACTGGGCATGATAGTGTATGTGCCAGGCCCTAAATATGTATACAGTTTCAAGCAACAGACTCAAAAAAACTTGTTTTAGGCAAATTATTCTTTTTTTTTAATCTTTTCATATGTTCAGTTTACCAAGAGTTCTAAGCAACCTCGACTTGGTAAATGTACATGACGGGAGAAAATGACAATTATGAGTTAAACCACTTGTCTTTTCTCAGTGTATGATGAAAATTAGACACACGGTCTGATGGCATTAAGACAAGTTTGGGCCAGTGTGGAGATCACTTGAGTGCCAGGAACACAAGGAAAGCAGTTTTTTAAGACACTCTTGGAAAAGATTTCTATCTAAGCTGCTACCAGCAACAAAAGCCTCTCTCGCTGGCCCGCCGGTAGGCAAGGCAAAATTTGGCACGTAGCATTTGTTAAAAATCAAGTGGTGAGGGTTAATTTTTACGAGCGTAGTCATGGAAATTTCCACAGACGTGTGTCCTGTCTGATTGCTTTTCTTTTTTTTTGGTGGAGCGAGGCGGGAAAGAGGAAGAAAAGAAAAACGGAGCAGGGCGAGACCGTACGAGCGAGTGTGAGCGACGGGGCTTTTGTGTGAGGTCCCGCTGCGGGGAGAGGAGCTCCATTAAACCTGCTGGTGATGTTCACCTCTGTCAGAAACACGACGCAACCTCCCTCCCCGTCTTTGCTCACAGCACAGACCCTCCCCACGCACAGGTTTCATTTGAAGTCTGGTTTGTTTACATTCCTGCGCTCATGTGGGTTGCATATTCAGTGGGCTGCGGTGATCAACCAGTCGGCATTCATGGATATCGCCGAGCTTGAATTGCTGGCTTTTAATGGCCTCTTTTATAGCTTTGTTTGAGCAAGATAACAACCCATACTGAAGCTTTTAAATGCAAGCTATTTGCATGATATTAAGTCGTGAAAATCTGCGCTGGTGCTAAAAGCCCCATCCACTCATTCCAGCTGCTCAGTGCCACTCGATCCCCCTCTCACCCACAGGCACTTGATATCTGCGCGTGCTCTGTTAGCTCATGTAGGGAGTCATATGGCCTTTTTGATTAGGAGAAAATTATAGGAAGCAAGGCTGAAAAGGAAGGTCTGGAACAAAAAGCCTTCAGGATCGTGTGGCAGTCACGTCAAGATTTGAAGCTGCACTGATTTGCCATTTCCCTTGCTGGATTGGCAGCGCCTGTGTCTGATGCGTTTACTTGTACAGTTGTGCAATACCACCCCCCATCCCCCTCCTACCCGTTGCTCCGGAGGCTCACAGATCTGTCTCATTACACAGAGCTAGAACAAAATGGCTTCCTGTGCAGAAAATCAGCTCCCCTCAACTTGTCTGCCAGTGGCAGCATTAGACTAGGATGTTAGAGCCCGTCATGTCACGTGTCAGTGATGGTGAGGGAATGTTAGATGAGAGCTGGCATTTACCAGCTGCCGCTGCAAGAATCAATGTGGCGTCTAAATAAGATAAGATAAGCTTCTACTATCAATTGTGCAACACACATTTGCAACGCCATCAAGGAAATGTAAAGGATTACATTGATAAACATGCTTGATTATTGGTATACATTTATTAACCATCTTTGTTATTTTCTTTTTCTATTTGTTTATAGGTATACATATTTATAATTTTGTATGGATGGATGGATATACGTATATATTTTCTAATTAATTGATTTTGGTATATATTTTGAAGATATAGAGTTGGATGGATGGGTCGGTAGGTAGATGGACAGATCAATAGACAGACAGACAGACTGACTGACTGAAGTTAACTGCTGAAACACAACATTCCTTAATAAAACAAATAGAATAAAGGAAAGAGTAAAGTCAACGTCATTTTTAGGAGCAGATCTCTCAATTAAACTTATTGTCCGGCACTGAGACCTTTGAATACTCACAGTTCTGTGAGATTACCACACCCCCCCACATACGCTTAGTTCCTGTGTTTTATGTAGTGAAACCTAAAGTGCCCAAGATGATTTAAACGCAGTGATGGCAAATGTGTTTTTCTCAGTGTGTTTTACAGCTCATTGATTTTCTCTGCATTCTCGTCAGGTTCTTCTCCCACTGGTTTTTGAGGTCTGACACATTTGATGGTGCAGACAACAGAGTCGAGACCACAGTCATTAGTCAGTTACCAGACACTTGTTTGCGGAGAGTTATTTAACAGCATTTGTTATAGCCACAGTCTCATTGGAGTAACCTAAGGTTAAGTACAGAGAATCAGAATGTATTCATTGAGCGATTACTAGTTCACATTTTATGTCTGAAAAGACAAATTTGCTTACAGGAACTGTACAGGACTGTTCTTGATGAATTAGTCATTTTATCATGTTGTATTGTAAATATTAAAATGTAGACGTTACAGAATAACTTGGTTTAATTTGTGCAGTTTTGGTCTTTAGAAATAAATAGAATTTTACACCTGAGTGGAATGGTGGAGGTTTGTGGAGGCAGTTGTGGTCCATCGGTTTCACACCTGAGCAATACAATGACCCACACATGCTCTGCTGACCCCACCGTTTAAGGCTGCCCACTGAGTTTGTGTATGTTCACTTTGCTGTGTGTATGCAATTTGCATATGGTCTCTAGTGGCCAAATTGACAAACTCACTCACTTTAATTGAACTATAGTCTCTAAAAATAAATGTACTTAATTTTAAGTATTTACCTTTATTTTATTAAAATATTATTTCCATTATGTATCTTGGAAACTCTTGAAATTGTACTCATATGTGCTTTTAAACCCATTTACCTCAATCATCAAATCACGTTCAGCTTTCTTTGAGCTGTAGACAGACATATTTTATCTGTACAGCAGTCAGGCTTCATCTGTGGTTAGTATGGACGGCACATATGTTGTCTGTCGCTGGAGCATTATCGCACTCCTCCAGCCGTGTAGCTGTGAGCAGCCTGGGTGAGCGTCAGGCACATGGCTCCTCCTGTGCTTATGTCTGAGAGAGATGAGGCAGTGGCATAACAAAGAGCCCCTGAAGC
Source organism: Paedocypris micromegethes (assembly GCA_028031935.1). Taxonomy (NCBI): domain Eukaryota; kingdom Metazoa; phylum Chordata; class Actinopteri; order Cypriniformes; genus Paedocypris; species Paedocypris micromegethes. The sequence continues at coordinate 18,026,271 of CM051500.1, forward strand.
ACTGCTCGGCAAGCGGAGGCCTCGTCAGGGAGAGAGATTTTGTCAGACATGGCATGGTGGATTTTACTTTTCCCGCAGACGCAACTCTTAATGTGAAACAGGGGAGTTACACGGAGAGCGCTTCAACTATTGGGTGTGAAGGACGTTCATGAAACTAGTGAAATTTATTGTTTAATAAAAATAAATACTTTTATATTAAAAGTTAAATCACAGCCAGATCTCCCACTTTAAACAAAAGTTCTTTTTTTATTTGAGAAACATTTATCTTCATAGAATCATACTTGTTTGGACAAAAACTCAGACATTGTTATAATACTCACTGTGTCCTTGAATCTGCTATCCTCATTCCAAACTTTAAATCAAAGTCTAATCATAAAAATGAAAAGCGTAAAACTAAAAATGACGTTTCATTTGATTTTTTCTTTACTTGACTTCAATGTTTTAAAAGTTTAATATTCTGTTATGCTCAGTAGAGGGCAGTGTTGTTTCATACTCCCCGACAGAAGGGCCTGAGCTAATGTACTGTGCTGATTAATGGTAAAACAATAATATTGTGATTGTGCATGAGAATATTGAGGACTATTAAAATCGCCACGCCTCATTAGAGGTAAAAATATTTTACAATAAAACAGCGGCCGTTTTTTGTTTTCACTGTGCGTTTTTCAATCTGTACTTTTTTCGAAGAGTGGTTTTTGTAATTGTAATTTTTGTATTCTAAAACCGAGCATTTCTTTTCACATTAGCGCTGCATCATCACTACATAAACTTGTCCACTCGGTCATTACAAGAACCATTAGTTATTAATCAGAATAAGTTTGAGTCGAGTCTATTGATATATCACGCATTTAATGTCTTCACACGGGCGGATGTTTTTTCGGATTTAATCCTCGTGCAGAAGGAGGGGCTGCGTGTTTGGGGGAGGGGCTGATTCGGAGATCACGGTGGGGGTGTTGAAGGGGGTTGCACACTGAGAAAGAAGGCCCTGCAGCTTTGTTCCCAACAAGAACAAAGGGTCGCACGGGCACTTTGCCTTATTAACCCCTTGAGCCTGGCTCCGAAATACCAGCCCTGCAGCTCGATCTCGCCCAGCGCGATGGTTTTAAAGAGGCATTTTTTTCAGTTCAGCTCGTTTTAAAAACAGCGACGGACGGGATAAAAGCAGGAAGCACCAGTGGACCAAGACCGCCAAGGTCCCTCCAGGATTCCCGCAGGTGCGATTGCGGCTCGGCGCGACTCTAGCCAAAGAACCGCTTTAGTTTTGAACTAAAAGGACCAAATATGTTTTTAAATTGAGCCGACACGGGGTAACAGTTTACTTCGGAGAACCAGCGAGCCCGGGTGCGGCCTGGCCGGGCTACTTAGCCCAATATGGCTAGGCTATCAGTTCATCTCGGTAGTGCACATACAACCAACCACACGTTACCGCTAATTGTTCATTAGCTCGGTAGTACAGATGATACGTTTGCTGAAACTTCATTTGAATTAGCTGTCCGATTTGATAACAGAAAAAATGGTGTAGCTGGTCAAATGCATCCAATGTTTGACGTGCGTCTTAAGCTTAGCACAATTGTGCACGAAAACAAGCGGATTTAGTGGGTTTATCATCTAACGAAAGGCGGTCAAAAGTGTGTGAGACATTGTTTCCCATTGTGTCATTTTATTTTTTTGAAAAATCTTTCAACATCTCTCTCGAGAAGTGTCTATGTATTAATGTTTTACTCTTGATTAAAATATCCGTAATTTTCTCTAATTGTAGCAAGCAGACGTTTTTCCACAATAGCTAAGGGATGCTTTGCTTCAGTGGTACTCGAGACGGAAGAACTCAACATTGCACAAGGTGCCAATAACTTTGGTCCCGTCAATGTTTCCAACTTTTCATTGGAAATTTTTAAAAAAATGAAATTTCCCTGACACAACCCCAGCATCTTCATAACAGCATCCATGTAAACGCGTCGAGTTTACTATGGCAATTTCACAAAAAATGTACACTTCATTGTATGTTTAAAAAAAAAAAAAAGTCAAATTGTAGCTGGGACCTTAATGATGCAAACATAGTTTGATCAATTGGAGCAATTTGAGCATATTTTATTTTGACAATGATATTTTAGTATTACGTGTTTTATGATAATACAGTTTGTGGTTTATGTTTGTTTAGTTGTTGCAGGTGCCCTGTCGTTTGTAATTGTATTACATAAATTGTAAAATATTTGTAAAACTATTTTTACAAATAGTGGGGGTCTGTCAACGGAGGGGGAATTGTTGTGTAGTAGTGTTTACTGTGGGGTTTGAAAATAGTCACGGATGACTATTGTCTTGTTTCAGCGTTTTAAATCCTAGACAACATTGTTTAGAGAAAATAAGATATCTGGGGCAAGACACAGTGTTTTATTTTCAGTCTAAATTCAGTTATTTGTTTTTCCTATTCAAGTTTGTTTTATTATTACTTGAATAGTAAACCAAAATGCTGCGTGGTCCAGCTTTGACTTGTTTTATAAAAAGCAGAAACATGGCACTGCACAATTGCATCTAAAAGAAGCAAACATGTTTTAGCCAGTGAGTTGTTTTACAGACGTTAACAGAGAAACAGCTTATCTTGTAGCTTAATGTTCCTTATATGAAAAAGACATGAAAGGAGAAATTAATCTAGTGCTATTTCCTGAAACACAACGCGCTTGGGTGAATTTGTTTATATATTTATACAACATAAGTAATAACTAGAAGAGCCTGTGTGAAAGTCCAGAATTTTTTTTTTCCGAAGTCCTTGATCATCTTTATTATTTTAGGGGAATTGTCACCCTTTTTTGTCTTGATGTGTTGAGTGGGATGGAATGTTTCAGGGTACCAAGTAACGATTGTGTTAATTTCTATTAGTTTTGAATGGCGTAATAATAAGAGTCAGTGTATATGTTGATAAGTAGGCTGATTGTAAAAAAATTTTTTTCTATAGGCTGTTCGTCCAAGTCATTCAAGCTGTACTCCCCAAAGGAGCCTCCCAACGGCAGTGCCTTCCCTCCATTTCACCCAGGCGCCATGCTGGATAGAGATGTGGGGTGAGACTCTGAGTGTGTTTTTGATTTGTATAGCATTGACGATGTGCCTCAATTTTTAGCTGTTGTGTACTGATGTTGCACTTCTGTGATTAGGTCAAAACAACGACATCAGTTTTTAAAAAAAGAGAATAAAAAAAAATATATTTTTTTTAGAACAGTTGATGAGCCTATAATACGCTAATATGCAAATATTTTGTAATTTCAGCCCTACACCAATGTATCCCCCATCTTACATGGAGCCAGGAATGGGGTTAGTGTGTGTGTGGTATTCAATCTGAAATTGAATACTCTTATTTGTTTGTTTTTCCATTAACAACTTTTTCCAGTTAAATAAATTCATTTTAATCAAATGCTGTGTTTCAGGAGGCACACACCGTACGGGAATCAAACAGACTATAGAATATTTGAACTTAATAAACGACTACAGAATTGGACAGAGGTAACAATCAACTTTTTTCCACCAGTTTGTCACTTTTTGTTCAGCCTGTTTTAATGTTGCAGAAATTGTGTTGTTTATAACTTTAAACAAAAAAGTTTTGATCAAATTGTAGGGATGATCAAACTTGTTCTGTTACTTAAACAGATTTTTGGCATAGGTCTATGTTTTTATATTGTTATTGTAAAATTTGTGTGCTTTTTCAGCAGGATTGTGACAACTTATGGTGGGATGCGTTCACTACAGAATTTTTTGAAGACGATGCAATGCTGACTATCACTTTTTGTCTTGAAGATGGGCCAAAACGCTACAGTAAAGTCTTTATATCTTTAAATGTTTCAACGTGTTTTTTTGTAAAATCTATATTAGGGGTGTCAAAGTTAACGCGTTTGTTTTTTTTTTTTAGTCGCGTTAAATTTTATTAACGCCATTATTCGCATTTCCGGTATTTCCGGAGTTTCACTTCAAAACCATTCAGTATTATGTGTACAGCTGAAATCACAGCGCGCTTATAGAAAGAATAGAGTGCAATTCAATTGTTTGCAGTCTCTCAGACGACTGCGTGCGCATGCGCACTGCGCCTTATGACCGGCTTATCCATTTCTTTAGTCAAAATGGTATATTACAGTATTTAAACAAGTGTTTATTTTGTGTTGAGTTTACATTCATTTACATTTTACACTTCAATATACAATATTTCAAGATTTAATACTTGTTCATGTTATTAATAATTGTTAATACTAAATAATTATTAATAATAAATTATTATTATTATTTGTGATTTAATCGCGATTTATTTGGTTGAGGAAGTGCGACTAACTAGTTAAAAAATTGAAATTGTTTGACAGCCCTAATCTATATATATGTATATGTGTGTGTGTATGTATATGTATGTATATATATATATATATGTATGTGTATGTATATATATATATATATATATATATATGTTATTCTGTTTCTAGCCATTGGTCGGACACTTATTCCTAGATACTTCCGAAGTATTTTTGAGGGTGGCGCCACAGAGCTCTTCTATGTGCTGAAGCATCCCAAGGAGTCTTTTCACAATAACTTTGTCTCCCTGGACTGTGACCAGTGCACCATGGTCACACAAAACGGCAAACCAATGTTCACACAGGTAATTAGCAGTTTGTGTTAATACATCAATGACTCGCCTTCTTGTGTTGCCCATTCATTTCTTTCTCAAAGTGAATGTGGTGTCAAATAAGGCGGACATCAAATCTTGTTGTAATCTTATGGAAAAATATTCTACCATAGAAAAAAGCTCTGCAATAAGAACATGTTCCTCAAAAACACTGATGCTGAGTGTGACCGTTAAGGGTCATGTCATGTGGTTGAAATGGGCATCTGAGAAGTTTCTTCTTCTCTTCACTTCAGGTGTGTGTTGAAGGGAGGCTGTACCTGGAGTTTATGTTCGACGACATGATGCGCATAAAGACATGGCACTTCAGTATCAGACAGCACAGAGAAGTTGTGCCAAGAAGCATCCTGGCAATGCATGTGAGTTTTTAATTGTTTCATTTTGCTGTGTACTGTGTCCAGTCTTCATATTGATGGCTATGCCCTTTTGTTTTTTAGAAAGTCAAATTTTACATGTAAAGACTAACGTTGTGCTTCATAAACGCATCCATTAATTCGCCACTACTCCATCTATGCCTGTTTGTGTTTACTCTGACAATCAAATTTGTGCTTCCTCAAAAGGCTCAAGACCCCCAAATGCTTGATCAGCTATCAAAAAACATCACAAGATGTGGCTTATCTAATTCTACACTGAACTACCTCCGAGTAAGTTTGTCGTGTGCTAGACCAGTTAAGATTAGATTAAGAGTTAGATTTTTTTTAAAGTATAAATGAGAGATTTTTCTTTCTAACATTACATTGTTTGTTCTTTTAGCTTTGTGTAATTCTGGAGCCCATGCAAGAGCTCATGTCCAGACACAAGACTTACAGTCTCAGCCCCCGAGACTGTCTGAAAACCTGTCTGTTTCAGAAATGGCAGAGAATGGTAGCTCCACCAGGTTAGTTGAGGGCATTCGTCTGAGTTTCCTGTGTAGCATGAGACCAAATCTAGCAACAATCTTAAACTCAACAGTCATTGTTAAGTAAAGCTTTTTTTCCTGTGAAGACATCGAATTGGAGCATTAGTTCAATGTTTTTTCATTGCAAGCCAAAATCAGCAAGTAACTAATTTCTTGCCATAGTTCTACAGAGAATCAGTTATTGGACTGTTTAGCAACATGTCAATGTTTTACATTAAATTTGGTATCGCATATTCAGACTATGAAAGAGGTTTTAAGTGTGCCTTATAGTACATAAAACACAGATTATATTATTATAATATCTTGTTATTATATTACAATCATTATTACACGCATTATTAGAGGTGCGTGTGTGTGATCTTAAACCAGGAAAGTTGAAACGACATCGACATTTTGCATTTATTTCGTCATTAATTTGCAACTAGCGACATTCTTCTAATTTTCCTGCCAAAAAACCCAACGACTTGATCTGATCAGAACTTTAGTCCGAGTCTTATTTATAATCTCATTTTCTTTCTCTGTCCCTGCTTGTTTCCCTTTTAAAGCGGAACCTGCGAGACAAGCTCCCAACAAGCGGAGGAAGCGAAAGATGTCTGGTGGCAGCACCATGAGTTCTGGCGGCGGCAACAACAACAACAACAGCAACAGTAAAAAGAAAAGTCCAGCCAGCAGTTTTGCAATCTCCAGCCAGGTACCTGTAAGCATCTCATTTTGATGAACTACAGACAGGCTAAACTTTACCGACAACCGTAGTAGACAGACCCATTTTAGAGACAAGTGGACATGATCCAATGCTGGGCAGTCCCTGGTCCTTTAGGGCCGCCGGTCTGTGAGGTTTTGTGATGCTATGTCAGTGTGCTAAAGCCTGTTGGGGTGTGTAGGGTGTGTTGAGCTCCAGAAACGAAGCTAGAGACCTGAGGTGGAATGAAAGAACCCGTGCAGCACTCAAGGATCCGGGATGCCCACCGCGGATCTTTTCACTATGGCAAATCTATTTAGTGCACGTAGTTCCACAATAACTGACACCGTAGCCTTTTCACATCTCACTCAGCTACTCTTGAAGGTTTTCAGTTCTCGTGGCTGGTGAACTGTGCCGGGCTTCAGGATTTGGCCTCCAAGTGTCTCATAGCGAGCAAAATAGTGGCGTTTCAATGTGGTGTAGAGCGCCACCGCGTCCCCCTCGGAGCACCCACGGGTCGCGGGGATAATGTTTGCGCCCCTTCCTGTCCCCTGCAGGATGTGATGGTGGTGGGAGAGCCCACTCTGATGGGAGGGGAGTTCGGGGACGAGGATGAGCGACTGATCACACGACTGGAAAACACACAGTTTGATGCAGCCAATGGCATCGACGACGAGGACAGTTTCAACAGTTCGCCAGCCCTGGGCACCAACAGCCCTTGGAACAGCAAAGCTCCTTCCAGCCAAGAGAGCAAAAATGACAACCCCACGTCCCAGTCGTCCCAGTAGAAGTTATAGGGGTTAGAGAAAGTCTGTCCTTCGTTCACGGCGCCACTGGCACGAGCATTACAAAATCCGGCCTTCAGCTTTGAACGGGCCTGATGTGGTTCTGTCGCAGGACACTTTTGCACAGTTGTTGTTTTTGTGTCTGGACCACTTCGGGCCTCAAGGACGCTTAAATTTAGGCTTGGTGTGTCTGTGGGTTATTGTTCCAACCTCGGGTCTCTGGCCGTTTCTGTTGTGCTCACTTTACAGGAAAGAACCACTTTTATCCAACCGTTTAGTGACATGACCATTGTGTGCACCTCAGACTCAACCCCAACGCTCCGTTTTTAAAAACTCAATTATTTGTTTTGTAGGACCTGGTTGGAACAAAAACCTGTACAGTTCCGGAGCTTGAGGACCGGAGTTGAGAACCACTACGTAAAGTCCTTAAGTAAAAATAAATAAAGTGTAAAGCATTTGGCCGTGGTGAGCTCACCTGGCCATTAAAGCCAGAGCCAGAAGTCTTTTATTTTGTATTGTTTGCATTCTGTTTAGGTTTTTTTTTTTTTTTTTTGTTTTTATTTTATAATAAATGACAGAAACAAATTCTAACTATCCATGTCACTGTATTTTGGATCTATTTTTCTTACAAAAAATATTGTGAATTTTGTTATTCAAGCAAAAAAAATGATAATCTTCAACTGGAAAATCCTGTCAATCTCAATGTAAAATACATTTTCTATCGCTGATGATATTATGTAGAGGCAACTTTGCTCTGAAAGTTTATTTACACCTTAATGTCTTTGTTAATGGTGAAAAAGAAGCGAGTTGAAGATTCTAGCATGCGCGTCTGGGAACGGCATGTGCCAGACAATAGCTAGCGCCAACGTAGTGGTCTCTATTTGCAATCTCTAAATCCTGGCCCATCAAGAACAGAGACTCTATCTGGAATTTGTTTTTTTTTTATATTGAAATACTGTCGTGTAAAGTCCAATTTATGACACATTCATTTTATAACTCTAGGATATGTGTTTTAGTCTACCAGCCATTGTTTTCCCCCATATGCTACAGGCCAAGGATAAAGGTCCTTTAATCGACACATTTATAAAGACTTTTTTTTTTTTTTGTTGTGTGTTTGTGATTGTGTATTTATGATTGTAGCCGAGTTCTGTACAAGTGTATTTCTATTTACTCTTTAGAACCCTCGTGCCCCTCACTCCCATAATAAATCTGTCATGTATCAGACGTCAAACTGAGCCCTGATTTCCAGACGTGTGTAGATGCGTTAAAGGTACGTTTCACATAAGGTGGCAGATTATAGTTTTTAATCAATGTACAATGTATTTATTTTTTTAACATTTGCATTATGTACCGAGTTCAAACATATTGCTGTGTGCTTGGCATTGCCGTGTTATGTATTTTTCACTCTGATCTATTGGCCCCAAATTATATATAAATTGTACAACTGCAAAAGAAATCCTGTTTAATTTCAGGTGTTGTAACATAACCAAACTTTAGGTTTTTGGATGGAAAGACTAGACATCTGTTGAGGTAAGAGTCGGTTGCAGACTGTGAGCACCAGGGGGTAACGTTCACTGTATTATGGCAAATTACTTGGGAGGCAATACTGATTTTATGCGATTTATACGTCACAAGGTCATGGACGTATTCTCATTTATAAAGTCTGTCACTAGGTTTAAGTGGATGTTTTTGCAAAAACCTTTTTGTTCAAGGTTGTACTTTTCTGCCTCCACCATTGACAGTTTATGTAAGGTACCAATAAAACACTTTCCGTGCAATTTTTGTGTGTGGAATGTTTATGTACTACAGATTATTTACTTTTCTTGGGTTTTAACAACAGCTTCCTCCTTGACTGGTCAGTTGCAATGGTTCATCAGCACTAGTTAATGACTAACTGCGAATTATTCCGAATTGGTAATGATTTATTAGTTTTCTATTCGGTTAATTAATTTGCTAGCAACAAGACACCCAGTCAAATAGTAAGTTATGTATAGTGAATAGTAAAAATGACTGGCTATAGAAGAACCATTATGAATTTTTAGACGACAGTGAAAACACGTGACTTTTGTGAAGATTGTGAGTAGCAGGTAAATTCTCCAGAGTAAATTTAAATAACTCGGCTTATAATGTATTATGCTTTATTGTTTGCAATCACTTTGGTGATCAAGTTCAGTGTCTTGCTCAAACACACGTCTGGGACTTAAACCTGCAACCTTCTGGTCACAAGCTTTACTCCAAACTAGGCCAAAACTGCCCTAGGACAAAATCTTTGAATGTCTGACTACCAGATGTGTGCCTGGGTCTACTAGAGTAATGGATAGTGATGCCTTCCAGCTTCCGCCGCGCTGTTTTATAGCTTGTTGAGGTAAGTCCTTTGAAACAAACTTCAGAACTAAACGGAACTAACTTCTTCTGAGGTGACCATCTTTTAAAAGAATCATTTTAGGCCTTGTCATTGGAGTTACAGGACCAGTAAGCTCCTAGTGTGCCGAGCGTTTTACATTTCATTTCTCGCTCTCAATAATTCAATTTCAATGTGTAAGTTTTTTACATAATTCATGCCACAAAATTATACTAGTGGGAATTTTCCATGATGTCATAGGCCAGACTTTATAACTGTTTGTGTACACATTCCAAAAACAATCTGTTCAAATCTATAGCAACCTATAAACTAATCAACATCCTTATGCTTCTCATTGATGCTCTTTTAGCTAGAATCTGGCTTAATGCAACGTATTGTTTTCTAGAAAGGCCGACTGTCTCTGGAGAACAAGAACAACCATAACTGAAAGGTAACGTTTGTGCCAAACTTAAAATTATATGCAGGTCTGCAAAAGCCCAACTTTGTGGTAAGCAATTCAAAGGAAGACGTGAAATGTGAATCAAAATGGGAGAAATAAAATTACTACGCTTCATTTCACAAGTCATGTGGTCAGAAATTACTTATGTATATAAGTATGTAATATAAATGTTTAAAATATAAAAAGTTGTTTACCTCTTTAAACGTTTTTTGTTACTGTAATTGAGTAAATATATTTTTTTCTATAAAAAAGTTGTTTACCTCTTTAAACGTTTTTTGTTACTGTAATTGAGTAAATATATTTTTTTCTTTTAAGAAATTTGGTTGATGCTAATCTGTTCACATTTAGGCTGGTAACTCACTTGCAAATGTATTTTTATTTTTTATTTGTATTGTTAACCTGAGATTTGTCAGAAACTGGACGAAATGTGCTGAATTAAATGAATTAAAATGTTTAATAAATATATCTAGTTTATTAATTGAAGAATTTAGTCACAAACATTAAGTAAATTAAATCATCCAAATGCAGCAGTTTTTTTTAAACCTGGACTTCCTCCTCCCGCCTTTGCTTTACTCCTTGTAGCTAAACAAGAGTAGAAATCTGGCTTCTGTCACTGAATCACTGGACAAAGAGGAACTAACATTTACTGGGTTTTTAAAAGCAAAACCAGGTAGGTAAATGCGTTTTTTTTAAATACTAAAATATTTTTAAAGTATATTAAATTGTTATATATATATTATAATTATTTAATTTATTTATATTTTAATATATATATTCATTTAAAATACTGTGTTTTATATATATATATATATATATATATATATATATATATATATATATATACGGCGCTTTACAAGTCAAGAACGGCGCTTACAAGAACGGCGCTTTACAAGTCTTCTTTACAAGTCTTCTCAAAGCCGTTCGTGTATATACACATACATACATATACATACATTCATACTGTATATAGAACTTTGATTTGACATACATGCATACATATGTGTAACACAATAATCACATTTTTTTTAGCTGATAATTATTGTGGGAATAGGATCAAGATGAAGTTCAGGATGAAAGGTGTATTTACTTGGAGCTGCGCTTTGCTGCTGTTTCTCTGGGCGAGTGCAAGCGGACAGTCCTGTTCAACAGCAAACAGACCCCAACTAGAAATGGCCAATGTGACCGCTTCCATATTAACCTTCAACAGTGGACCTCTCTCATTCCTTGTCAATGGTTTCTTGGACATCATCCAGCCCCAGTCACATGGTGAGATTATGAGTTTCGATGTAGTTGTAAGAAATTTCAATGTTAAATTTCAAACATTTGTTACAATTTTATGTCAATTTAAAACCACTGTCTTTGACTGCTTATAATAGTTTATAATAGTTTATGCAGACAGCACAATATGGCTTCCACAGGTGATGTTGACCTGTGGGAGTGTATTTGGCTCATTAGGGGGGTTTAGTGATGGTTTAATGCACATGAGTGTGAAAAACAGTCTCTGTAATTGTCAAAATCATGTCTGTTACAAATACTGTGCAAATGTACATGAGGACTGGCCTCTGCTTGCTTTTTGTGATTTGTATACAATATATTAGATCATTTGAGGTCATGTTCAAATCTTAAGAGCATATCTTGTAATGATCTTGAAATGTTATATAATGAACAATCAAACGTTATAGGCAATTCTGCAGTAAATTCATTTGAGCTAGAAGATAACATGTCTCAACTGGTGTGAAATATTAATAAACCATAGAAATGTAATGCAATATACATAATATTGCTCTATAAACAAAAGTGCTTTTTTGTTTCATATTTTTCTGTTTTTAAATGTACAATTTGTTACTAGTATAGTACTTTTAACTTAACTTTTAAGTAGTTACGTTTTGTAGTTGTAGATTCCAAGAAATGGAAAATACTGTTTACTACATGTGTTCAAATACTGATTTTTTTTTTCCATTACAGTGTATCCATTACAGACAGTGTTGTTTTGTAAATGCTGGTACACATATCATTTTTAACAAGAGATATATTTACACCTACTGCAGATCTGATGGTCAAAATAATAACAGAAACAAGTGACTTAAAAGACCCTTCTAATATCAAAAAGGTATTGAATTAAACATGATTTTTCATTTTAAAGTTTACTTTCAAAAACTTTACTACTTTATAACAATAAACATTTGTATTGGGTACTTCAGCTACTTTTGTTGAATCCAAAAAAAGTAAATGATGTCATGGCTTGTTTATTTTAGGCAGAGGACTAGAACCAGATGAACTCTTTTTTTAAATTAATAGTTCAATGTCATTCAGAGTGTAAATATGGGACTATAGAACAAGCGTCTGCAGTATGTTTTCTGCAGGTAGCTTGAAGATGCTGTTGTGTAAACCCAATATTTGTTTTCCATTGTGTACAGGTTTTGATGCCTTTACTGGGATTCCTTGTCTGTGTGGCCATTGGCATTGTTTACACAGTTCTCATGCTTTTAACTGGCCTAATCTTCGCTTGCTGTCGCTGCTGTGGTTACTGTGGGGGTCGCATGTACCAGAAACAATCGGAAAACATTTCTCTCCAGCGGAAATGTCTTCAATGGCTTACCCTGTTCGTCACTTTGAGCATTCTGTAAGCACTGGTGACAAAAAAATGGATGTGTTCTGTTCTTTTAACAGGCTTTTTTAAAATCCTAGTCGCTTTTGGTTTTGAATATTTTTATAGTCATTATTGTGTGTATATATATATTTTTTTTTAATATATATATATATATATAAATTTTTTTTATAAAATATATATATATATATATATATATATATATATATATATACACACACACACACAGTGGTATGCAAAAGTTTGGGCACCTCTTTCAATTTTCATGATTTTCCTTTATAACTCATTGGTTGTCTGGATAAGAAATTTCAATTAAATATATCATATAGATGACAAACACAGTGATATTTGAGAAGTGAAATAAAGTTTATATGATTTATGGAAAGTGTACAAGAATTATTTAAGCAAAATTAGCCATGTGCATAAATTTAGGCAACACAAAAGAAAAAATAACTCAATATTTTGTGCATCCTCCTTTTGCACAAATAACAGCCTTTAAACACTTTCTATAGCTTCCAATTAGAGTCTGGATTCTGGCAGAAGGTATTTTGGATCATTCTTCTTTACAAAACATGTCCAGTTCAGTCAGGTTTGATGGTTTCCGAGCATGGACAGCCCGCTTTAAATCACACCACAAATTTTCAATAATATTCAGGTCTGGGGACTGAGATGGCCATTCCAAAACGTTGTACTTGTTCCTCTGCATGAATGCCTTAGTAGATTTTGAGCAGTGTTTAGGGTCATTGTCTTGTTGAAAGATCCAGCCCCTGCGCAATTTCAACTTTGTCACTGATACCTGGACATTGTTCTTCAGAATCTGCTGATATTGAGTGGAATCCATGCGACTCTCAACTTTAACTAGATTCCCAGTCCCTGCACTGGCCACACAACCCCACAGCATGATGGAACCGCCACCAAATTTTACTGTAGGTAGCAAGTGTTTTTCTTGGAATGCTGTGTTGTTTTTTCGCCACGCATAACGCCCCTTGTTTTGCCCAAATAACTCTATTTTAGTTTCATCAGTCCACAGCACCTTATTCCAAAATGAAGCTGGCTTGTCCAAATGTGCTTTAGCATACCTCAGGCGACACTGTTTGTGGCGTGTGCTGAGAAAAGGCTTTTTCCGCATTACTCGTCCATAGAGCATCTCCTTGTGTAAAGTGCGCTGAATAGTTGAACGATGCACTGTGACACCATCTGCAGCGAGATGATGTTGTAGGTGCTTTGGAGCTGCTCTGTGGGTTGACTGTGACGGTTCTCACCATCCTGCGCCTCTGCTTATCTGAGATTTTTCTGGGTCTGCCACTTCTGGCCTTAACTAGAACTGTGCCTCTGGTCTTCCAATTCCTCACAATGTTCCTCACAGTTGAAACTGAGAGCTTAAATCTCTGAGACAGCTTTCTATATCCTTCCCCTAAACCATGATGTTCAACAATCATTGTTTTCAGATCATCTGAGAGTTGTTTTGAGGCTCCCATTTTGCCACACTTTAGAGAAGATGCAAAGAGGAGAAACACTTACAATTGGCCTCCTTTAAATACTCTCTCATGATTGGATTCACCTGTGTATGGAGGTCAAGGGTCACTGAGGTTACCAAACCAATTTTGAGTTCTAATAATTTGTGCTAAAGGTATTGAAATCAATCAAATGACCTTCAGCTTTTCAGGTTGCCTAAATTTATGCACATGGCTAATTTTGCTTAAATAATTCTTGTACACTTTCCTTAAATCATATAAACTTTATTTCACTTCTCAAATATCACTGTGTTTGTCACCTATATGATATATTTAATGGAAATTTCTTATCCAGACAACCAGTGAGTTATAAAGGAAAATCATGAAAATTGAAAGGGGTGCCCAAACTTTTGCATACCACTGTATATATATATATATTTATTTTAGTTTATTTTTTTTTTTTCAGGGCGGGGATAATAGGCATGTTACATAGCACTACACTCTTTTCAGAGACCCTGAAACGTAGCCCAGAAGAAGTCTTCAACATTTTGAAAAACATAATGAGTTATCTTAACTCTATACCCAAGGTAAATCTTAAATAATTACTTAAAATAATTTTTAAGTAACCAATTAAATCAATGTGGCCTGAGAATCATGCTTATGTTGGTCTTATCACTCAACAGCAAATAGGACAAATATTGAATGAAGGCAGTGTGGCCGTGAATTTAGTCAAATCCAACTTAGAAGGTACAATTCTGACAGAATTAAGAGCAGTAAAGAAATTATGTTCCAAAACACTTCCACAAATCTCACAAATCTTGACGTCATTGATGCACTTAATCGTGAACAATTTGAACAGTGCTGTATATTTGTTGTTTTAAAGTTATTGGTCCACAGCTTGGAAAAGCAGTCACGGATAAACTTGCAGAACCTCTCTCCCCAATGCTAAGTTCCTTCCAAAACGTCATTCAAGGTACAGGATTTGGAACATTTGGTGAATAATAACTCATTTTAATCATAAAAATGTCTACTTTCAGTAATAGACGGTTTAAATACGGAACTGCTGCAGTTAAATCGGACATTGGCTAAGTTGGATTCCGAAGTTAATCAGCTGCAAAAGAATTTATCAGCAGTGAAGACGGACATTACAAACACTTTGAAAAAACCAGACTGTTTAACATGTAACGCACTGCTGCCGGAACTCAACCAACTGTCATTGACTGTAAATAAGGTGAGCAAACTAGATCTCATGAGGACGATTTGGAAATAAGGCCACTAGAGAATTGTGCTGTTCAGTGAAGCAAGCGGCGTCTCTCATGCCTCAAATCTCTAGGTTGTTCCAGGTTTATCACTAAAAGCAAACATACGGGCCAAAAGTGTGAGGATGGTCACACAACCATTCCCTTCATTAAGTTCATGTTTATTTATATAGCGCTTTTCTCAGTCCCACACCAATGCAAAGCCGCCATGCGGAAGCTAGATCGCGACAATGATTGGAAAACAAAACCTCTCTGGTGGGCTGAGAAGAAATAAACCTAAGGAGAACCCTACTCTCTGGTGCCAGTCTCTTCTGGCATGCTAACATTACAAAGTCATTGTTGAAGATGGTTCCGGACGATGTCTTCCTCCTTCAGGGGGCGGAAAGTGTGTTCGATTTGTGAATGAAAATCTTATTGAATTTCTTCTTTTTTCTGACCTCATGACAGTTTCCTAATTTAAACGACCTTCTTCAGACTATGATTCAAGCCAAAAATGACACTGGAAACTTTAATGAGGTGAGGCCTCTTGTTATATTCCAATTTTAAAATATGTTTGTGTGTATACACACACACAAAAATTCATACATATACATATAAAAGAAAAAGATGGGCAGTATACCATATGTATATATATATAATTTTTTTATTTTTTTACTAATTACACAGGGGAAAGACTTTTTAGATCAAATCAAAACAACAGTGACATCTGCTACCAGTGGTTTGGTGACTAGTAAGTATCCATTTCACAATATTCTTCAATAGATCTTTTGAAAAACAAATTCTTCAAGTGAGCTTTTGTTTTTTAAAGGTTCCTTAGACCAGGTTTTGCAATTGGAAAAAAACATCAAAAAAGTTTCTGAAGGCCTTCCTCTCGGCGGGCTGGAGAATATTGTAGAAATGTTAACCCCAATACAGAATCAAGTGTTTCAAAGTTCTTCACAGATCCAGAGCATATATAAAGCAAGGTGTGGCTTTTTTTAATTAAGAACACTTAATAAGTACTGTACTTAAAGGGAAATAATAATTTCCGGATTGTTGTGTTGCAAATACGGTAACTAGATTTTAATCAAGAATTGTCTGTGTGTAGTTTGTTTTTAGGTTTGGGTTTGAGTTCTCTGATTTCACTGATGGTGGTCTGCAATGTTCTGGGCTTCTGGATGGGATCTGTCGGACAAAATCCCCGAAACATCCCCTCGGAACGCTCCAGCACGTCCAACTGTGGAGGGCTTTTCTTTATGGCGTAAGTGAAAACTGAACAGGCCTACTTTGTCTAACAAAATCTGTTAATAAGGTTCTTTTGTGTGTTTGATGGTATGTCAGAGGAGCTGGCTTAAGCTTCCTGTTCTCCTGGATCATGATTCTGGTGACAGTTCTTTTTGTTTTGGGAGGGACTATGCACATATTTGTCTGTAAACCATTTCAGAACAATCAATTTTTCCAGGTATTTTAGTAATTTTCTTTTAATTCTTTTTAGTAATACTTGTTTCAATACTTGGTACAAAATTGGTGTTTGACTGTGTGTCTTGTGAAGATTCTGGACACTCCAGAACTGATTCCTGGACTTGACTTGTCCAAAAATCTGAACTTGACGACCAGTTTAAAAATATATGACATTTACAGGTGGGTTACACAGAACAGCAGTATTACTAGATCATATATGCAAATAATCTATGCACAAATTGTATTTTTGCTTAGCGACTGTCAAGAAAACAAGGCTTTATGGACAACACTTCACCTGAATGAGATGGTCAACCTAAATCAAAGCTTAGATACTTCACAGGTAGGAAATTATCATTTAGTATGCTATTCAGTGCATACATTTTCACACATACATAAAAACAAGACTTTTTTTGCGCAAGCTTTTTCAAAAATAACATTTGCTACTATAATTTTAAATAAATCTCATGTAACTGTACTACTTTTGAGAAGTTTGTGCAATAACGTTCCTTTGTGAATTTAAGCTTTGAGAAAAAGCTTATAAAAATAGAATTGTTTAAAAACCAATCCTAGTTAAACACATTTAAAAACTCGTAAATGTGTCCCGCTTATGTTTAACTTCTCCCAACAGTACAAAAGCCAAATCTTGGATGCCGTTACAGGAGTAAATATTGGGAAAGGACAAAACAATATCCTCAGTACAGAGATGGATAACCATCTGAGCGGACTCTCTGACAGCACCAACAAAATAGATTTAAACAACGTACAGGTATCTCGTACTCCTCTAGAATTTTTTCTGATCCAGTGCATCCTGGAGAAATCACTTTTTTTTTCTTTTTCCAATAGCAATTGATCGGTCAGGTCAGTGCAGATATTCCCTTGACTTCAGTTCAAAGCAATCTTACCAAGTTGGCTAGTCTTCAAGTGAGTGGAAAGTTGGTTTTAGATCATTTTACCTCCAGATAAATCAAAACTAGCTGTCTTTCAGAGTGACACATCTATCAAAAAAGAACTGAACGCAGAAGCCCAAGAACTGGGAAACATTCAGACTGCGATCACGTCTAGCATCACACCATTAACGGTCTGTAAATACACACGTGATCTGCTGAGATCAACATGACGTCACCATTCAGAGAAACAAACAAGTTCATCACTAAATGCATAATCACGAATGGGTTTGCTTTATTATATTGTGGTTTATTACTGTGCATTCTTTTTGTAGAGAAGTCTGACCAGCTCCATTGACAATGTCACAAAGTTAGCAGGACAAATGGATGTAAGAAAAACTTGAATACACTTACTTATATACTGTTTCTTTCTCTGTTTGTCTGGATGTCCATCCATCTATTTGTCTGTCAATTGACCATCCATTCATCCATCCATCCATCCACCCAGTCATGAATCTAATAACAATAGTATATTAATAACATTATATATATTTTGCTTTGTATTTCTAGCCTAGTGTGAATGCAGTTCGGGAAGCAATTACAAATGCCCAGAAGTTCATAAACAACAACATGACTCAAATAGTGAAAAATGTTAGTGGTTTTATTGCAACACCTAGTGTATATATATATATATATGATATATTTCAATATAATACTGTATTTATTATTCATATAAAATACCTTTTACTTTTCAGGCAAGCCAGGAGTTTATAAAGTGCCAGATTGACATTTTTGAAGCGTTTGCTGACTGGGCTTTTCAAACTGTAAGTGCTTTTCATTGACCTAAAATACTGTTTTTTTTTTTCCCCTCAAATGTTTGCTCCATACTTGTCAGATTACACAAAAGCTGGCTCAGTGTAGACCTGCAGCTCAGGCCATTGATCAGTCCATGGATCTCATCTGCACACATTTTCTACAGAATTTGGTGAGAGCTGAAATCATAGCTTCATTATTTTTAATTCTTCGCCTATTTAATCTTGATTTGACTTCTGTTCCCAGAATACCTTTTGGTTCTTTTTGGGCTGGTGCATGATGTTCCTGATCCCGAACATAATTTTTTCAGTTAGACTGGCAAAACACTATCGCAGAATGAAGCGAAGTGAATTCATTGTTAATTAACTGTTTACATTTCATTTCTGATGATCAATAAATTATGTTTGAAACATCACTGATGCATTTTCACAAGTACAGTTATTTTACAATAATTGTTTTAGAGTTTTTTTTAAGGATGCAGATTTTGTTGTTATTGTTAAAATGATGGGTCATTTAATATAAGAAAGTCCTTTATTTGTCCCCGCAATGGAGAAATGTATTTGTTACAGCAGCAGTACAATAAAAGCACAAGCAGAATCAAGAGTATTTACTATTTAAACGCAGTTTAAAGAAAGATTACGTAAATAAAATGTATAAAAACGAAATACAGATGTAGACTAAAATTGCCCTGTATACAGATATTTCTACTAAAATTGCACCGCATACGGATATTCACAGCACATGCAGTACTGGGTCAGGGTCGAATTGACACTCTTTCAAAGTTTTAAAAATATTTTTAAAATACTTTTAAGCATTCACTTTGAAACGTCTCCTTCTTGCCTTCTTATATGTAACACCACACTACATGTTTACATTACAAAGATACTGTGTGTGTGTGAGAGTGTGAGACAGTGGTGTATGTCTAATTGTTGCAAAGAAACACATTTTTGATCTTTTTGACTCTTTTTAGCATTCATTTTGTCTGAAGGGTCAAATTAACCCGAACATTATCTGTGTAACAAAAACATGTAGTCTATGTTACAAATATGTTAACGGAACCATTTTTGTTTATATGTAGATTACACTAATTAAGACAAGCAGGAGAAAGACTACTATTCACTTTTTACTTTTCACACGGGTCAATTTGAACTAAACATATTAGAAGGGTTAAAACACAGTGACCACACAACATCAGGTTGTGCACTGGCCGACACCACCGTGCTGAATCTGTCTGTTTGGTGTAAGCTCCAAACATTATCTTTGCTCTAGCAGTATGTCCTGAACACGCTGCAGTCCGTCACCACCAGGTCGTACACCAGAAGAGCAGAAGCACATTCAACATCTCTGATGCAGACTAAAAAACAACTTCTACTTAAAAGCAGAAATGTAAAAAGTTAAATACTGTAGTCATAAAACCAGAATAGTAATAAATAATAAAGTGGAATTGTGAATAAATCACATATATAGTTCATAAAAACCACTGTAGCGGCAAAAGCCAGTTTCGGGATGCCGCTGAGAGGCTGAATTAGGGTACATGTCATCCAAAACGTGCACCACTTTTCCCTTGAATCCTTTATTGTTGGCTTTGTATCAAATCCATCATTGTTTCCAGAGTTGTATATTCTTTGCAATATGAATTGTATAAATTGTGCGGTTTAAGGAAAATACTGCACCCTGTTCACCCCATCTTTATCACCATTAATGCCGTGCACACCTGTGACACTTAAGTCTTCCACTGTCATGTGACCCACCACCATCACATGACCAAAATGAACCTTTTGCTTTATGTCTGTAACAAGCACATTGCACAAGTTTTTTAACTGCTATTGAAATAATTTTACTTGTGCAAGTATAATTTTAAACGATAACAATAAATAAATAACATAGTTTAGAAATCAAACAAAACTTTCTAGCACATATTTTTAAGTTTTTAAAAATATACATATAAAATACATATTCTTATACAAAAGCGTTCAGTTTCACAGTAGTTTGCAATACAATTATTGTTGTAATCATAAAACAACCAGAGTATTCTATTAGCAGCCTTATTAAAATGCTTTAATCTTATGAGTCTTTGAATGTGGAATCCTAGTTAATCATAAAGTTAGTTAATATTAACATGCTATTGTTTACTGCGGTTTTGCTGGTACTGGTGGAATTTCTAGCAGGCTTCTTTATGATAATGCCATGTCAGAATAGTTATTTTTTCTCAAATTATTACTGAAACAAACACTTCCCTTCTTAGGTGTGTCTGATAGTGTGAAGAAATAACTGCCACCAAGAACCCTCAAACTCGTAATTGTTAGCATGACCTTTAAATCAGATGTTCTGTGCCTGACGTTAATGAGCTAATAACACAGCTATGGAATTACACACAGAGGCTTTAGTTTATTGCTCCTTTAGTACACGCCATGAAAAAGTCCCAAGTAAAATGACACACCGAGGTCATCGTCTTCACAAAAAGGCCCAACTATAGCAGGTTCACGTAAGAAATAATTGTGTAACTGGTACTATGCAATAGATCCGGGGTTGCACAGTTGGACAAAACTCGACACACATAATAATGTGGAGGCCAAATCGCATTAGCATACATTAAACTCAATTTTTTTGTTTACTTTAATAAGAATTAGTGCTGTCAAACGATTAAATCTTTTTTACTAGTTAATCGCACTTCCTCAACCAAATTAATCTTGATTAATCGCTATTAATCACAAATAATAATTTATTATTATTAATTATTTAGTAATAACAATTATTAATAAAATGAACACGTATAGAATCTTGTAATTTTGAATATTGAAGTGTAAAATTATTGTAAACTCAACACAACATAAACACTTGTTTAAATACTGTAATATATCGTTTTGACTAAAGAAAACAATGGGTAAGCCGGTCATAATAAAATTAAAAATTAATTATAAAAAAAGAGAAGAAAAAGAAAAAGAGACAACAGATATGTATTTGTATATTTGTGTGGCAAAAGTATGGCAATAATTAGTATAGCTGAAAAGGCTGATCACACATTTTTACCTAAAGGAACAAAGGTCCGACATATGGTCTGTGCGCAGTGCGCATGCGCACGCAGTCGTCTGAGAGATTGCAAATAATTGAATTGCACTCTATTCTTTCTACAAGTGCGCTGTGATTTTAGCTTTGCAAAAAACTGCACACATAATACTGAATGGTTTTGAAGTTAAACTCAAAAACAGGAAAACCCTAAAGTGCGATTAATGGTGTTAATAAAATTTGACGCTATTAAACAAATGTAATTAATCGCATGAGTTAATGAGTTAACTTTGACAGCCCTAAGAATATAAACAGACAGATGAATATTATTCCAGTAAAAATAAATCAAAATATTAAAAAAAATATATTTAGGTATATTAATTTTGAGTACCCCATAATTTGTCTTGTCAAAATTGAACAAATTAGAAATGCAAACAAGAAATGTACATAAAAATACAAAAAATGTGCTTTTAAGCAAATGTTACACATAAAAATATAATTTATACAAGGTAAGGCAATTTATACATGCTAAAGCACTGTATTATGGGATCTCTAGCTTGTGTTATCAGAGTGTCTTATCATCTGGCTCTTAAAACCATATTAAATTTAAAAAAACTCATGAAAGAAAAAAATTGGGGCCTATGTTGAGCTACTCAATTTATTGAGGGTTTTTTGTACAATAGAGATATTCTTGCAATAGTTCCTTATTTATTGCACCAGAAACAAAACCGTGAATGATAGTCATTATTAATTAAATTCTGCAATGTCAAAATGCTAGTTACATTTGATAAAATACTTGTTACATAAATTATTACAAGTTAAGGCAAGAGGAGTACTATAAACATTGGGCATTTTTCAATGGGTAAACTTTATCATTGATTGCTTTACTTCATTCCCAACTTTAAACAACAAATACACTTTGTACCATTCATCATTTTCTTAAAATACGATTGTATGAAACCATTTGACATGGTAAAAGATGGCTGGCAGACGATGCTTGGTCCTCCCTGAACATCCAGTAGTGTGCCAGAGCATATATGTTGATTTCCAGTGTTAGGAAAAGTGTAGTTTTAAAATAACACTTATTTGAAACACCATGAAATGCAGGCAACAAGCTTACCTCAAAAGCTTCACATCGGCTATAGGAACGATCTTTAAGCAGAATTACATTTTTGTGTATATGATATTAAAATAATAGGAAGAGTCTGACATTACTTTTCGAATTTTTTTCTTTCGAAAAATTTCGAAAATTTCGAAAAATTTTCTTACATTGTTTTACATTAAATCATGCACAGGAAATATTCCCTACACTGAGATACAGGCATGTGAAGATGCTAAAAGAGATGCGGTGAAGAATCGCTTGGCTTCTGTTCAGGCTCTCCAATCAGTTCCTTTGGATGGCGTGGAGGAGTAAGAGGAGGATGAGTGGGTGACTGGAGAATGTCCGCATAGCGTTGGCTGGGTTTCGTCTCTCTTTGCAGAACTTTTCTCAGCAGGGGTTTCAGAAGGCCCATGGTCATGTGGCCGCCCGGAGGCTGGAACGGCCCAACTTCTTGCGACAAAGACGGCAGGTTTTGCAGGACAATGTTAATTATGCTGGTAACATTCATGTCCTCTGGACACAGGTTCCACAGTAGATCCAAATAAGCGTCCAGGTCCCTATGCTGGGACACCTCGCAAAGCAGAGTGCTGAAAATCTCTTTGTTCAGAAGTGGGCTCTGCCGGCAGAACCTCTCAGCTACTTGTGCGACCCGCTCCCACTGTCTTTGGTCAATGAGAATCCGCAGGGCTTGAATTATTGCATTAGGCCGCTGACTGCACAACAGCAGCTCCACCTCCAGATTGTGACTGGCTCCTGTGGAAGGAAGCACCATTAGGGCCCGTTTATAGAGTGGCAAGCTGTCCGAGCTCTCTTTAACACCGAAACTCCAGGAAGACGTGGAAGAAGCGCCCGCCTGCTGTTGGGCCAGCTCCAGAAACCGTGGAAGCCAGCTAGTCTGGAACTTGAAGATGGATTTGCATAGAAGCTCAAAAACAGGAAGCACAGCATTGGCGGTGATGTTTTTCTGCTCGCCGTTGCAGCGCGCAAAATTTGCCGCCGTTTGAACAGGGCTGAGAATGATTTTCCACAGCTCAGCAGGGGCTTTAGAAGACAGGGAATTCTCCCTGTTGCATTTCAGCTGCAGGACCAATTGTACGGCGCTCCAGGAGGAAGCGGGGAAGAGATTGAAGATGCTGTTTAAATACTGAAGGTTTTCCCTGTCTAAATCAGAGCTCAGCAGGCGAAAGATTTCCTGCTGCACCAAGCTGTCACAGAACGTCTCTAGATCCTTCTCCGAGGCTTTCAGCATTGATGCTTTACTCTCCTCCAACTTCACAAGGGTCTTCAGCTCTGATTCAAGAGAGTTCATGAGCCTTTCTTGGCTTGAGTTTTTCTCGGACAACTTGGCTTTGAGGTAACCCTTAAGGATGTCAGCCAATGAGATGGGAGCTTGGAACATGCCTTCGTTTTTAATCTTCTCCACTGTGAGCTGTGCACTACTAAGGCTTCTTTGCTGATAATATTTACACGCTTCCTCAAACACAGCCTCTACCAAAAGCGCACTTGGATCGATGGCTTCGGAATATCTGGATGGAGGCTGCGTCGTAGCATCAAAGTCACTCTTCTGACGAACTACATGTAGTCCTGTTTCACACAGCATCTGGGGGACGTGCGAGTCTGAGGAGTTCACAAATAAAAGTGCCTCCCTTTTCAGACCGATTCTTTCGATTTCCAGTCCACTTTTGGTGTCAATCAAAAACAGCGTCTTGCCTACAGTTAAAGCCAGAATGTCATTGTATATTTTTAGACTGTGTGTCCCACCAACACTGAGGGAATTGTCAGGTAATTTATATACGTTCCAAAGCCGGCCATCTCTCTTCATAACAGACACCCATCCGCTGCTGAGGAGAAGCAGGAGATCACCATAGCCAGTGGCTGAGAATCCACAGATATTTGGAGGATTTATTGTAGACAGGATGCCGATGCAGTCCATAACCAGTCTCTTAAAATCTGATTCCTTATTTGAACTTTTCAGATGAAGCAATCCACTACTAGCAGTTAGAACACTAAAAGCATCACGATCAAGCGACCACGCAAGGAAAAATTTATAAACACACGTGGATGAATCGTCCTTGGCTGGCAGCATGTAGACCAAATCTCCAGAACTGATCACGTGGTATCTGGGATTATTGTGCAGTGCAATTTGCACGTTTCCCAAACTGACTCTTCCGTCTTTAACTTCTACAGTCTTTTTGCAGATGCAGTACCTGAAGTTGCTGGACACTCCATGGAAGCTCTCGGAAGGAGGTCTCTCCTCACACCATATGATGAAACTCTGACATACGCATACTGACATCACTTTTGCTCGAGGACCGTTACACAAATCCACAGTCTGCATTAGATTCCAGCCTGATCGGCACTCGGTGAATTTCCAGAATTCGGCTCTTCCATTCTCCAAGATGACTCCTATAACCGTCGTCTCATCTTCAGCTTTGCTTTCGGGGATATAAATCACATCTACTATAGGAGCACTACGACTGAGCACTAAATCGACGTGCTTCTGGTACTGCATGAGGTGGGCTCTTTGATATCTGTCACATGTCATGAGACCACTCTTGGGCTGACGCACAATAACGTGAATATGGCGTCCATCTGGACTCAGGCGAACATCTTTCAGTAAGTCTTGAGAGGATATGTTAGAGCAGGATTGTTTCAAATACTCTTTTAAGTCGTTTCCTCTCGTAAAATCGCCGAAATCGGTCACTTGTTCCAACGCAAGTCGCGTCATGTTCGCAGAAACGTCGAATTCCAGCGTGCGCGTGAAAGATCTTCAGTTCGGACCGACACTCGTCCGTTGCCTCGCTCTCCGTTTCCCGCCGATAATCTCACCGAATGCCTCCATTATATGACAGTGTCATAATGTTACGAGTCTGTAAAACATACTATCGCCGTTCCTTTACTCCTCCTGACATCACGAGTTTGTTAATTTCCGGATTCCGTGGCTGCCTGTTCAAACTCACTCAACACACATGTCTAGTGCACATCCTGGCCAACTGTACTCGATAGCGTGTAGACTAAACAAGCTCCCTACAAAAGGAACTCACTACTAATTGACACACAGTTTTCAAGATCTCCCCCTCTTTCTAAAGGGAGGAGTTAAAAATGTTACCAGTCCATGAAATACATATAATTTAATTTTATAAATGTATTAGTCAAATGCAATATCTTGGGAACTATTTGAATATTTAAAGCGTGTAGTAAATTAACTTTAAATCAAACACGACTTTGCGGTTACGCTACGTTATTAGGTTAAATCTTTGCTGTCGAATAATTTAATTCAATATAAACCAAAAATTTACATTGCACACGCAAACACACGATACATGGCGTCACACGTTTCTGGTGTAATATTTCACAAATCACAATACATGTGACAGTATATGCAAACGGACGTGACGTACGATGAAAAACAACGTTTTCCGGTACGCTTGCGAAGTTAGCATACACAGAAATGTTCTCTGGAAACAGTGAAGAAAATAGTAAGTTTTTACCTATGATCCACTTTTGGATTCCGTTTTTAAAGCGACAAAAAGTATTAGTAATGCAATGTTAACATGCTAAACATTTTATAAACATTTTAAACGACTAGTTTACCATCCTATACTTGTATAGTAATGTTGTACATACTATACTACAATAATAGTTTAATCGACTAATCACTGTCACTTTACAGGTAACGATGATGATTCAGTTCAGAGGAGAGAGATCAGGAGCAAATACCGGGAGCTGATCGACTCCGTGCAGCGTAAGTGTTTTTCAGATTTTCATTTTGTTGAAAATCATTGTTGAAATCGTTCATACTGTGTATTCCACGTGCCAATATTATGGACTTGGGAAAATACTTGGGACTTGTCTTTTCTTGTTCACAGAAAACCATGAAGACTTGTCAAGTCTAGGCAACAACAATCTCAACAATGTTTTGGAACAGGCCAATCAACTGTTTGCCAATGGTAGTGAATTTGCTTCTGGCGATTACTAGTGAATTTTGGATGTTGAACAAACAGATTTTTTAAAACACCCTTTAACGCACACATAAGTTGCAATTTATGTATTTAGTTTTAGTTGTTGATTATATGTGGTCTTTCGGTGTAAAGTGTTGAATCTTTTTTCAGTGAAGCAACCTCGGGAGGCCGCACTGGACGCTCAGCTCCTGGTGCTGGCCACTGATTTGGGGAATGAGAAGGCCAGTCAGCTCTGTGCACAAGGCTCTCATTTTGAGCTCACTGAATTTGCAGAACATTTGGTATACATTATATGAAAAACGTCATTTCATAATAATTGGGATTATTATAAAGGCTTGGAATGGGCTGTTAGTTTTAATTTCAATCACTGGTCTTTGTAGTTGTCATTCATGGGTATGAATCGTTTGGAGGATGAAAGTGGCCTGGAAGGGAACTTGGATGGATATTTGGCACCAAATACCTGGAAAAAACTTGCCAAGAGAGCCGAGAGCTGCTTTAGAACAGCCCCTTCATTTCATTATATGTAAGTATGCCTGTGATGAAGTAGCTAAAGGAACACAATGATTGTTGTGAGTTCTGGTTTGAATATGTTGTAACCCTAACCTAACCCTAACCCTGTTCTTTGTGCATATGATAAGGTGACTTGTATTATCATTGCAACTATGTGCAACAAGATAGTCGGTGCAATATTTTGTGCAAATTAGATAAAAACTGCAAAACGCAAACTATACATTAGTAATAATAAGTATATAAGTAATAAGTAATAATCCAGACATTTCACCATAAATATCACTATTTGCTTATGGCATACATTGAATTAAACTTTCACGTGGACGTTTTAGTAATGGAATCAAGTTACAGTTTTCAATGAAATTATAAAGCTATTACTTTTAGAATTATTTCTGTGTATGAATAATGCACCTATTTTGCAATATATTTATTTTATTAAGATTACTTCATAAAGAGAAACATTGGCAATAATATATTTGTATTTAATATATATATATATATATATTTTTTTTTTTAATTGGTAATTAAGTATGTGTTCTGAAAATATATCATAGTATAAATGTGTATATGTATAAAAATTTCAAATTTTACATTTTTAATTTATTTATTTATTTTATTTTATTTATTTTTTTAATCAAGTTTGTTTTTTAGGCTTGTAATATAGATAAGGCTTCTAAGTTCCATGCCCATTCACAAGAACAATTTCTAAGTCGGCAACCTTTTTATTTAATCATCTTGGTTGTGAATTTTGTCTAAATAAGTTAATTTAAATAAGTCATTGCATCATGTAATAATGAGATATTTTTGTGACTTGTTTGCAGCCCTAGTTTATTTTATGTTAGAAAAGTAGACAAGTGATTAATCGAACCTATGCATAAACCTGCAATGCATTTCAATTGAAGGTATGGTTCATTCCTGATGGATCCCCCACCACCACGCCCTAGAATTGATAAACAGAGAAAAGCCCCGAGCAAAGCGGCAACACGGGTAGTTCCCACCCAGGTACATATTTTTTTGAGTTGTTTCTACATTATTTTATATAATATTTTGCTCTTAAACAAATCGATTTAATTTCTGTTGTCTTTTCAGCTGAAAAAAATGGACGAGTCTCACCAGGAAGCCACAGAGAAAGAGGTTGAACGAATTCTCGGATACCTGCAATCTTATTATGAGAAAG
The DNA here is from genome assembly GCA_028031935.1 of Paedocypris micromegethes. Lineage (NCBI taxonomy): Eukaryota > Metazoa > Chordata > Actinopteri > Cypriniformes > Paedocypris > Paedocypris micromegethes. The sequence continues at coordinate 18,054,297 of CM051500.1, forward strand.
ACCGTAAGAAATTTGGGCTTTAGCGATAGTAGATTGTTTATGTTATGTACTAGGTGATTCTAAATTTTTTCTTCCAAAACAGCCGAAGAACCAATTTCTTATTATGAGTTTGTCATTGATCCCAACTCCTTCTCCCGCACGGTGGAGAACATTTTTCACACGTCTTTTCTCATAAGGGTGAGTCTGGCAGCCATCGCAGTTGTGTGTCTTCAATTTGCCATGAATTTACCCTGCTAACAAGTTTATTTTTTCTGAAAACATAGGACGGTCATGCAAAGATGCACTTGGACGAGAACGAGCTTCCTTGTATTGGTACAAATATATGCATCATGGCTTTTATTGGATGTTGTGAATGTGAATCTCTCTATAACGCTTGTGGTTTGTGATGCAGCTCCAGTACAAGAAAGAGAGTCGGACCCTGCGGGAGTGGCTGTGCGACATCAATGTATCACGTCCATCAGCATGAAAAGTTGGAAGGTGAGCAGATTAAAGCAGTTTGTGAAATATCATTTGAGGATTTACAAGAGTTTAAATGTACTATTCAGGCTTATCCACATTTTTAAAGCATATTAGAAACTGTCTAACAAATAGTCACATTATAAATCTTCACCAGTGACCTTTTTTCTTTATCTCTTTGCAGCAAATTATTGAAGCTTTTGATATAACCGAATGTCTAATCCCATCCTTAGAAACCATGTCTGAAGACACATAAGTTGTTAGGCGTTGTTTTCTAAAAAACAAAATGTTTTCTATACACAAAGTTTTCAGTCAAGTTCCCAGACATGTGTGTTTACACTTTTTTTTGCTGTTGCTTTTAATGTTTATCTTAAGGTTTTAAGATTTATATTTTTCAATTTAGTGTACCATGTTCTTACTGGGTATAAATAAATAAATAAATACATGCATAGTGCACTTGTTGATAATATATTGTATTTTATTATAAGTTGTCAAAATAGGTATTTTTGGTATAAAATTGTTTTTTTATAGATTTGCTATTTGTGATGTTATTGAAAGAGACATCAAGACCTTTTTGTTCCGGAATTTATTTTTGTTGTTTCTTTAATGTATTTGTAAACTCATTGCAAAGTTTAATAAATAAAATGTTGAAGTAGATAATGTTTTTATGGGGTTTTTTTATTTTATTTTTTTAAACAAAATTCAAATAGTTCATCTGAAGAAATGCTAAATTTCTCACAATTATTTCAAGGTTGAGAATAGAACAGTGTCATCTAGTGGTCGTGATATTCCAATTCATTATCTGACATTTTCAGTAAAAGATATATATAAATTCTCATTGCAAAATAAAATTAATTTTTTTTTTCTCTCAGAAGAAATTGATCGATCACCATATAATTTTTCTTTGTTGACTGAACCAAAAACTTTTTTAAACTTAAAAGTGCAAGCTCCAACGCGTGTCTGACACCAAATACATCTGTCATTTGGTTTATCTCTGTATCTTCTGTTTGTCTTTCTACCCCACCCTCCCCCATTCTGTTTTTTTCTTTCTCTTCTTTTCTTTCTGTGTCCCTTTCTCCTTGTTTTTATCTGTCACTTTCCATGTGTCCCCTTTTTGTCTCTCTTTCTGTGGCCACCTGCTACTTTTTTATCGTCACATTAATTCCTAAATTGAATCTAAATAAATTTGTACAGTATTCTATGTGTTTGTTGATAGTCCTCTTCACATCTGAAATCTCCTTTGCTGGCCTATTTTGGTTGCCTGGCCCCATCACTTTCCTCAGAGATTTTCTTTTGATTCCCAGCACAGTCATCCTCCTTGCAGCTGTTGCTCTCACATCTTTTGAGTCATGCCCCGTTTTTTGTATTATTTCATATTTTGTTGCCCTCGTTTTTTGGGGTGTGGTGGGGTGGGGTGTATGCGAAGCTTTTTATGTAGCACTCAAATGCTGCCGAACACAATCACATATTTTTTTCCCCTTTTCTCCATCTTAGCTATTTATATAATTGCATTTATGTAATAGAGAAGAGAGCATGTATGTCACAAAGATACCTTGGGCATTGTAGATGAGGCGCGTTCTTACACACACGCGCGCGCGCATTAGCGGGTTTTCTTGCACAGTCGCTCTCTCGCTCACTCACTCTATGCCCGATCGCTCGGCGATGCCATGCCTTTGTAGTGGAGATGCAATCCTGGAAAGATTATTTTTGCAAGCCTTGTAGTGCGGCTGTCATCTCCCCGCAGGAGGACATGGAATACAGGATGGGAAGCTGCATCGGAGTCGCGCGCACCCAGGTAAGAACATGTCTGGCTGTCGGTGCAGCCTGAGGATGAGGATACGGGGAGTTTTCTTTTTGTTGAACTGTGATGACGTCATGGGGATGTGAAGGAGAAGGGAAGACGAAAGGCTATTTTGCCCGTGTTGTACGGGATTGGAGCGCGAGGACGGAGGAATGGATGGAGACGGCTGGGTTAAGACGGATAGTGATGCAGGGAAATTAATGAAAGTCATGGTTAGGAGAATGCGTTAAAATGGATGGACGCTAACAGGTCCATTATTGCACCGTATAGTAGTTTAAGGCTGTGCTTGCTTCACTGTGTGTGTTGAATGGGTTAACTGCAGATCACAATGTCAATATGATATCCGTACAAAATACAAAAATCCGTATGGAATCAAATTGCTTTAACTTACATTACTACTTTTTGCCTAAAACGTTTTTCAGTCTGTCATAAATATGAACTGCAATTTTGTTTAGCTTTTTTAACTGACGACATGACCAAAATTATACTGACAAATGTTCAAGCGAATCAAAAATGTAATCAGGATACGTAGTTATTATGAACTCTTTGTAGTATACTGTGGCTTTAAGAGGCTGTGTTTAAAGGGTTGATGCTGTTCTGCATCTAGTAATAAACCACGAGGTGAGTTACAAGAGCTCGGCTGTCTGCGTGTGCTTATTTCTCTTACCACATGAACTCACAAATATATATATATATATATATATATATATATATATATATATATATATATATATATATATATAAAGAATACAACACTCTTTATGGTAAAGGTTGAAATTGTATGCTGTTATTTGTTAGTGTTGTTCACCAACCACTAAAGAACACTTTCTTGAAAGAAATGTGTGAAAAACATTCTAATAATGAGTAATTATATTGTACTCAATTTCAATTGTACCCAAACTCTAAGCTGTATGTAAAAATGTTAATTTAATAAGAAGTTTTAGTTGTCATGGTTTGGAGGAGGCGAGACAGGACCCGTTGTAGGGAGTTGGACCTGCCACCCATGCAGGTTCAATTCCCAGTTCAGTAGGTTATACAACTGAATCTCTTGACCGAGACATTGACCCCCACATGCCCAAAGCAAATGTACTTTCATTTTGAAAAATAGGCCTATTTGTCGAAAACCAGCATGTATACTAGTAAAGTTAATTTTTTTTGAAGAACATAATCATTTTAAGACAATTGCTTTTCCATACAACCAATACACCCGCAATTGCTTTACTACTCAGTTCATTTAATTTATCATCTTGTCATGTATTCCATTTCTGGGTCATTGAGCCAGTCCGACCAAGGCTTGTGCACACACCCTTCCAACCAATCACAGAGCTGGACACCCACCCACACACACACACACACACACACACACACACACACACACACACACACACACACACACACACACATCATGCCTCGCTGCTTTACAACTCTCTTCTGCATAATGTTTCTGAATAGAATTACACATGTTTGCTACAACCCTGCGCCATCCAGCTGACTTTGCCATCTCTGTCTTGTCAGAATCATTTCCCCCTGTCAACCCTGTGCGCCTCCCTCCCCCTCACCTGCTTTTGCCCTCCTGCTCTTATCCTGCTCAGAACTGTGTGGATATAGAAAGCCGACAAGCCAATCGTCTCAAGAGGCAGAGCTTGTTTTTTGTAAGGAAATAAACCCGTACGTGGCTTTGCAGTAAGTGTTCGCCTGGACTAATGTGCGGCTTCTGTCTTTCTGAGTTGGGTGAGTGTGACTGGCTGACTTTCTTAAGATTCAAGGTTTTTGTGTTTTGATGGATTTGATTTTGGTTTGCACTGTGTTTATTAAGTGTTTCGCAGTGAGGTGTATTCCTAGATTTTGATTGAGTTTGCTTAGAAACATTTTATTATGACTTTATAGCACATAGAGAAGTTTGTTTTGGAGGAAAACTGATATACACAACTCTTGGCTTCACGGGAAGACTTAAATAACCTGAGACTGACAGGCACTGAATCTATTTATATCAAGCTTCATATTCAAGTTTGTTTATCCTGCCGAATAGTGTTGCAGTCAATGATATGGACACAAAACCTTCACATGTTTTGTGTTATGGCTTAAAACAGACGTGCTTGTCTTTTTAGGAATGCTTTATTTGATTTGATGTGACCTTTTATCACATTCTTTGTATGTTTCTTTTTTTTATTTTGTTAAATTTTACTTACACCTTTTAAAATGTATACAACCATTTTCAACCAGTAGCTAAAACCTGTTAATGTGAGCTCTGCTTTTTTTTTTTTGACTGTGTACTGGAAGCTGCTGGAAAAACAAAGTGCTGATGTATAAAACATGTTGATGCACACTATTGTGTACATGTATATGATATGTATGACTTAAAAGACTGTACTAAAGGACTGTTCTTTCAAATGCCTAAAAAGATGAAAACCGGTCTAAAGAAATAAAAAGTCTGGACTGGTTTTGAACAAGGCGCATTACCCCTTCTGGCAGCAGGGGGAGACAGAGTGCAGTGTCTGCTGACCAGTAGACTTAGACTGTAATCGCTAGACTTCATCCAGTCCCACACTTACACTACACGCACAATCTGTCAAATGATGCGCTTACTGCACCTGATTAACCCACTAACACGGCTAATGCATCACTGACCCCCACACAGGGTTCTGACTGTGCCATTACGCCAAGCGTGTGTTGTGTTTGTGTGGAGGTACAAAAAGTTGGACACATCTTGTTGTTTAATTGGATAGTCTTTTTATTTATTTATTTATTTATTTATTTATTTATTTATTTATTATTACTGAAGCTTCACGGCTTCACGGATTATTTTTATCTCACAACATTACATGTTTAGCATTAAGTAAACTATTTGTAATTTCTTTCAATTAAAAAAAATCTTGTTGATAAATGCGAAAGATAAGTTATGTTCCTTGACTTGTAATTTCTTTGTTTTAAATGTGGGCACAAAATAGTAACTTGGACAAATGAAACAATGCATTTATGAAGCACAATATATTAAAAATAATTGCCCTTTGAATATCACAAGTGTATTAGTACAGACGTACAAACCAGTTAGTCAGTGTCTTTAGTACACCTTCTTCAGAGAAATTGCAAAACACATTTGTAATTTACTTTTTAAATTTACTTTTATTAAAGTACACATCTTTGTTTGTCACTTTTGCAATTATTTAAAATTACCAAATATTCAAATATATTATAAAAATGTTCAGTTTTTTACTTTTCAAATGTTAAACTTGATGATGTCAGATTTACTCAGACTGCATGCCTTTCTAATTGATGATCTACTTTTAGTCTTAATGTTGTACCTTTTAAACCTATTTAATTGTCAATTTGTTTATAAACATCTTCATAGTTTCAGCTTTTTTACGTTTTGTTGTAACTTTATTGTTTAATTGTATTTTTTTTTATTAAATCTTAAACGTATGTGTAGTTGCGCTTTTTTTTTTAAATAACTTGTATCTTGTGTATTCTTGTTTTGTGAATTGTACTTACTTGCATCATGGAAGAAAAATCTGCTCTTACAGTCTCTATACGACTTTTCCGAATCTGTTGCTTTGGTTGTTGTGCTAAACACCAACAATTATGATCTAATTTGTGAGATTGTTACCCTCCTTGTTCTCCGTTCAGCTTTCTTCTGAGCCCCTTAATCTCAACATATGACACATGCCTTCATATTTCACTTACTGATCACTCAGCACACAGTGATTCGCTAGATTTCTGACGAGGACATGGTGCTTGTATTCTCAGATAGTGTCCACTTCTGCGGACCGCCACTGGTGGTCTGACCTGAAAGGGGCTTTAGACCCCACTCAGCAAGATGGGGAATGAGAACAGCAACCCTGAGTTTCTGGTAAGAGACTTTCCACCTCAGACCTGCTGTGTCCCAGTATAGTCTGTTTGCCATGTTTGTGAGCCTTCACAGTTTTGAAACATCACTATTCTGAGTTGTTTGGACTTTCGAGGACATGTGTTAGCATTCCCACAGTGACTAACACACAGTCAGATAACAGCTCAGAGAAAGACACTGTCTGGTGTTTAAAAATGTCCACTTCTCTTTTAGTTGTTTTTGTGGTGCTGTCAAACATTCTTGTTGAATGGTCGTCTTGAAAGAGCGCAGATGGGAGGCAAACAGTTTTTTGTGTGGCAGATTTGTGTTTGGTTTTGTTTAGATGGTGGTTGTCCAAACTTTCAACATGCATAAATTGCTGCTGTACTATTTAGGATGGGTTTTATGTTATTCAGGGGTCACGTGACAAAAATAAGTACTATAAAAGTCTGCATAAAATTAAGAAAAGAAATATCCAATCAATGAGCAAAATATTACACTGAAACACAAATTTTGTCATTCTTAATGATGAGACAAATAACTTCAATATACTACCATTGCAGTTTTTAGTGAATCTAACTAAAAGTGCACGGTATAAGGTAAATTGAGTTAAAATGTACAAATAATCTTGCATGGGCCAGTTATGGTCAACCATATTTTATAATTGCAAACTATTATATTCTGTTTTTGATAGTAGTTATATTTATTTATTACAGTTATATTATATATATATAATTACAGTTATATATTTGATTTTTGACTGTTGTTTATTTCCGTCATCACATGTTTGTGCCACAGGAGGGCGCCCCGGACAGTGTGGTGCTATTTCCTCCAGAAGAAGCCCAGTGTGATGGTCTGATGTGTGAGGTATCAGCATGTGTGTGTGTGTGTGTGTGCACTGAGCCATTGCACTGAGCATGGTGTATGAAAAGGCTATTTAAAAAATACACGTGGAGCCTCAATGTGCATGATCAAAAATGTTTTCCTTCAAAGTAACCTGGAAAGAAATAAAATTAAGTATACCAGTACTATTTAACACGTTAAGCTCAGTCAAGGTTTAGTTATGGTTTTAATAAATCGCAAAGCCTTGTAGGCAAGGGCAGATCATGTTCCCCACTAAAGACCATAGTATTGATCATCGATTTGCTCCTCAGAATTTCCTTCACAGTACATATAGGCCTCTGTCTTAAAGTTACAGTACCGCAGCACACATCTTTATAGAATATAGACGATTTAACTTTTCTACTCCGTCGGCCTCTTTGATAATAATAATAATAATAATAATAATAATAATAATAATAATAATAATAATAATAATAATAATTTTGCCCCGCGTTGCTTATGCACAGTTGTGTTACTGTTTTACTGTACTGACCTGAATATAAACACTGGCAGGAGAAAAAAAATACAAAAGGCGGGGGCGGGGCCAAAGGTAGCGCTCAAAGACAGAAGCGTCACGTCACAAGAGTTACCCACAGGACGGGGAGGAGCCTCTTTAGGTGCTTGACGTGAGTGGATGTCCCTCTGTGCTGTGCGCGTTTGAGCCGTTACTCCTTCAGAGAGGCAATCTCAACGCATTTAGCCAGGACAGAGTCTCCCGTGAAGGGCACGGATCCCCAGGGAAGCCGCTGAGTCAGGACTCAAGAGCCGGGGAGGAGACTGGAGCATAAGCAGCATGTGCTGCAGCGGGATTATGCCTTTGCCCGGCTGAATCAAAACACGCGGACGTGAAGTCGCGGCGCTTCCTTGTGCGTGACCTATTAGTATAGGTGAGGTTTATCTTTAAGTTAAGTTAATAGTGTTATTGTCTGTGTGTTGTTTGTGTGGCATGGCCGGTGCGTAGACTGCTATTAAGTAAAACAAGTGCGTGTAATAAAGTTTAATTTACACATTATTCAAAGGAGACGTGCACGTCTTCCAACGAGATTTTAAAGGTCATAGCTGATCTGCATGCCAACGAACTGTCGTGCAAAGACAGAATGCTTTTAAGGGACCATGAGAGAGTTACTGTAGTTTAAGACAATGTGGGGCAGGGGTGGACAGGCCATATTGGGGGGTGGTCTGCTTTTCAGGATCACTGACCCTACAGGTCAAATACAAAGGCAGTGATCCCCAGAAAGAGTGAAGTGGATTCCACTGCACGGAATGTGCTTGTAGCAGTGGTGTAAAGTACTTGACTGAAGGAACTTCTTTACTTTTCTTAAGTATTTGTTGACTACTTTTTACTTCAAAAAGTACTAGCAACCTTTACTCTCTACATTTTTTCTACCTATATTAATTTCTTGGGAGGACTGTTATCTTGCTCTAGGATGCTGAAGGTGCTGGATACTATTTATGAGCAAAATAAGGTGATTGTGAATTAGCGATTGTACACAAGACTGACTTTTTGTTCTTCTTTTGAATCTTCTTTGGAATTTATTTCTATATAGTATTGGGAAATAAAACCTCATAAGTAATGAGTTTCTTGTGTTTTTCATTTCTTGGTGCTTTTTGAGCGAGACCTTACGACTTTTACTCAAGTCTTCTCGTAATGGGTCTTGTTGTAACTTGTAATGGAGTAGTTTTTATAGTAAGGCATCCGCACTTTTACTCATGTATGGTGTTCAGGTACTCTTTACATCCCTAATTTGTGGATCAAAAGAGTCGTATAATGTTTCCAGTTTAAATACTACCTGTATTTTATACGGCTCACTGGATTATGAAGTGTATAGTAAATTAGCATAAATTTCCCAATCTTTTTTCAACATATAAGGCACAAGTTTCTTTTCCGCATTGTAAGTTGAACTGTCATTTTTTATATTTTTTGGAATTTTAAATGAGCATTTGTAGTCTGAAAAAATACTGTAAATGTACGGCTATAATGTATTGTTCTTCAATGGTTGGATTGGTTTGGCAGAATCTACCGGTAGTTTCATTTCAGTCATTCTGATCCAATTTCTTTCACATTTTCACTTTTTAGCATTTTTAATTATTCCTAAAGTCTTGATTAAATTCATTAATATTTGTAAAATAATCTATAGCTTGTTTAAAATCTTGAATAAAGTGTTCTTTGGCACTCAACAATGAGAATTAACACCATATGACAGATAGTTTTTATTTATTTCATATAAAATGTAAAGATCATAGGCCTGTAAATGTATTACATTTGTATGATTTTGTACTTGAGTGCAGGTGCAGACATCCTTATGTGAAATATTGTCGAAAGTTCCTGTGTGACTGTTTCCATTACACAAAAATCTATTATTTTCTAAACAGGATTTTATGCTGGTGTTACAACTGACAAAAGAATTCAAACTTTGAGAGACACTTGTTGAACACCTTGTATGTAAAGTGTAAACAATCTGGTGTTTATGGCAGGAACTCCGGGACAGTCCAGCAGATACTGGGAGTTACTGTTTGAGTAATTCAGGAGCTCACAAAGAGATGGATTTGGTAACACAGGCCAGGGACTGTTTGTGTGTGTGTGTGTGTGTGTGTGTGTGTGTGTGTGTGTTTGCCTTTATGGAAATTTCTTTTCAGAATGCTCAGCTGTGCTATCACTGCTTAGTTAACTAATATTCAACCATTTGTTTTAATAGCATTTTGGACAATTTAACGAAGTAGCTGAAATGATTATAATTATTTAAAAATAAAAATCATATTTAAAAAAAGATTTGTTTAATGAGGATTGTAATATAACACTCTGACCTGATTTAAAGTGAATGGATCCTGCGCTCAGAAAGCCTGTGTTGCGCTGCAGTGTATGAGTAATTTTCCTAGTGACTTGAAGGACGAGCACATAACACACAGCCCTGTGCTGTATTTGTTGTGCTCTGTGAATAAATAGACCCCGGGATGGAAGTGAGGTTAGGTTGTAATGTGTTCTGCAATGGATACGTAATGAACACTTGGTCCCACAGAGGAGAAATTTGCATTGCTCTTCATTTAACCCATCCTTCAGTGAGCACTGAAGATTTGAAAGATAACGAAACACGTGTGTGGTGATATTGGTTGCAAGTCCTGCTCCCAAACCACTAGGCCACAACTGCTCATGGACGGAACCAATTTTCTTTCACTGTTTTGTTTAAAAGTCCCTTTAATCCAATTTATCAAGACTTGAAAAAGTTCGCTTAACAGTTTCTTTGTGTAATCCATTATGACTTAAGCTTTTCTAATAATTTTGTAACAAAGTTGTGACCTTGTAAAGAGTGACCCTGCTTTTTTAACGATCAGAATGCTGATTTGTGATTGTTTTAACTGCCTATAAGAAAGGCGGAACAACCAGTCAAGTCAGTTTAATTGCTTTCATTTGCAATTCAGTGGAAGTTTATGAGCATGTCTAAACCAAATCAACTCTGTTTGTTTTGAGCATGCTGAATGAACCCGATCAAGGTGTATGTTGGTCATAATGTACTCGAGCGCTTTACTGACTCTAGGTGTGTGTGTGTGTTTTCTTTTATCATAAATGTCAAAACCTGTCATAACCATTGTTTAAATAAATAATTTGTTCAAAGGGCAACAAAGATTAGATGTATGCAACTTAGATACACGTAGGAACACTGGGTAATGTAAATACATTTGTGTTAAACGCTGATTACAATCACTTTGTGCTTACTGTAACTATAACTGTACGTTCATTGTGTTTTAAGGAACCAACAAAAAGGACGAGCTCCCTGACCGGCGTCACTCACACTGATTCAGCACATTCTGAGGAGGAGGAGGAGGAGGAGGAGAAGCAGCGAAGGTGGGAAGAGGAAGAAAAGGAGGAGCTAGAATTTCCCCATGATCTTCTGCCCAGCATTGACCTCAGCACGGAGCTCAATCTCACTTGGGGAACCTCACTTGGGTATAAACTCATTCATCTTTCACTCAAACTGCCTCCTTTACTTGTCTGCCTTTAGATATTTTAGCAAGGGCAAGTTTCAACAAGCCGATGCTTCTGAATAGCTGCTCTCATGTAATGCAAATGATACTGTTTTCCAGTTATGGTTTGCATACATGTTTGTTACCTGGTTTTTGCAGTTCAAAATCTATTTAGCAGAGAGATTTGCTGTTTTTTTTTCATGTATTTAATAGAAAAATGTTTTCTAGATGTAAGAATTGTGTGGTCAAGTTGTAAAAGCATGACTTGTACAGTACTAAAAATCTGTTTAAAGTGTCATCGTTCAGACTCAAGCCACAGATAAAACGAAATTTTATCACAAATACGTTACCGTATTTTTCGCCATATAAGACGCACCCAATTTTAAAGGAGGAAAATATAGAAAAAAAAGATTCTGAACCAAATACTGTAGTAAAATATTTTATATCAATTGTATAAAAGTTAACAGCATTTTAAGAACAATTATATGCCAAACATGTAACATAAACAGTCAGTGAAGTCAGTAAACAGTGAAAGTAGGGCTGGGCGGTAATTCATGTATTAGATTTTTATATAAGTATATAAACACCTTAATACAGTATTACACATTAGTTTCGTTACAAGTTGTGACTTACAACTACCAATGACGGCACGGACACTGCTAATCCAACACAGTTTGTACTTCACACTCATATGCGTGCCGCTCCGTTTTCTGCGCTGTGCCTTTAAGAGAGCTGCTTGTTTTATTTTGATCATAGTTTATTTTCGTTTGGAAATCATGGTTTCATTGTTTCACAAGATTCTGCGCGAGAAAGAAAGCGAGACAACGTATGTAATACCGTGGTATTGCATACTAAGATGGCGGTGACTGCGCTCCGCGGATCTCTGCATTTGTCGTATAAGACGCACCAACTTTTCACCCTCAGTTTTGGGGAAGAAAAAGTGAGTCTTATACGGCGAAAAATACGGTATATGTTTTTTATTACTCATTCATTTTTATCAGCCTCTTAATTTTTTTTAAGTATTTGATGTTAGCCAAAACTCTATATTTAATTTTGCCTTAGTAATTGTGTATATGTATATAGTGCTGAGCAGATTGGCTTGAGTAGTATGAAGAATGAGGCTGCGGCACTGGGTGGCTCTGCCAACCCGCTGCTGGCAGGTTTACAGCGGTGCTCGGATGCCAGCCCACAGGCACAAGTAGTCCTGACGAAGAGGTAAAAAAAAATAAAATGGAGAAGGAGAGATTTTAGGTTAACCTGAACTCAATTATATTCATTGGTTGTGTGGGTTAAACATTCTCATACCATGCACACCTTTTTAAAATCGCAAACTTTGTTTGCATTGTTGTGATATCTCTTGTCCTCCATTTTCAAATCTGGGTGTGAATTGTATTGTACTTTTCATTAAATCATCCATGATATGTTTTTGGTAAACTAAACTAGTGTGGTTTTTGATGGATTTGTTACTGGTGAGAAAAGAAAACACTATTGTGCATGAGGCATCACAAACAAGAATTAACTTCAGCAAAATCCTTTTTAACAGGAAGTGTGCTGCAGTGTGTTGTGCTTGTGGTTGATTTGTTTGCTTTTTTCAGAATATTACTTTTTTTTTTTTATTATTCCCTGCTGAGAAAGTCATCAACCTATAACATAATTTAAGATGAACGCATGCAGTACATAAAACACAAATACATTTAGCAGACATGAAGAGAAACAGTTTGTTTAAAAGATTTATTTTATCATAAAAAGGCTTACTGTTAGAGTGGAGCGATCATTTTTATGTGCTGAACTCACTGTGCTGAACTGTGTGTTTAAATAGTGCTTAACAGTAGGGAGTGGCCGTCTTCTGTAATTCATGTAGACATGTGCCAAAAGGCCTCAGGTTTTTGCACACACAGACATAATTGCCATAACTCACTGTGAAATACAGCTCTCTTAGCGTTCAGCCTCTGAATAATTATAAACCATTGTTTAAAGCTTTGTTCTAATGGGCCGTCAGGTTGTTGCATGGGTTCGTTGTCCTGTGTTGATCACATAATCACTGGAGTCCAACTAAGCAGCAAAACCATGAACCGTGTGCTTGCTCATTTGAGGTGAAGATGATGGATAGATTCATAGGAAAAAATAACAGGCAAAAATGTGTCAGCTAAAGCGTTTTGGTTATTGCCTCAGGAGACTCAAAGAGAAAACGCTGTGAAGCAGCAAGGACAGTGTGACAAAGCAGGATAGTTGCATTAGATCAAATGGAGTTTTTTTGTTTAGCTGTTAGACTGTGACTCCATCTCGTTTTTGTCACACTGTTTTCAGTCATCTTTGTTTTTGCTCTTTCAAGGTATTAAAGAGTTAAGCTGGTTTATGGCTAGTACTGAAAGCATTACAACCTTCTTTGGATTGATTCTTTAGACTGTTACTTTCCATCATGCCATTTCTGAATGCAGTAAAGCAAGTTTAAAAGTTTTATGTGTGGATTTAGCTGTACATTTGATTTAAAGCACAGGCATGACATAATGAATGATTTGAAAAGCTTGACTCAACGAATATCCTCCATATGATTTGGGCATGAGGTAAGGAATGGGTTGAAATGCTTGACTTGAAAATCCTCTATATTTCTTTTATTTATTTGAATTTTCATTTCTTGGTGGAAACTAAGTAGCTGTGATGGCGGACACGATTCTAAACGAGGATCCAAATTGACCCAGACCCTGTGGACTGACCAGATGGATTGTGAAGTCCAAGAAGCTTTAATGGAATGTGATAACCAAAGAGCTGCACTTGGCATGTCGCCCTCTGCAGACACCTGGACTGCAGATGACATGGACAGATGTTTGTCAGTAGCTCTGCCTGAAAGGGAAGAAGAACACGAGAAATACAGAGAGAATGATGTCGCAAATGAGAACTGTTCATCTTTAGGTAGAAATGATAGTTTCCATGGAAATGGATCAGTGTCTGATGACTCAACGATTCTCTTTAACTCAGAAAAGCAAATGAAAATGAGCTCTGTTGAAGACAGATATATCCAAAGTGGAACAGACCGTCTATTGGACGTACAAAACGTTAAAAGCAGAGTGGTTGAACAGAATGCATCGCTTACCCAAGGACTTTCTACTGAAGTTGAACAGCCACAAGGATTTAATGACAACCACAACTTTAAGGAACAAACAACCAAGAAAGAAACCACAATTTCTCAGGAGACAACTTTTTTTACTGAAGGGTTTATTTGCTTTGATTCCAAAAGTAAGAAATTAGACGCACACACTCAATTAATAAAGTTCACACATGGGTCTAATCATAACCCTCAAATGTGTTTAGAACCAGAAATAAGTCGACATCTTAACACTGAGCAGGTGGAGTCAGGGCCACAGATCAGTGAGTCAGTGGAAGCAAACACACATTTAAAATCAAGCCCTGACCATCAAAGTCAGAAACTAATGCTTCCAGAACAGCTGAGTTCTCAGGATAAACAATTGATCTGCACCCCAGCTCCAGAACTCAAGACTCAACAAGCTCATCTTTCTCTGCCCGAGGTTCCAGAGGGGCTCGCTCAACAGGAAAGCTATTCTCTGACAGATGGACCCAGCAAATCACTTCCAGAAGGTGAAACTATACACCACAACTACTGGAAAACGGATAAAGTCAAACACGAGCAATATGCGTTTAATGCATCTGTTGCTTTGATTGATTTTGGCATGACTCAAAATGCCTCTGAACGCAAAGCTGTAGAGACGGATGATTTAGAGTCGTGCAGAGTGGAACAGCAGATCATGAGTGAAGGTGGAGCGTCTTCACAAATGTGGGAGAATTTACACTTTGAAAGCCACGGGAGGGTAGAAAATACAGAAGAGTGTGCTCTTGAAAAAGATTTACTAGAGCCTACGTACTCCCAAACAACACCCACAGCGACAGAAAGGACTGAATGCGAGGGAGGGAAGAAGAGAGGCGATGCGTACCAAAGTGCCGCAATAACAGTAGAGTCAGCACAGAGACCATTAGCAGTGCCAGTGTCGGACCCGTCTGTAACTGAAGAGACTTTAACCTTAAAGGGAGCTGGCATTCATTTCTTTGACAAATCGGGAGAGAGAAGCACCACAGAAATCTGTTCGAAGATCATTAGCTCACCTCTTCAAGTGGAATCAACTTTAGAGGGCGTAACAAACGACATGCCACAGAACTCTATTGTAAATGAGCAACGACAATCTCTTTCCCAGGCTGCAGACGAGGATAAACCCAGCATTGAGGATACAGCTCTGATCAGCTTTTTCAATCTAGACGTCCTTCAAAGGAGCAATTGTAAAATGGTGAGCTCCCGATCAACGGAGGAAAAAGGAGATGAAAAAAGTGACGAGGAAGGGAAAGAAGACGACACAGCGGAGAATGCAGATCGCTCACAGACGAGGAGCGAGATGTGTCCATCCCATCGCATCACAGCATCACCAGTGGCAACAAATGAGGATAATGACCTCATCCACTTCGTCACAGCAGGCACAGTTCCCAGTTCTCTGATGTCTTTCCAAAAAAGCCAAGCGGATTCTATCAAAATGCCCTCTCTTTTTTCCCACACAGTCGCCGCAGAGAGTGAAGAAACGCACACAGACGAGGCAGCTCATCTGAATTGCTGCCCAACCGCATCTGTGGAGGAACTGCAAGGATATAATAAATCACTTGGTCTCGCTGTCTCTTCTGAAGGTCTTGTGCAAACCAGGCATCAACAGGTACAGGTCTCTTTAAATAATCCGACTGCTTTTATTGACAAAGCCAAGGATAAAAACAAAGATACGTCTGAAAAAGATTTGTCTGAACTTAATATGAGGGACATCACAAAAGATTGTTCCAAAGGGCAGAAGCGTTCATCTCAGGATCTGTCGGGAAACCTTTTGGAGGATCAGAAGAATAGAATGTCAAAAATTCAGGCGGCTGATTTTGCTTCTCTTCCACCTTTGACAGTTGTTGAAAGTCTTCGTCATCCAGTCAAAGAAGCCAGCTTTAATTTCGAGGGATTCTTTAACATCAGCAAACCAGTACTGTATTCTCAAACAGTCACGAGCCAGATTAAAAGTGATCTGGCTAGTGATGGGGATGGAAACATTTGTACAAATGATGAATCTTGTGTCACTTTAGAAAATGGAAACGAGCTAAAGAAAAATAGTAAAACCTCCGTAGATAAAGAAACCACAAATGCTTTGGAGCAACAGGGCGAGGATACTGTAAAACTTGGGGAACCTAAACCAAAAAACGATGGTTTGTGTGAAGCTGCTGATTCAGAACAAACACATCCTGGACATTCTGAAAAGATTATACATTACGACAATGAGGATGAATCAATACTAGTGACAATTAACAATTGTGAAGATAAATTCCAAAGAAATGTGCATTTTATATCCGCAGACACTCAATTCAACTCTACAGCTTTAACAGAACCAACACAATTACAGAAAGGAGCGGTTGCAGATGCTTCGCCTTATCAATTGTTCAATGACAACATACTGAAAAGTAGTGAAATCGACAAAAATGAAGCCATTCTTGCTTTTTCACCTGTTGCAGACATTAAACTTCCAGAAAAACAAGATCCTTTCCCATCTGGAACACAAAGAACCTTCTGTGACGTCAGTGATGTGTCTGTCTTTGTACTGAAGGCTCCAAGCACAATGCTGAGTCACTCGGAGTCCATTAATGGCTGTGAAATCTCTCTTGCAGGAAGTGGAGAGATGGGCAGCAAAAGGGATGTGTGTGATTCTGAAAAAGCATTTGAAAGAAATTTTGTAGACGTATACAATCAGCAAAAAACATCAATCGAAAAAAAGACATCTAATACATATGATCCATTTTACACCGTTGTTGTCTCTGAGCAGGCGTCCGACGTATCTTCTGTGTTCCAGGACATTCTGCTAGTTGCAGATTCACCACAATTGTCACAGAGATCAGATACTGTAGACAATTCAAAGGTGAAGGACAATGACATCTCCAAAGACACAGAAGAGTGTGATTCTTATTCCGCATTGACACCACAAAGAAGTCCTGAAGATGCTGCCGGTTGTGATGGGAATCCTACAAACAAAGAGAAAATTCCTGACAATGCTGCTGAAGAACTAACATGGATGAGAGAGGAGAACCACATGAAGTGTCTAAGTAAAACTAACAGAGAAAAAGACAAATTCAGTGAAGAATGTGAACCTACAAATCTAGATGAGAACAAGCCGAGGAATGGGAATGAGACGTCGTCCCCGAGGTTTGAACACAAACAGAATGTAATGAGTATTCCAAAAGCTTATTTAGGTGTTCATCTTTGTAATGGTTTAAAATGTGCTGTGGAAATTCAAAAAATAAATATAAATAGTTTAATAAATAGTCCAATGCTAATCACTGGTAATGAAGGTGTTGCTGAGCACCATTTATGCCCAGAAATTGAAGAGGACTTGCAACCAATAGATTCTAGTGGAAGTAATCTCTCATGTTCCACTGACAATAAAAGAACATCTAAAGCAGACTCAAACCAAACACAGCAGGTTGTAAAACAAGTGAATGATGCTCCTACAACGCTGTTAACGTCTGGAGACACACCGGTCAAACAGTCTGAAGAAGTTTCTGTCATCACAGAGTCACAGGGAAGTGAGGGTAAATATACCAATGTCTGTGCACCACCTATAATCAACGACTGGGAGTCTTCTGTAAATGGTTTGAATAGTTCTTCTGTATGTACAGCATTTTCTGTTCACAAACCTGAACAACAAAATACGACTAGTTTGGGGTTTTTTATCCCAGGAGTTGGCAATGACGTTGCGATCCAAGCAGATTTTCTGGAGGCTGTTCCACAAATGTTGATGACAGAACCATCTCAGCTTCAGCAGGTGAACAAGGTGACTTTTCAATCCAGTGGACAACCAATCCCCTCAACAGATTCACCGTTTTCTGCTTTTGTGCACCAGCACAACCTTAAAGATGATCCGGCAGACAAAGATGCAGATATACCAAGAAATAGTGATTGTCTTTTCACTTATAATCATTTTGCAGATCATTACCCACACGTGAAGCCTGCTGAAAATGATTCAAGGATTCCTAAAGTGAAGCAAGTAGCAACTTGTTTGGACTTGAAAAACACTATGAAGCCAGATGACACTGTATTAAATGAAAACCAGTCATTTGAAAGTGTTCAAAGAGAAAGTAATGACCAAAACATATTCAAAGGGATAAAAATGGATGAGGGCGAAGCGAGATCTAAACACAACCAGAGTACAGAAAACCAATCTGCCAATAATGTTATTGAAGGCATGAGCAACATTAATCCAGTTGCTGTTTTTACGCCAACGCTATGTGCTGAGAATGTTCTTTCTTTAGGGGCTGATTCCTTTCAGCCACCACCTACTGTCAATCAACCATGTAGCCAACATGACACTTATTCCTCTATTCAAAATGTGAGTGGAGCCGCCACAGATCAGCCTATCTGCACTGAAGATTCTGATTGGCTCAAAACTTTGAAGAAGTCTCAAGTCATTAACATCTCGGATAACACGGATGTGACTTCCTCTGGATCTACCCAAAGCAGGTACTCCAGAATTCTAAACCAAAGTTTGTCTGGGTGTTTTGGTTTTTTTTTCCCTACAAATAATACCTGCTAAGTATACGTATATTGTGTTCAAAATGTGCTGATAAATTCATACGCACAGGTACTTGATAATTTTCTTGACTCAGATGCAGAGCAAGGTGTAGAATTTTGTAATCTGCATATAGCTTCTGCTCATCAAGCCCATTATTTTCCCAAGAGTGACCTCAACAGTGACATCAACTCATGCCCTTCGGGACAAGAAAGATCCCTTTCAAATCTGTGCAGAATCACACACTGTTGTTATGTTTGAGTACATTCTCGCACTTACATGTTGTGGAGTCTTTGACAACCAGAAAACATTTATCTGTTCTCCCCTTTCCTTTTTTCTCCAGACCATTTGAGACACTTGATTCACCTCAGGCTGAACTAGAATTCCAAACTCCTACTGAAGAGAGCTTTCCCCCTGTGAATGAGGAGCGATTTCCCTCTGTGACTGAAGAGACTTCTTTGCTTGCACCAGAGTGTCCTGAAGAATCATCTTCCTGCAGGTGAGAGCTTTGAATTTCACTTCTGATATTCTTATTGGTCAATTGTCTCTGGGTTATAATAAGTTGTTATTTGTGAATTTATGATATTCCAATGGTATGGAGTTACCAAGCTCCCATTAATTTAAAAGCACCATTTTAGTTTTCTGTTCCTACTAGATTACTACAAAATTATTAAAAATTATTATGGTGAGACTTGTAAACTAAACAAGTCTTTAGTGTAAACTAAAATAGATTCTAAACACTGTATTTACGCAAATGTAAGCACCCCATTTACCAATTTTGGATGCTCAAATGCTTGTATGTGCATATTTCAAATAAGCGAGTAAATAAAAGTGCCAATTTTTCTATATTTCATGTCAGGCGCAATCGTTAAATACATCATCTTTATGCAGCGATGCGCTTCTATGTTGTGTCCTCTTTTTCTAATTTAAATAATGGTTTCGGAGGCAAAACTGCATATATGTTTTTTTTGGCCCAATGACAGAATTAAAGAAACATGACACACTTCTGACACACTTTGCAGTGGCTCAGCTACAGTACCTCACATGCAATTGAAAATAAAGTATATAAATAACAAATTTTTGAGTAACAGAAATAAAGAAATCTTATTTAGGCAGTGACACTTAGCAGTGACCAAGTAACACAGGAAGAAGAAAATAAATATTAATCAAATGCATGGTGAACTCTGTCTGCCTGCAACTGGGAAAACCGGAATGGGCCCTATACATGGACATAGCAAGGAAGATATACTTTACTACATTTATAAATAATATGTAACATTCTCTCTTTTATAGCTATTACTCAAGTAGTCGCATGTTAGGTTTGTTAAAGAAGAATAGTTAAGAAATGTATGTTAGCCAGAATTTTTTTCTGGTTTCTGGAAGGTCAGAACGCCATGAAAGTACGGAAGTGCTTATGCTTTCATGGTAATAGATAGATCTTTTGTGCCTAATAAATCATTGCTTGTATTTGCGTCTTGCTTATTTTCGTGTAAATACAGTACTTCTTTGTGGATGAATCATTGTACCTAATTCTATAGTTATGCTACAAGGTTACACATCTAAAAATATATACTATATATAGTGTATGTATTATTGATTTTTTTTTTTTTTTTTTTTAACAGAAAACTTTTTTTTTTAATCTATTGAAAAATATTCCATCTCTATGTCATTATAAATCACTTTCTCGCTCCTGTCTTTTTCTGCATTGCTGTAAAAAGTAAAGCACTCTGTGCTTGTCACTCAGGTTTTGGTTCTAAATTCATTCATAGATCAACACAAATTTTCAGAACTACTGTAAATCCCATGCGAGAAGGCTGATGAATGGTGCAAGGAATGCTAACTGTGAATTTGATATACTTGCAACTCTCACTTGAGATGCCACAGATGCGGATTGAGGAATCTTTCATGCATCTGTCAGCATGTGTATGTGTCTAAGTGTGTGTTCAAACATGCATATGTGTTTGCTATTTGCGCCAACGCCCTCACATGAGGTCACACCAAGAGGTCTGTCAGTCTGGAACAAAAGCCATAGTTGAGGGCCGGACCAGTTGAGATTTTCTTCTGAGTGAGGGAATGAAAACGGAGGACAGAAGTCTGACGTGGATTTTAAAACATTTTGTTCTGACTGAAAAGAGTACACTGTTGTTCTTAGCACAGTTTATAGGTGAGTTTCCCTTTTTAATGTAAGTAGTGCGATGGGATTACGGAACACATGTCCGTTTGTTGGTTGTTGCTTTTCTATTACAGACTGTCGTTGTCTTTATGAATAGTTTCAGGAGGTACAGTAAGAAAGTGATGATGTAATTATACATCTCTCCACGCAGATGTTTTTTGGGCCTATTTCCTCTTTGTTTCCCCAGTGTCTCAGCTAAGAAATGACTTACTACATGTTGACTTCAAGTAAAATATATTAAAGCCTGTTTAAAAAAAGCAATATTAATAATGGTTTTTTTAAGATTAAAATATTTTTTTTTTATATTTTAAATTGGACATTGTATTTTATTTAGCTTAGTTGTTGTTTATTTGAACTGATGTCAAATGAGTCACCGAGCTCTCTGAGTAGTCATGCTTCTGTACTTCCACTTATGTTCTTTAAACTCTCTGTAAACCGATGGAGTGCAACGATTGGATGCAATCTGATTTGCTTTGTTCTATTGACTTAACGGTGTCTCTGCGGCACATCCCATGAGAGAAGCTGAGTGAGAGTTAGAGGAGGTCGGTGTGGAAACCATGTGACGCAATAGGACTGTTACTATGGCAGCAAGCATCAGTAAAGTGACTACTTCCAGTACAATATAAGATACACTGGAAGTGTCAGTCAGTACACATAGACATTAGACTTAATAACTTTTTCCGATGCAAAGAAATGAGAATTAATCTCAGCAAATTGAACTTTCAGCTACACATTCAGCAACCTTAGACTATTTTCAGTATAAAATCAATATTCTGACTCGTGTCGTGCTCCCCCCACTGACTTCACTTCACTCACCGTCTGTTTGCTATTAAATGCCCTGTCTAGACACTTCTCTGAACACATGTGAGATTAAATGTGTTGCTGCAGGGTTTTCATTAGCTCTTCTGCATTACAGTACATTTAACCCTGTCGTGTTTTTTTCACATTTTGGATTTTTACAAGACTACCGCAAATGAAAGAGAAAGTAGCTTCAAGTGTTTGGTGATAGTGTGTGCTATGCGCAGTTGTTGAGGCTTTGTGGAGGAGCTGGTTGTATTTTTAGCCTGCAACATGAGGACCGGTGCCTGATAGAAGCGGCGAGAGAACAGTTGGGTTATCTCTAGCCTGAACGATTGCTTTTATTACTGTTCAAAAGGTTATATATTATGAATTCTAAGTCAAAAGCGATGGTGCTTGTCACATGCCTTGTGTGTGACCTGTTGCATTCCGATTTGACAAAAGTCTTGGAATTACACAATTTTAAATGTATATTTTATGAATATTTTACATATGTTTTATAATTTTATTGTTTATAATTAGCATATATGGATTCATTATATATACATTAATATGTATTGACTATTTATAAATACATGTATGAAAGCAATAATATAGCAATATTTTATTATAATATTTTAAGCAATAAATAAATATAATTATTACTAATTTACATTATTTAAAATTATTAATATTTATTTCGGTTAATATATATATTTTAATATATATAAAATGGTTAATATATAACATTTATAAAGATTTATTTTCTTTTTTGGTTGAATCTGTAACATTAAAGTCAGTGTTCAGTTATAAATCTGAAACATATTTTTTTAAAATGTTTCATTCTTTCACACGTGAAGGATAGTAAAATCTTGGTCTATTGGCATCTCGCATTAACTTTTTGTACCCTTGTCTTTTTGTCTTCTTCCCCTCGTGGTGTTAATGTCTGTGTTTGTGTGTTGTGCAGATCTTCTTCCCCTACTGAGGCCGTTGAGAGAAATAACCCTGATTCCCCGTTTCCCCCACCACCACCATTACCACCACCACTATCCTCTGCTCCCGTTCTCCCTTCCCACCTGCTCCAGGACTCGGTTGAGTTCCTCACCCCGCCTCCTACCCCTCCAGGGAGGGATCACCCTGACTGTCGAACCCTCCCTCCAGACCCCTCTCCTGGTCAAGCTGATATCCCTCCTGCTGCTCCTCTACCACCTCCAGTTCAACATCTCCAGCTCTCCGAGCCTTCAGCCAGGTAGGACATTAAACGGATCCTGTGTTCTTGGCTTAAACATGCTCTTTCAGACACCCTCTTGTCGCTTTTTTTAAATTAACAGATTTTCCGAAATCACTACCTGCTAAATTTCACTTAATTTGTTTAGTCTGTTTGTCTTGTTGCATCAGAAGGTAGTGATTCTAGATTTGTTTTTATCTCAAAACAATTATGAAATAGTTTACCATCTACGCATAACAATGCCAGCAATGATACTTGGGGATTTCATACAAAACATTCAGTAATTGTAATTTGTAAACGGAGAGCGTGAATAACAAAACAATGATCATTTACTTTGCTTTATTTCGCAGTGTTCTGATATTTTCAGTGTATGAACTCGTTGACTTTAAGCTCAAGTTTTAAATGTTACCTTATTCCATTTCTTTGATATAGTGACACCTGCAAAGTGATCTTAACGAGACAATAATTTCTGACTTTTTTAATCGTTCCACTTAAACTAAAGAGTTAATTTAACAAAGGCCATAGCATCATTCTTTCCATGGACACATTTAAATTTAAAATTAAACAAAAGGACTTTTATGTAATACCTTATTACTAAGGAATATGTGAATATTTGTAGATCATTCATACGTTTATCAATGTTTTATATGTAGTTTAAAGAAATTTAATTTAATTTGGATTGTCAAACATGACCTTTTTCCTGCTGTTTGTCAATTTTACTGTAGGGGGCTATTTTTTCTTGTTTCATGGCTCTGAACGTGATTCTTCTGCCCTCTGCTGTACATCATCTGCAACTAAATATAGGCCAGAGATTTAATTCGATAATACTACAGTATGTTTTAAAACAATGTTGACATACAGTGTGAATTTTTTAAACAGTATATTGCTTCTTTTCAACAATCATTTTAATATAGCTGCATAGTGGGACAGTGGTTAGCTCTGTCGACATTTAGTAAGACTGACACATTTGACGCTCAATTTCATGTCCCGGTTGGGGCTTTTCTTGGTGGAGTTTGCATGTCCTGGGTTTCCTCTGGGTCTCAGGTTTCCTTCTACTGTCCAAACACATTTATTCTGGAGAATTACAGTCCCTAGGTGTAAGTGAGAGTGTGAATGTGAATGTGTGTGTTCTGCTCTATAATTGAACACCAGTCCAGAATGTGTATCCTGCCCTTATCTGAAATAAAAGTCTCTGTAAGTTCAATCTATAAAAAAGCAGTAGTGGTATGAATCATTAAAAAAAATCCTTTCCAATATCTTCCAGTGGATGCACTGCTTTAAAATTTAATTTTCAATTTCCTGTTCCAGCATCTGTGTATGCCCTGTGTGGCTGTGTTGCTATGAAGAGTCTGAACTTGTGGGAGAGAAATGCAATAACAGTTTACGATTCGTTCACAAGTTCACCCAGGTTTTTAAGCAAGAGCGAGACCAACCATCAAGGCTTATCAGGGCGGTTTGTTGGAGAGTGAAACTTAGACCCTGCTGGGTTTTACAGAGCTAATAAAGCTTTCTGGCAATAAAGGCTGAGCTGGGAGGAAAAACCTCTCAGATTTTTCCTAATAGGATTTGTGTTTTTAAAGAGAACCATGTTCAACATTAGTGTGATTAACCGAGTTGAGTTTCTCAAGGATGTTGTGCTGCACATACTGAAGAACCAATTTCATCAGCCATCCGCGTTTCTCTCCAGCTCTGTGTTCCCGTCCCGAGGCTGTTATAGGGAATAGACACAGATCGCTTTTGCTTTCTCATGAGGGAACAATAGATTTATAATCCTCATCTTTCAGACAACCCCCCCCAACTACCAACGTCCCAATTTCCCACCAATGCTGCCGTCTCACCATGTAAATCAATGGATTAGCCAGATCTGCGTAAAAGTCTCGCTCTTGTGTTTGGTTGATTATCTGCTTTTTTACTCTATAAAAACCAAGGAGTTTTATTTCAGATCCACGTTTGAAAATGTTAGGGATGCTTTTTTAGCTACATTGTGCTTTTGTTACAGATATTCTGCAGCACTGACCTGGTATGAAAAGGATTCTCAAATAAGTACACTTTAGTTTATGAATGGTTATTAAAATGTGTTGAGTTTATGCCTCATTGGTTGACTTACTGTCCCAGGTGTTTTGAGACATGGTTCTTCATGTATTTGTTATTTGGGTGTTCCTTTTTTCCGACTTTATCAAATATGCAGACACATGATGCTCTGCACATTTGACTGAGATGAAGAAACTGAACTGAAAAATGGTATCAGCAGTCATCGTTTAAAGGCGTTTTTGTGAGCTTGGTATCTCTTCAACTATTATTTGTCTTCACAGTGCTAAAGGCATCAAGATGAAACACTAGAGCTCTGAAAATATGTTAAAACATCTCAAAAATCAGAAATGGGAGGCACAGAGAAAAAAGGGAGGGGTTAGAGAGAGAAACCAAGCAGCCGGATTGGTCAGCACAACAGTAAGCCAATGAGAAAACAGAGCAGCATCATTTACTTACTCTCGCTGTCTGTCTGCTTTTCACTTGTTCCCTCGTCTTTGCGTCGTTTCACATCTCTCCCGACGAGACCATTCTCCTGCTTTGTTGTCAAGGATACAGACTCGCTGCTGATCTGGATCGAGACAGCAAGGCTGAGTGAACCCGGTTAGGATGCTGAGGACCAAATGTGTGTAGTTTGAATGCCCCTGATGCCATCTACACCAGCTTTGCCACAAGGGCCTTCAGGACCAAAGACGTGGAGGAACAGGAGGTGCTGGTTTGGGGGAGGTGGTTGGAGACAAGATCCTATAGCAGAGGATGGGAGCAGTGGAGTCGGCTGAGACCGGGCAGCCCCTCTGTCCCTCTCATCAGCCCCCCGAGAGCATGTGAGTAAGAGAAGGACAGCAGGTGGCTTCTTCTCATCATCACGGATGGCGTCTGTTCACCTTGAGCTTCTCTAACAGAGACCCTCACCTTGCCAGTCACGACAGAAGAACAGGATGTTATTGTTCCGTCTTGGTTGTGTCACCGTCAGACGAGATGTTTATTTACAGTATACCACGGCGTTTATGCGTGTGTGTGAGCTTCACCGACGCTAGACCTGGAACGTTTTGCTGTTTTTAGTAGTAATGTGTGTTTTTGTGGCGGATGGAGACGTATGCTGCAGCACGTTGAGAGAAAGAGATGCTGAAACACAACACTGACATGTGTTGGAGGAAAGGGGGGATGGGTACGGGAAAGGGGGCTAATGATTTTTTGGCTGTTTATGTTCTATTCTACGCCGCTAGACTTGGACTGTATTCACACGTACTTCACTCATATCTGTTTTTTTTTCTTATTGAAGACCTGGTTGTTGAGGAATGGAGCATATACTGTATGGCCGTAGAGCTTCTTTATTGTGTTTTAGCACCAAGCAGTGCTGCTCTTTCATCCATAACTAATATAGCTTTTAGCTTGTAAGTCTGTCTTATATAAGCCCTTGAGGTTCCTTGCATAACTGTACCTGCACAGTTTCTATGGACCTTTGTATCAGGAACGATATAATTTCATTGACCCGAGAGCAGCTTGTAAATCGATGTTTGCACTCATGTGTCTGTTGAGCAGTGGTTTTGTGTTTTGTTGGTCTAAGACGTTTTGAACAGTAAGACAACGTTTATTTGTTGTTCGAGTTGAAACTTTGTTGCATCTAGTTTATTTACATTTTTTTTAGTATTGTTGGTTGATTTACTGTAGTATTTGGCTGAGCCTATATTTTTTCACTTTGACTCTGTAGTATTTTTTACTTTTAGTATGAGTTTTGGGACAGTTTTATAGACATCTCTAATTTTGTGATTTTGTTTTCTGATTAATGTATAAATGATCAATTTTTTACTGATAAGTGATCATATTTTTTAACTGTCACTTTTGCCTTCTGTTGACATTGCGATATTTGGTAGTATTGTATTGTATTTAGTATTATATTATTTTGTATATGTTATGCTTTAAAAATACACCAATTAAGCATAACGATAACTTTCATTTATTTATCCCATAATTGGGAAATTTTAGTGAAACAGAATCAATGAAAAAGACAATATAGATAAAATAATCTGCAGCATATTAAAGATGGAAAATGCAAAACCAATACAATACTGCAAAAAATTCTAGCAAAAACAACATAAATACAAAAAAAGCTAAACATGAACAACAATACTTCAATGAATCTGAGCATCTAGTCACAGTTTTTCAACAGCCTCGATCCTGTGCTTGTAAATTGAAAGATATTTATGGCCTGCTGATCATTCAACTCGAGGCTTTTACATTAGACAGTATAAAAGATCAAGTTGCCTGATGCATTGATTTTTGGAGCCATAATATTTGAAGCAGGATTATTTGATGTGTCTACATTAGCCATCTGCAAAAATACGCTCATACGAGAGATGCCTGAATTTAATATGCAGAGTTTTTCCCATTAGTGACATCACTTTATTTTAGATTAAAACACACATGAAATGATCAGCGTATGAATCACTGAATGTCAGTCTCATCACGCCACTAAACCTCAGAGACTCTATTAAAAGCTCAGTGTTCCAGGAGATCTAGACCACATAAAATATTGAGAGTGTGCTGAACTGGATGTTTGAATGTTCCACTGGTGAACATGTAAACCTGCAGGATCGTTTCAAAAGTAGAGCATTACATGTCTAATTTAGCAGTGTAAACATCTGATCTGAAATACATTATTTTGTACTTTTCTTGCCAGCAGCACAATTCACTTTGCAATATTTTTAACCAAACTGTCAGTCGGTCGATAATTTAGTGTTTTTTGTCTCCCTCTACTGGTCGTTTTCTGCCAGTCCTCAATGTTCCAGACGCATGTTGAATAATATTTTTTAGTCCTATTCTTGAAAATACTGAAAGCTGTGTGACGAGGGGCAGCTTTGTTTCAGCTCGGATTTGCTTTATTTGTCGTGAGAATAAAAGAACGGAGTGTGTCAGCAGTGCTTGTGGCGAAAATCCAGTGGTGTTGTCACGCCAGACTGTCTCCAGGCAGACAAGTTTACCTCTACGTCACTCTTCTTTACTCTAATACATTCTTTTCAATTAAAAAAAAAACAAGTGCTCATAAATATGTCAATTTGAAGTTGAATATGGAGATATCGAATCCTCAGCAGTTTGCACAGATGTTTTTCCAGCCATTTCTAAAAAGAAAATAAACACTAACACTCAAATTAAACGTGACTTGGACAAGTTCGTTTTCTAAGCAAAATTCTTAGCAGTAAATGTTTACATAAATGATTCGTATTAATGTTGGTATTGACTCCTGTGACTGAGTAAAAGCTGAGGAAATGTTTGCACAATGTCTGGTTGCGTGTTGTCCAGAACATATGTCTAGAGACCACAGTAACCATGGCAACAGTGTGTTTGTCAGAAAATGTCGATGCACAGAGCTGACTGTCTCATCAACTGCTAATGATCTCATCATATTATTTAAGAAGCTGTGAAACCGAACTTTATTCACGTTCACCAACTACTTGACTTTTTTACTGGCCCTGGTTTCTCATATTAATTCCTCAGTACGTGTATAGGTTGTGTGTGTCACTGCACTGCATTTTATTGATTTTTCTGGGGAAGATGTAGTTAGAAACGCATATTCAACCTTGAGTTTATTGACTGTTGTCATGTCTCAATAATTTAGCATACATTTATAGAACTCTGTGTTAGACACACACACACACACACATACACAATTACCTTACAAATTACCTGCTAAAATATAATACGAGTTTATTAAATATGAATAAATATTATTTATGAACGCTAGTAAACATTTTTGCAGATTTCTTCCAGTATATGAGCTGCTTCGTGTTTACTGCGCTCATCTATAGACGTTCCTTCTGATTGACGCAGCAGAAATGAACGGCTGTAGAAAAAGAAGACATTGTTGTACCTTATGTCGGGGAAATCTCTGTTCATACGCAGAATACAAAATGCCTCTATATATGTACGATTACCTGCAATCAACTGCAGTTGGCGAGAGAGTGCAGCAAGGGGGGTGGGGGGTGAGAGATGGAGAGAGAATGTGTGTGAGACAGTGAGAGAGACCGTGTGTGTGAGGGGAGGGTGTTGCAGGGACGAGCTAGTGACAAGGCTCTGCACTGGGTTTGGTCTGTATGAAGCTTTGCTGTAAAATACGGAGAGAGTGAACAGAAGAAAGGAAGAGAAGGTGCTGCAGTCCACTGTGCTGGGTGCTAGATATGGCGGTGAGCACTTGGCAGGCTCTGTCTCCGCTGCAGTGGGCTCGCTGGGGATGGGACACGCTGCTGGGTGGGACACAAGTAGAGGATGAGACAGACTCGGCCCTGGGGCTTCTCAGCTGGAGCTCCAGACATGACCGCATTATCCAAGGCAGACAGAGGTGAGCGTCCAGCTAAACGAACTAATGCAGTGGGGCGGAATACGAAGCAAAAGTGCGGATTGCTCATCCATTCATCCTTTCGTCCAACATCCATCCATCTATATTGTTATTTATTAAAAAAGGAAGGATAATAAAGACTAACGATAAAATTATCTTTTAGTCTGTTTACTGCATATATACTGTATATTTATATACTGTGTCTTGTCGCAGGTGCCTAGTTTTTGTCACTGATTTTCATTTAAGATGGATTTCTAAATATTTAACATGATTCATCTTTCTTGTTTTATATGCAGGAGCTCTGATTCAGACGGAGCATTTGAGACGCCCGAGTCCACCACCCCGGTGAAGTCTGTGTCCCCTTCAGTAGCCCACAATGATCACTCCAGCACCAGCTTGAATTCACGCTCTCCGGAACACACAGGTCCATAAACAACAGTGCATTTCTCTGATGTACACTAGTACTAGTAGATCTGTAACAAGAATATATCCAATATCAATTTTATATAAACCTTTCATATAAATTCAGACATTTTCTTGTTTATTGTTAATAAAAACTAATTCCTGGGAATGGGTAACAGGGATTTTTAACAGTTTATGAACAATTTGTCATAAAATATACATTTTATAGCTCAATGCACCCTCTAGAGGATTTCCATTGTAATTCAGTGTAATGTATGCTTTTACTGCATAAGTGCATTCGGATTTGTGTGAAATGTAGAAATGAGTATAAATACATGTATAGGAACAGTTTTGCCTTTTGTCTTTATTTTAGATTTTTCCGAAGTTCACCCCGTCTTTGATGAGGACAAGCCTATAGCTGCAAGTGGCAGTTACAATCTAGAACACTTAATTTCCAACGACCCCTTCCCTAAATCTAATTTTGGGCGGGGTTCATCCAGCCGACATGGTCGTGCACCTCTGACGCGATCTCTAAGCCTACAGTCTGGAGACCTAGACAACCCAGGAGACAAGTCTACAGGAAGTCCTGGGAGCAAACCCTCATTTCTAAGAACAGAGTCCTTCAGTGCAGGAACGGAGAGTGCTCCAGGAACTCTTCGCAGGATTAAGAAGCCCCGTCCAGGTTCTTTGAAAAAGAAACCTCTTTCCAGGCAGAACTCAAACCCAGAGCATTCCTCACAAAGAGGTTCCTCGTCCAGCAGTACACCTGAGGAGAAAAAGAGGGGCAAACCCCGTGCTGAGAGCCCTTTGCAAACACAAGAGAGGTCCAGTGCCTCCCCCAGTCCTAGTCCAAGCCCGGCTGGTACACTGAGGAGGAACAGAATAAAGTCTCGAGTAGAGAGTCCTCCACCCTTGGCTGAGGAGAAGTCGCCTGCCTCAGAATCTCTTACGCTTCAAGATTCAGTCCCTCTGCAGCCAGTTCCAGATCCAGTACTTGAGTCCTTTGCAGTCCCTGACGAAGAATCTCCCATCCCTCCCAGTGCTTCTTATAATTGGGATCCGGACAATTTTGAGAGCATTGACCCATTCTGTGCAGGAGGTAGTAAAGTTGCCAACTCACCCATCTTGTGCAGGAAAGCAGATTCTGCTGTTGATTCAGATCCGAATAAAGACGCTGCTTTTGAGGAGTCTTTTCCTCCTCCACCTTCCACTGAGCAGATCGCAAGCTTTGACGACCAACCAGTCGGCAAGCGTCAGGCAGTCAGACTGGAGTTTGACTACTCTGAGGACAGTGGAGAAGCTCCACAAAAGACCGGTCCTCACAAAAACCCGGGCAAGAAACCAGGCACCAAGATGCCCATAAGAAAGCCAAAAATTCTGTGTAAGAAGGCTGCTCCGCCTCAAACTGTCCAGCTGGACAATGCAGCAATACTTTCGAATGTCAATGATGATATTCCAATCTCCAAAGTCTCATATAATTTTGACTCTAGCAAGTGGGACGATCCTAATTTTAACCCATTTTCCTCAGGCAGTGGAATTCCCAATTCTCCCCGCCTCTCTAAAGGGTCCTACAGCTTTGATCCTGAATCATTTGACGATTCCGACTCCTTTAAATCTAATACAATGGGGAACTTGCCACCCAAAGCTGCCTCTTTTGACCAATCCACTGATGAAAACGATATTGAAAATGAGAACGACAATATAGTTGAGTTGGGGGATCACAACCAGAACAGACCTGCCAAAATCAAAAAGAAGCCGCTTAAATCGTAAGTTTGCAATATTTTTTGCACCCCATTTTGTCAGCCTTTCATCTGTGTGTCTGTTGGTCTTGTGCATCTTAGGAAGTCCAGCAATGCTTCTTCTCTGTGTTGTTTCTTGTAAGTAGAGAGAGGAAGAATTAATGAACCATATAATCCCACTGAATGTTTGGCTACAAAAGTAACCATATAATGTCTATGAACTCATAACTTCACTGTATTTTTGTTTACATTTATTTAATCTTCATTTTTAAATTTGTTTTACATCTGGACTGGGGTGGCACGGGGGTGTATTGTTTAGTAGTTTCATGTTGCGGCCCAGTAGGAATATTTTCCTCGCGTTCTCATGGGTGCTCAGTTTTTTTTTTTTTTTTTTTTCAACAATTGTGTTCTAAATACATTTTTAGAATTTGGAAAATAGAATTTAAGAGTGTATAAATGAATGGGGTTGATTTGCAATTGGTCAGCCACCAATCCAGGACTTCACCTTCAGAGCCAGATTTGCTGTTATTGAGTCCAGATCCCAATGACCAAGAAGCAGAAAAATAGGTTTAGAAGCTGAATTGAATGATTGCACATGCTAACTGGTGAAGCAACTTTTTAGTCTCTTTGTGAACCAGCAGTTTGTAAATCCCTTTAAAGTATATTTATGTTGTTTATAAGACTATCATACCATATTATTTAGACTACAAGACGCACATCCTGAAAATGTTTCAACATGTAAAAGTGACTAAACTAAACGTCTGAAAAAGATTTGGAAATGGATGTACAAAAAATACAGTAACTTTCAGTCATCGTGTAATCATGAATATTTCAATTGTGTCCTTGTTAAACTAGTCCTTACTGTTGCACTCACGCATATACAATATTTTAATCCTCAATAACAAACAATCATTTACAATTACTCATCGCTTCAAAATGATAATTAGGTAGTTTTTTCCCACTATTTATTATTTCCCACCACATTTAAACTCAAATGTGAGCATTGTTTGGTTAAAACTTATAATTTGTCATAGTATTCACAATTTCATCTGTTTGTATGAATAGAAGACAGTACCTGAACCAGCAAAGAGCCTAACAATCCTTTTCATATTTTCCTATAAAGAAACACATTTAGAGTGAAGAAGTCTCCTAAGAGATCACAGCTTACTGATAAGTCAGCACAGGTGAGTAAAAACACAAGCTGCGCAACACATACACACATTCCGCATCACTAGAGCAGACATTCCTACCTGAAGATGATGTGTTCTTCTCCGTCACCTCATATCATAACAGTGCTGTCCTCTGTGTTCTCCGCTTTCACCCTCCACATCACACACGCATCACCAGCTACAGGAAGACTCACCCGAGGCCGATCCCGACCCTTTACAGGACCACGCCACAGACGAGGAGAAACTAGCTTCTTCCACCAATCAGAAATGGACTCGACACGATGTGGAGGTGGAGCTGAACTCTGACCCCCAAACGTTCCTGCAGCCATCTAATTTAACAGCTTTCGTCAGAGAGAACAGATTGAGTGACGGTGAGAAACTGCTGCACTATTGTTGGCACTATTAATGCCATTTTTCCAGTGGTTTTGTCTTCTCACATGGAGGTGGTCTGTTAGCCAAAAACTCACACTGACCTAGTTAATTGCTCTTTGGCATAAACGGAATCAGTTGTCCCTGCGGCAGTGTCTGCATGAATCTAACTGGGTCAGTGTTAGAGAAATGAAGTTTGATCCTGTCATTCTAACAGTAAACTGTCTGTACAGAAAGACCATTCTTCATTGAAACCTTCTCAAAACTATTTTTTATTTATCCCCGGCAGCCACAGACAATGAGATCGAGTACATGGAGAAGATTGGCTCTGGATTGGTGAGTTCATCGACAGGAACGATCTCTGAGTTTAAAGTGCGTGACTGTAACCGTGTGCTTGTCTGCAGCCTCTCACGTCGAAGAAGCCATCACTTTACCTGAAGCTCGACTCCGTGACAGACAGCCCAAAGAAAACCGCAAATGATTCAGATCCCAACTCACCCTGCACTGGGTACAAGACAACTATAATGGCTTTGTTTGTTTCTTTAAATGTTTTATCTGACAGGTTCTGTGCTCTTTGTCGTCTTGTTGTGACTCACAGGAGCTTTGAGGAGATGGAAGCTCAGATCTCGCAGGGGAAGTCTCCTGTTCTGCCTCCAGGTCCCTTACGTGAGCCTTTCTTTTCTGACATGAGCCGGAAAAGGGAGAGTCAGTCTCAGAGTCGAACGCAGAGCAACGAGAGAGATGGAGCGGTGAGTGTCAAAGAAAGAAAGACCCAAGCAGGATCAAGTCAAGTTTCTTTGTATAGCACATTTAAAAAGCAAATTTGCAGATTGCAAAAGGAGGAGGTATAATAGGTAAAATATAGCAATTAAAAATATAAATAGTAAGTAAAGCAATAACTAAGCAATACAGTAAGAAATGAAGTAGGCAATAATTAGTGAAATATGGTCAAATGTAGTACATTAAAAGACAGTTTAGAGATGCTCATGTGCTTAAACTGCATGAGCATTTGCAGCCTGTCGGTAGAAACATTATTTGATCTGCTAAAAATATCAAATGCACTTGAACAAGCTAATAAATGCCACTTGGCTTTTATTCCAACAAGGTGGGATAAATCTAAATTGGATTTAAACTAACCTTTCAGTACCGTTTTTAAGACTATAAGACGTTAAATCTTACTAAAATGTTTCGAAATTGATTATTTTATTTATTTCAGCTGAAGTACAATTTACTGAATAATACAGTAGACTTTACTTAATTGGTGAAAGTTTCCAGTTAATTAAAAAAAGTTTATACATTTCATTCAAGCATATAATGCAATTTTATTGTCCATCTTAAAGCATTTAATACAAAGATTTGGAACTAAACCAAAGAAAGTAATTTCTGGCAGATTTGGCTTTGGGAGTTTTGCCCATCATGTGCTTTTAAGATTGATATTTTCGCTGTGCATGTATCTTATATTAAAAAATGATCTCCTTACCAGAATTAGTATTGCTGATTATTGATTAGTTCTGTAGTCCGGTGTTATGAGACATTAGCATTCCTCACTGAAAACCGAGACCGCCCCACCCCTATTCTGCTCTTTTCCTACTCTTGGTCCCAACACAGTCTCCTGCGCAGGGCACTACGGACCCCCAAGACTTGCCCCTTTTAGACAGGCTGTCTGGTTCAGATGCTCCTCTCAACTACATGGAGCCTGACCTAGCAGAGACCAACCCAACCGCCTTCGCTCATAAACTGCAGGTGTGTAGAAAAAGCCTGCTCCAAAATGTCTTTTTCTTCACTTTCCTCGGCTTGTGGTGCTGATTTGTAGGTGTGTGTGTGTGTGTGTGTGTGTGTGTGTGTGTGTGTGTAAAAGCCTTTTTTGACAGTTCACATTTATTTACCCATTTTTATGACACCTCATTAAGGGCAAATGTCCAGATGTTCTTTATAATGCACACACACACAGACACACACACACGCACGCACGCACGCACACACACACACACACACACACACACACACCTTAGCACATAACGTAGTAGGGTCTTGCCCTTGACTTAAATTACAACATTTCGAACGAAACACTACCTTTTCTCCCTCCTTACCCTAATCCCAACTATC
Organism: Paedocypris micromegethes; assembly: GCA_028031935.1. Taxonomy (NCBI): domain Eukaryota; kingdom Metazoa; phylum Chordata; class Actinopteri; order Cypriniformes; genus Paedocypris; species Paedocypris micromegethes. The sequence continues at coordinate 18,089,129 of CM051500.1, forward strand.
AAATAATTCCCCTTCCCCACCCCCTTTACTCTAACCATAACCAAAACACAGTTGCAATACCTTTTAAGATGGCTTTTAGTTCAACATCCAAAGCTCCCCACAAGTGTACATAGGACACCACTTGTATACAAACTGCTTTTTGACCTCACACACACACACGTGTTTAAAATATTTTTTGTGTATAATATATAAAATTCAGTTTGTCGCCACATTTTTCAATTCCACTGGGTAAGTGTAAGCGCATTTCTTTGCCTTGGGTTTCTGTAAGTTGTCCCGGTACTCTAACCCCTCTTTTCATCCTTGCCCCCC
>CM051500.1:18089460-18375756 GCA_028031935.1 Paedocypris micromegethes
CCCCCCCCCCCACTTCAACTCTTTGGGGCACTCCCACTGTCCTCCCCTCTCCTCCTCATTGGCTCAGGAGGAGTTGGTACTTGCAGCACTGAGGATTGAGGCTCTGCAGGTAGCCAAAAACATCTCTCAGAACCCCACTTTGTCCACTGTGTCCCCTCAGGTACTGCGCTGAGCCAGTGCAAGTGTGTGTGTGTGTGTGTGTGTGTGTGTGTGTGTACGTGCTGCCCACTTGATCTGAGCCCCTTGACTGCATTGTTTGAGTGAGTGTATAAAACCTATCCATAGTCTAACTCACCTTATTGTAGATGTGACCCCTCCTCCATTTCCGTGACCTGGCTTTTTACTCCCTGATTGGTTTTGCTTCACCCAATCCAGCACCCTTTTCTGTAAAAGAGGTGTGTTATCCCAGGGCCTTGACAATCCTGCATGTTTGCCTGGACAGGAGATCAAAAGGTCAAAGGTCAATGTGACTTGGAATCTAATGCTGACTAGTTTACTTTTAATAATTTTCTCTACTATTGGTTATTAAGTATGTTAAAGTTTTAAAGACATATTAATTCCTTGGCACATTCTTGTTGGTTTTCGATTTTGATGATTTACTCCCACTAACCCAATATAGTGAAGCAGGCATACTGGAAAACAGTATGACTGATCTCAAGCTCTGGCAGATTGAGTGACCGTCATCATAGACTCTCCATGTAAACGGGAAGTGGAATGAAAAGAGGAATGTTGTTTTCACACATTTGCACACATACCTCATGTTTGTCTCTCCATTGCATTCTCACGTTGTTGTGCACGTTTCATAGTCTCGCCTCAAGAAGCCCAGTACACGCCGCTGGAACCTCAACAGTTCTCAGGTGGCTAAAGTAAGAAGTATCGAAAGAAACCCAACATCAAGTCTAACTAGTGTTTGTTCGTGTGTAATTCCTCCCTACAGTCGACTCCCGATAACCAGATCCTTTAGTGCAGAAACAGCCAAATTGAGACCGAGGATACATCCTTTCAGCTCACTGCAAATAATTAATTTCATATATGCTCAATATATATAACACATCAAGAAATGCATTATTTATATAACTGAACACATCATTTTCTTTTTCAATTATGATCACATATTAAATTACATTATTTTATTTATTTTATTTAAAACACAATACTGTATTTTTGTTTATTATACGTACATTCATTATTCTTCCAAATATATAGAAATCTCTTTCGAATTTAGACAAAAACAATCAGGAAATGTTAGGCATTTTAGAGAATTTATTTGCAGTGGAACTATAAACTAAACATGATATTTCTGTACAATTGACCCTTTAATAGCTAATTCAAGAGTTTAGAAAATGTTAGTTTGTAAATTCTAATTCCATTAACCTCACTATTTTCAACTCAAACCATAGTTAACGTTTCGTTCTTCATCAAAGTAGTATGATTATGTTTTTTTTTGTAGAAAACTGTAGGCAAATCGGCACAGACAAATCTCAAATTCTGTCACAGGACGCCCCAAAATGCACAGGTAAAAGTGCGGTCAATGATCTGGACCTAATCCTTGGTTAATTTACCCAGTAGGAAACCACATTAATACCTCACTGCTTATTTTAGTCTTATAGGAAATCCTGTAGATATAGAAAAGCTTGACACTGACTACAGAGCAATGAAGTTTGATGAACGTACTGTTTTGAGCTGATGATCTGCCTAGAGCGTTTAATATTTTAATAATACTTTTTACAATTCTTTTGGAATTCGTCTCATCACATGTTTCATATGCCTTCCTGTGACATTTTCTTTTTTTGTCTTTTATGAAATTACAACACCATAAACCATAAGCACCAGAGAGCTTCATCTTGACATGTCTTTTAAACTATCTTGACGTCACTTACTACGTCAGGAGTTGAAGTTTATTACTTTAAACGTTTCTCAGCACGTAAATCTACATAAATCTACTCAAACATAAATTTAATTAATTTTCTTTTTTTTTAATTTGCAAGGATATTTTACATTTTTTTTTTAAAGAGAATTTTTCCCCATCAGGGTAGCAACAGATTTAGTTTACCATTCAAGCTATTCGTTGAGCAAAAAACCTCATGTGCTTTCAGCTGTATTGCAAATAGTTCCCACAATTTGGATTTCCCAAATTTATTTACTGATGTCTTTTGACGAATTTGCCTTACGTAGACGATCAATTTCTAGCGTGAATGGTGACGCTCCAGTCGTTATCTTGAAGTTATCAATAATCTTACCTTGCATGTCATATAACAGCTTTCCTCTCATCACAACCATCTCATGTTATAGATCGTAGATGATAACGGCGAGCTGGATGCAGTGGAGCAGGCATCAACTAAAATCTCATCTTAACTGGAGGCTTTTAAATACAAACCCGCTCTTAATGGCATTATGGCTTTGTTGAGTAGAACATGTAGATCTTGTGCTGCTTCCCTCTGAGATATATGAAAAAGTGTTTTTTACAGAAAGACTTAAAGACATTAATGCTTTTCCACACATTTGTTCTCACAGAGAGAAATGACCTCATCTGGAGACAGTGCAGTTTCGAAAAGCTCCCTGTATTCACGGAAAGAATATGAAGGAGAAATCACTCATCTACCACGAGACATGGACCAGTCATTGGGAATTGCTCGAGAAGAGGTATATTTACAACACATTTAAGATGTCACAAAAAAAGATAAAAATGTTTTTAATTGATCATAGTTGATAAACAGCAGCCAAAACATACCATCTCTGCATGTTAGCAGAATACAGCATAAAACCAAACACACTAGCAATATAAATAATTCTACAGTACACGAAGGACTATGAAAGGGACTATGAAATTCTAATACTATAAAGTTTTGAATCTACAGTAAAACAAGAATCTGCAGTAAATGGTGTCCATAGCTGAATCCTCTATTTGGATTTTGTTTACACCATGTTGTTTGAGTGGTGTTCATCAGAAAGAATGTAAAAAAAAAAAAAAACATCTAAACTAGGGCCATGCCAAGATGTTATGGTTAGTTAAGATGATTTTTATCTTTGCCATCAATACAACACAAAACAAAACACATCTACAAATGCATTATATTTGACGTATTGTTCACTTTATTATTCATAGAGTATGTATTTGGGCATAGTTTTTAGGAACTAAAAAAGGAACAAAAAGGAAAAATTGCTATTAAAAGTGTTGAAAATATGAATTTATCTCTTAATCTTTATTTTTTTTTTACCTTTTATGTGAAAAATAAATGTGGTTAAAATCTGAGGCGGCCTAAGCTAAAGAAATATCTGGGATAGATTATAAATAATAAGTTTGCTTAGTTCGAACCAGATTTTATCCAACTGCCTCGAGTGCCTTATTTAATAATTTATTTTTAATTGGTATGTATAGCCGTGTTAAAAGTTAGCACGCCCCTGCACTTTACACAGGCTTCCTCACTCTTTTCTCTTTGGCATACGACCCAGCATGAGAATTTGGCTTTACCATTTTATTGTCTGTTATTGTTTTAGGATTTTTTATTTTTTTTAAATCAATTGTTATGGTCCTTTACATTTTGTTTGCAATTTGTTTACACTTTGCATTTGATTGTGATTGTCCTTTCAGGTTTACTGTTTTCCTTTCTTTTAAAGTGCTTTACAAATAAAGATGACTTGACTTGACTTGAGTTTTGAGAAAAATACTGTTTCTTCCGTTCTCAGATTGTAATGAAAGAGAAAGAAGCATTGGATTGGAAGAGAAAGTACGAGGAGAGCAGACGAGACGTGGACGAGATGAGGTGGGTCGAACTTGGAACCCAATGCCTGACATTTTTCCACCAATTTCAAACTTGGTTTCCATTTTATTTTCATCTCCCATTTACCAATGGAATACACTTTCCGCCGTCTTTGTGCTTCCTTGCTGATAGGCCACACTGTTAAACATCAAACAAAATAAGCTCACGCATATTTCTGTGCACGGCTTACACATCAACCTCAATCCACCTTGCGATCTGTTTATCTTTCTCCTACTGTTTTTTTTTTTATACATTAAGCTTAAGCAGAAAGCCAATTAAACCGGGCCGTAAAGTGTAAGAGGAGAACGGCGTTGTATGTGTCCCATACTCTTGCCAGCACTGAAGGAGTTTTCACTAGTGCAATAAGAAACTGCTCACGGCCTCTACTGGACATCCCACACCTCTTAGGTTTTAACCGTTAATCTAAAATACAGCGAGGTGTAATTAAAAAGACTTGATTGAACTAGGGTGAAATTTAAAGCCGCACTTTGTTTTCAAAGCTCTTGGACGGAGTCAGCATGAACACGTAGTCGGGCATGGTGGAGGATTACAGCCAGCTGGACTGTAGCTTGTTAGTGTGGATAAGAGCGAGGCTTACTTCATTAGTCTGATTAGGAGAAGGATATGGAAGAGATAAGAGGCCTACGAGAAGACGTTTCTAATCCTCCGCTTACTGTACTGGCAACCTGCTTTTTTTCAGAGCCACCAGGCCAGTGTCGGGGAATGCAGGCCAGGTGTGGCCAAATATGACCATGAACCAATGCAAATGCAGTCAGCCTTCGTTTATCACGGCATTTACGTCGCAATGCTGCGATGAATGAAACAACCTCAAATATGTTTTTATTGTAATGACTTCACCTATACATGAACATTTGATATTCTTTAAATGCTCATTTTCACTTGAAAAAACAGTGTGGTTCTGAAGGACAAAATTAAATTGTTAATCATATACATTTGGCGCATATTATATATATATACACACACACACACACACACACACACACACACACACACACACACACACACACACACACACTACCTAATATTACCCTAACCTCTTTTCATATATTTACATATGAAGTGTATTATATTTTCTAATATTTGGTTGAAAATGTTTAAAATACATGGGCATCTATTTATTGTTCATATATTTTTAATCTTTCTGTCTTCTTTAGGCATTATATGAAACTATTTTAACAATATATTAATGTATGTTAAAACATATATTTAATAAATGCATTTTGAAAATACTTATGTAAATGTATTTAACAATGTTTCATGTATATGTGGATACATTTCTTCTATAATGCTGCTGCATGCTTGTATCGTTTGCTCGTTTTTCCTATTTTCTACATTTTCTAAAATGTGCACGAGATATCTTTACGGATTTGAATCAATAGATAAACCCCCGTTTGCCCATGCCAAAAGAAAACGCTGCTTGGCGCAGTTCAAGCATGCTACCATGATCTGCAAAAAGGATGAATGCCCTTTTTAAACTGTAAAATTCTGAAGTTCTCTTAACAATTTTTTTTTTTACCTTTTATTCGAGAATATATGTTGATAGAAATATATGAGGAGCATCTATTAGGTTTCATGTTCCATACGTATGGACTATTTTTCTTGTTTAATTAAATGTATGTTTAACAGACTGGAGTCTGTTATATTCAGAGTTCAACATAACACAACTGCCATACAATATTTTTGAGTGACTAGCTTATTTTATATATTTGTATGATTTTACACTCGATGATGTTAAAAAAAGACATTTTCTGTGTTGATTTCCATAGTGAATCAATAGGTCGATGAATGGCAAGTTGCCTTATAATAGCCATTGTTTGTGGAAAAAAAAAACATTTGACTGTATTTGAACATTTATTTATAACAAATTTAGAAAAAATAATTTTTAAAAACATGTTTGCAGTTTTTTAATTTTCATTTAAGTGATTAATGTTGTTGCAATCATGGACTACACCTCCCCTGGTCCTGTGTTTTTGTTCATGGTGTATCATCCTCTATTATCAGTTTCACCTGTTCTTCATCTGTCTTGTTATTTAAGTCCTCACCCATGCCTTCATTGGTTGTCAGTCTTGTTGCTCGTCATTAAATGTCCGTTTGTTGTCACATCGATCCCTGGCTCTTTATCTCGTCACCCTCATCCGTCTTGGATCGTAACAAATGTATAATTAACTAACATTTTTCCCCTAATATGTTATGATTTTTATGTGGCTTGTTGTAGCCAGTGCTCATTATAAAAGTATTTTACTGTATTTGACATTTATATATAACAAGTTCATAAAACGTTTTTTTTTTTTCCTCCAAACAGGAGGATTGTTCTGGAGTACGAGAAGACCATTGCTGAAATGATAGGTGTGTTCTTCTCATCTTTTACGCATGACTGGCTTCTTTCTGTTTCACTGCTAGCCACTTTTATCAACTTTTAGCAACTTCCTTCCAAACTGTGTCCCCACATCAGCTGCAGTAACAGCTGTTGAAAATGTTTCATTCAATTTTCAGAGAAATCTTTGGTGCTTCTGGACCCAAACACGGGTCAGTTTTCAGTAGAAGGGTTCTCCCCTGAATGTTCTTCTTTAATTCACAGACATGTCCGAGTACTCTGCTTCACCCAGTTGACCAGTTAATCTCATTTCTCTGCTACTGGTATTTACTCTCGAGTAAATACTGTAGGTGGCGTGCACTTCTTCGCATCGTGTTTATTGGTTTAACCTTTGACCTATGTGACCTCTTTGCATAACAGGCTCTTATTCTTCATCACAGCTTAGAAAGAACTATCCATGCTTTGTCACACATTTTTATTGGTTTATAATATTGGTCACAGATCTGATTTTCAACCGGCACTTTATTTGACACTCGTTTGGAAAGTTCCCCCATGTTTTGCACACATTTCTCTCACATGCCCTTCCCTGCTGGTTTGACTTAACGCCGTCCCTTCTTTCTGTTTTGCGTCCCCCATAAATATTGTATAATCACCTTAGGCATGCCTGGTAAGTACCAGCAACTCTTGGTTTCTCTCTATATGTTGCATCCACCACCAATGTGATTACTGGACGTTTTCCTTTACAAGTCTGTCTGTCATTTTCATCTGTTTTTGCCCATCATGTTTTTTGCTGCTCTAAATGGTTCTGCATCAACAGCTCATCAATACCTATAAGGGAAAAAACCTTAAAAATATCGTAAAAAAAAAACAATGAACATTTGGATTGTAGACTATTTATTGGATTAATATAATTGGATTATTTATTCTCATGTGGAACATATTTGTAAATATTTTCACTTGTTGTAATGGGTTTTCTAAAACCATTATTTATCAATCCTTGTGTTTTGTTCAAATGAAATTTTGAAGCTTCGTCTTTTCACCTTGCGTGTCTGTGTCTTGTGTGTGTGTGCATCCGCATGCGGAGATTTTCAATTCCACTTTCAAATGTATACTCAACAGATCTAATGTCCGTTTTATGTGTGTGTGTGTGTGTGTGTGTGTGTGTGTGTCTCAGAGGGTGAGAAAAGGGAGAAGTCTGTCTCTCATCACACTATTCAGCAGTTGATTCTGGAAAAGGACCAGGCTTTGACGGATTTGAATTCTGTGGAAAAGTCACTGGCCGACTTGTTCCGTCGCTATGAAAAAATGAAAGATGTTTTGGAAGGTTTCCGAAAGGTTAGTCAAGTGTCAAAGCTCAATGTCAAAGAATAGGTGACTAACCTTGTTCTGTATGATGTAAAATAATGTTAAAAAACTAATTAGGTTATACAAATAAATTATGTAAAAACTCAATTAAAAAAGGGTTGAACCAGGAATATTGGAACCTCTAAAAAAAGTTTTTTTATATTAAACGTAATTGACTTTTTCTGTATCTACAATTATTTTTTTCTTCTAGAACAGAAACCTCTAAATAAAAATTAGTGAAAATAGAACTTTAAGCTTTTAATGCATCATAGCTGTTTAAACTACCAACTTCATTTTAGGCAATCGAACTACTACTACTACTACTACTACTACTTCTATTTCAGCTTTTCCCTTATCAGGGGTCGCCACAGCGAATCATCCCTTTCCACCAAATTCTATCCTGAGTATCTTCTACTCTGACTCTGACCAACCTCATGTCCTCTCTTACAACATCCATATATCTCCTCCTTGGTCGTCCTCTTGCCCTCTTCCCTGGCAGCTCCATCTCCAACATCCTTCTACCAATATATTCACTATCCCTCCTCTGCACATGTCCAAACCATCTCAGTCTGGCCTCTCTGACTTTGTTGCTAACACAAGTAACGTGAGCTGTTCCTCTAATATGCTCGTTTCTTATTCTGTCCAACCTCATCACTCCTAAGGAGAACCTCAACATCTTCATCTCTGCTGCCTTCATCTCTGCCTCCTGTCTCTTTCTCACTGCCACCGTCTCTAAGCCATAGAGCAGAGCTGGTCTCACCACTGTCTTGTACACCTTTCCTTTGAGTCTTGCTGACACACTTCTGTCACACAACACTCCTGACACTTTCCTCCACCCGCTCCACCCTGCCTGCACTCGCCTCTTCACCTCTTTTCCACACTCCCCATCACACTGCACTGTTGATCCCAAGTAAAACTCCTGCACCTTCTTCACCTCCACCCCAATCTAACAATTGGCAATCTAACAATTCAGTTTTTTTTTCAGTTCAACACCATGTTTTAATTTGACTTTTTACACAATTTGCCTTTGTCACATTTTGCTCAATCAAAAAATGCCAACATCTCTGTAATCAAAACTGTTTCAGTGATATAAATGAAAAGATCTTCATTAAAAGTGTTTGTCCATCTTTTAGAATGAAGACGTGCTGAAGAAATGTGCTCAGGAGTACTTAGCTCGCGTTCGTAAGGAGGAGCAGCGTTACCAGGCCCTGAAGATCCACGCTGAAGAGAAGCTTGACAAGTAAGATCAAGTGAAGCTCTTTTCACTGGATTATTGTGACTAAGAAGAAAATGAGCGTGACTGCCGAACTTCTTTCTTTCCTCTTGGCTTAAACTGTTCTTCACACTTTGTTTCTGGAACTGTTTAATAGCACATTATACTCTTTTTAATCAATTTAAGATTTAATCAACAATTAAAAATCAATTGATGAACAGGTGCCAAAAAATAGTTGCAATGCATCACTCTGCATCTTGAAATCAGAAAGAATGAAACCTACACTTTTTGTACAGGGCAAATGCGGAAATTGCTCAGGTGAGAACCAAAGCCAAGCAGGAGCAGGTGGCACATCAAGCCAGTCTGAGGAAAGAGCAGATGAAGGTAGATTCACTGGAGCGAACTCTCGAACAGAAGGTAGGATGCTTGTGAAGAGCTCCTGGAAACCCACCACACTGTGTTGACTTGTGTTGACTTCTTGCTCTGGTGCTTTTCCCCCCCAGAACAAGGAGATCGAGGAACTGACCAAAATTTGTGATGAGTTGATTGCCAAAATGGGGAAGAGCTAGTCTTCCAAATCAAAAGTTTCCAAAAATCTGATCTGAAGAACAAGGAACATCAACGTCATTACACAAGGAACCATTTTCTTATGGCCAGAGCAACAAACAAATTAAACAAAAAGGATTTCGCACTACTGACGTCTTTGCAAACCTGCAGTCGCTGCAGAAGAATGGCACTCCTGTAATTATTTCCTTCTTAGTTTGATGTAATGACACACACCAGTTTACATATGTTGAGGGTCTTGTGAAATACTTGCTATCAGTGTAGACCTTTTGTACAGCTCACACAGATAATGATGTATTTTTTAGTGAGCCTGAGGTTGTGAGTGTTGTTGCCATGACAACCACTGATGGAAATGACTGTTAAACTGATTCTTGTGGAACTCTCACGTACGTAACTTGAACAAAAAAATGACTTAAGAGAATATATATAGATAATATTGCATTTATCATTCAGTTGTCACAAAGTGGTATTCTTGATAAAATATTGCATGTTGTACTGTAGGCCTTGACGGTTTTGTAAATATCAAGAATTGAATTGAAAATGGAAACACACGCTAAGTTTGGCACTTGATCTGCTTTCCTATGTAGCTTTGTAGATACTTTTGTGTTTTATTGATCAACTCCCATGTGTGGCTTTATTTTATTATTTTTTTATTTTGATCCTTAGAAGGACCTATTCGTCATCATCTGTGGTTAGGAACTAATTTGATTTAAATGCAATTGTCTCGGTCCTGCTGTGGTTCACCCAGGACAAGCTCTGTTGATTATACCACACATGCTTCAAAGTGCAATAAAAGAAGGCAATACAACGCTTCCGCTCCTTTCAATCGTCTCTCAGAACAAAATCTTGCCAATCATCTACACTCAAAGGTTCTCACAACCTTCTACATTCCCATTTTGACAACCAAAGTGGTTGTCTAAAATATCCTTACTACATTTTTGCCATCACAATATTTTTCCAAAAGCTTTTCAGTCACTAAGTGAATTTGATCCGGTGTTCAGTCCAGATAGGGAGCAGAACCTCCTGCACCATCACACTAAAAACTGGAGCTCCACAGGGCCGTGTGCTCAGTCCACTGCTGTCTAAACTGATCACCTACATCATAAAGATAACTGTGATGGATCTAATCAGCAAGAACAACAAGTCAGCGTACAAAGTAGTGGTGGAACATCTGATTTGTTGATGCCAAACCAACTACAGGTTTCTCAAATTTGCCAAAAAGAGATGGTTGTCAGGTAAGTCCTACAACGCCTGCAATTCGTGAGAAAGCAGAAGTCACCACCCATTCTGACCCCCTCCTCCAGAGGAACCATAGAGAGCATCATGAGTAACTGCACCATCTCGAACGGCAAGATGACACCTGAGAAGATCATCTCTTGTGTCTCTCTTACACTACATCCATCATGGACATGTGAAGAGGAACCAGAGCATTCTAGATGGACTCTACTTCACTCAGTGTAAAATCTCGTCTTCACCATTTTCTGTTCATTTGTTGATGTGGGTCTTGTCAGCCTTTGTCCTGTCTTTGTGTCTTGTTGCACGTCTTGTCGTTGTATGTATTGGCGTTGCACCTCCCTATTTTTTATTTCTTGTTCTAACTCCCCCCTGCTATGCGTTCTGTTCTGTAGCCCCAGGACCCAGAAGAAACAACTCGATTCACTATGTATTGCTCTGCTGTATGTGGATGAAATGACAATGCAGCCTCATTGACTTTGACTTTATCTACTACAGCATCTTGCAAAATAATCTATGTTGGGATGAAGTTGTACTGCACTACATTAGGAAATAAACCCTCAATCTCTGTGAAGCCATTCCCTTTTTTCCAGTGGTATAGTGGTTTACTGGTTGAGAACCTAAAACTAGCATTCGGTTAGAAGAGAGTGATGTTTGCAGCACAAAGGATGTCTGATTCCGATAGAAATGACAAGATGTTTTCAATACAACGTAAGTAACATATTCATGTCTCTTACATACTTTTCTTATGTTGAAATTCACAGTGGAAAAGTAAACAGCTCGCAGTCGCCTCACGATGACTGGTCGGGAACTTTCTGTATGCAGTTTGTGTGTTCTCCCCATGCCTGCGTGGATCTCCTCAGGGTTTCCTTCCACAGTCCAAAGACGTGCAGAATTGGTGTCTGAAAACGGAACATAGGGGCTGTGTCCTGCTTTGCAATTGGTTGTCCACCAATCCGAATTCTGAGATTGGTTTCAGATCCATGTGACCCAGATGTGGAAAAGCGGTTCAATAAAATTGGTAGATGGATGTACGTAGTTGCACTGGTTTGCATTGTGTACTGAGGACCAGGCTGGCAGCATCACTGTAAGGGTGGAGCAAACATCTCCCACCTCAGATGAGTTTAAGTGATGAAGAGCCATTCAGAAGACCAGGCCTTGGAGGACAGGCTGGTAATCTGTGTCTCCTCACTCCTGTTGGTTATTGGCTTTCTTGAAGCAGGGCTTAAGCTCAAGGGTTTTAGAAGCAAACAAGCTGCTTTTCATTTGCTTAACCTGCAAGCCAGGAACCACCGGTGACATGAGAGCTGCGTGTTTCTCCCTGCTGCTGGGCCTGAGTCTCAACCTCCTCACCACACACTGTAAGTAACTCTAACTCGCTGGTTTACACTTGGCCTTTCTGCTTCATGGTTCAGACATACCTACCAGACTAACAGACTAAACCTGCTTTTGAGACGAGACCGGCTGTGATTGGACATATTGCTATCAGCTTTATTAGTTTTATTCTTCAGAGATTTTTCACGCGAGGTGTCTTTTAGCCTCTGAGCGTCTCGAGGACGGTATTAAAGGACTATCTGTTGGAACTGGTGGACCCAATCCTTTAAACAGATTGAAGTCCACAATGAGCCTGCTGCCTCCTCCGGATTGATGAACATTTAAAGAACTTTCTGGACTCCAACCAGACAAATAGTCTCCAAAAACTTGTTTGCGAAAAAGCAGCAGGAAGGCATTTGTTTTCTCTGTGTTGCTAGCACAAAAGTGTTTTTATACAAAACGGTACAACACAATTTTGGACTTTAGATTTTTGTACAAAACCTTTCCTGTCAGCAGGTGTGGGATCCTAATATTGTAATTTTGTAATTGTAATATTGTATTATTGTATTTTATTTTATTTTATTTTGAATTTATTTAACATCAATGTAATAGCATATTTTGCTTAAATGTATGTAAATGTGACCACTTTAGGCTTTACTGATTTAATCTGAGATCATATTTTTCAGAAAATATGTTACCTTACAGATATACATTTGTTGGCGTGTTGCTTCTGTTGTGATGGTCACTGTGTCCAGATGGTGAACACAATTTATCATTTGTTCCACACAGCGGGGAATAAAAAGGATTACGATTACACCATGTGCGTGACAGTCTTGAAATGACAGAATAACTTACGTAGGTCCAATTTGTGACGATTTTTATTCCTTTCATTTAACTACAATACATTCAAATATTTTAAAGGCACACCAACGATTTTAAGATGTTTAATATTACATTTTATTAATAATTTAAGGTAATTTAACATTAAGATATGTAATATTTTTTGCTTTGGAAAGTTGGATTTATATGAATTTTGAGTATGTCTTTATTCACAGTATCAGAGATTGTTTTTGAATCAAGCTATAAAGGTTTCTATAAACAATAATGATAAAACAATACCTATTCACTTCGCTATAACGTCTGAAATCAGAACAATAAAATGTTTTTATTGAAAATTAACTTGCAATACTTTGACACTCGAACAGAGACTTTCCCTGGGACTCGAACCCACAACCTTTGGTGGTTTAGACTATTGAGTTACTGAACCTCTGATGTCATGGTTGGTGGTCTAATGTCGTCTTCTTCATCCAGGTGAGGCGCTGCAGTGTTACACCTGCATGGGTTCAACAGATGAAGACTGCAATCGTCAGGGCTCCAAATCGTGTCCGAGCTACTCTGATGCCTGCGCTATTGTTCGAGGACACGGCAGTGAGTTGGTTTTCACATAAGATTATATTTATCTGCTTTGGCATAATGCAAGTTACAGAGCCAAAAAATACAGGTCTTTTAACAAGGAATAGAAGCTTGTTTACAAATAAATAGCAAGTGTAAAAATTAGCAAGAAATTATTTTAACTGATCATGACAGTATGGTTGTGTACTAATGTGTAGATGAATTTACAGTGTGTCAAGTCAAATGTATTTATAGACCACAGATTTTACACAACCGTAGTTAAACCAAAATGCTGTACAATGGTAAAAAAAACAAACGATAAAAGAATACATTTGAGTAATAAAACTCATAAAACAAGGGTACAAATAAGAACAGTTAAAATATAGATTATTAAACAATTCAATACTAAATCACAGATCTGAAACATATACACGTCATTAGAAAGCCAATGAATAAAAATAAGTTTTAAATTAGATTTAAAAACATCTAATGATGCGGATGCTCTGATGTAGTGGGGTAAATTGTTCCAAAGTTTTGGAGCAGCTACGGAGTAACTGCGATCACCCTTGGTTTTGCAACAGGAGCAGGGGACAGACAAGAGTAACTGGTCATTTGACCTCAGTGACCTGAAGGCTGTGTATGGTTTGATAAGTCTACAAATGTAGTCCGGGCAGAGTTGTGTAAAGCCTTGAGTGCAAAAAGAAGGATCTTGAAGTCAACCCGTAATTTTATGGGAATCCAGTGGTGATAGGATCCCTTTCCTTAGTTCCTGTAGTAACTGAGCAAGTGCAGATTGTGGTAAACCAATGTACATGGAGTTACAATAATCCAGACGAGAATAAATTATTGCGTGAATTATAATTTCAAGGTTGAGACACTACGGGATGTGCAGTACTGTATATTCAAAAATACAATAATGAACAGAATTTACAACAGATGTAATGTGACATGCAGTAGGATGTACAGATTATACACCATGGCTACATTAATGTACAGTGGGATCTTCAGCATTGATAACTTCATAACTGTAACAGTAGGATGTACAGAATTATATATTTACTTACAGTAGAACTGTATATTTACTTACACAATAGGCTGTGTAATATATACAAAAAATATACAGGTAAAATATACAGTGTAGAGTAGTGTAGAATAGTAGTAGAAAATAAGCAGTATAACGTACAAGATGAATACACAATATAACCATGTAACAAACAGCTGAACGTATAGTATTTACAAAGGAATCCATTCATGTACAGTAGTGCCACATAATTGGAATTAGTCTTTGTTTAAATTAAATATAATTAGCTGTGCAATTCACTTCAGAATTTGTTACTAAAAAGATCATTTGTGCTGGTGTGTGTGTGTGTCTTCTCTAGTGAAGAGATAGAACAATAGGCTGCTTCATTTTCTTTCCCTGTGCTGCAGAATCAAATCGCATTAATATGTAATCACGCTCCAATATTCTTTTCTGTAGGTGGAGTGATGAAGTCCTGCTCTTACAAATCCTTCTGCAGTCAGGCCAACAGTCAGGGCTACCGAGCTCCCGGGGTGAAGGTTCATTGCTGCTACTCGGACGACTGCAATGTGGCCGGACACGCCAGAAGAACCAGCACCGGCTTGACTTTTCTCATTGGCTTGCTGGTTCTCCTCTGGCAAACACTGTCAAACTGAAACTTGCCCTCAGACATCTAGCTATAATGGAAGCTCTTGGGTTTCTGTGTGATTTGCGATTTCAACATATTTCCAAGACCACATTATATCAAGCTCTTAAAATGTATAGAAAATAATTTGGCTTGGGGCTAAATCATAATTTAGTAATGTTCATAGGCTTGTCAGAAAAACTCGGGTTTTAAAATACTGTTTGGGGGCTTTTGGAATATTTAGGAGTATGTAAAAGCTGCGCATGGACAAATAGCATCACACAATGCAGTTCAGCCTTTCTACGGAACTCATAAAAATCCTTGCCTTGTTCTACGCAAACATATTCAAAGATATTACAATCTAAACAATTTATTTTTCTTATACAATCACACAATACCAATTACTGTATTTAAGACACTTGTTTTTTCAGGTAAAACACAAATTGAGTTTTGCAATCTGATGCACAATCATGTAGAAGGGTAAATTACAAATTGTATTTGCAAAATATCCTGAATGTTTTGCAAAATAATAAAATTGGATGTAAATAAACTGTGATTTTATGATTGGATGTGCTTATTTGAGAAACACTGTAAAAATGTTTCAGAGCAACTATACCGAACTAATTTATTAACAATATATACAATATATGCAGTTTTTAAATATTTGGAATTATACTAACTTTAAAAAAAAAAAATATGATGATGTTGATCATTGTTTCTGTTCATCTGTATTTCCAAAATACTGGACAAAATATTGCACTATTATGATAAATGTGTTCTTTGTTAAAAGATTCTAAATATGACATAACAAAATGTAATATCATATTTTATTTAAATGTATTTTAAAGTTGTAATGATGTGTTTAACACCCCAATAAATTAGTTAAATGCACGTGTGCATATGTGTTTGCTTTAACGTGAATTGTTTTACAGGACAATGTTTTACATTAACTAACCACTAGGGGTCAGTACAAAATAACTCTGAAATACGTAACGCGTGCTTTTTTGCGCACGCGCAGAATGCTTATAATAAACCATTTTTACTTTACTTAAAAAGTTAAATCTTTACTAATCCTGTTTTTTACACGTGATGTTTAAAAAGAACGGTATTTACAGTCCCTTGTGTCCTATTATTTTTCTTATAGCTTTGAGTCTAGAAAACGGTTCTTTGTTTTCAAATTTTTTATGTATAATATAAGTTTATTTTGATTATATATTTCTTTTAAATAATAATACATCTAAATTCTCCACTTTGGTTCTTATTATCCATTATTAACAAAGTTGAAGTTTTTTTTTAAACGTTTAGGGAAGAATTTTTTTTTTTTTTTTTTTTTTTTTTTTTTTTAATTTACAGGAATCGTGCTCTGCTTCCTGTCCTCCAGCTACTAGTATTTTTCCATTTGTCTTTTATCTCTCTCTACTTATGGAGCCCAGTCTTCTTTCTTTTCCCTCCGCTGAGGCTTATGGTTGCTTTTGACCGACAGGTGTGATAGTGTGAACGCACTGCCCTGGAGGGGGATAGAGAATGACCCCAAACTGTGATGCTCCAGGGCCTTTCCACCGGTTCCTTTGCTCATGTCAGTCCTCATCAGTTCCTCATCTTGGTTAGGAGGTTTAGCTCTCATTTAAATCACAATCTTGACTCTTGGCTAAAAGCAAAGTGCCAGATTTCTATTGCTTTGTACAACTTTGTTAATAATAGAATTGTAGAAAGTTGTAATTAAAACATGATTATGTTCTTGTGAGGGTTGGTTATTTATGTCTATTAAACTAAAACTTTAAATGAAATGTACCTCAAAAATGAAAATATGCAAGGTGTGTGTGTGTGTGTGTGTGTGTGTGTGTGTGTGTGTGTGTGTGTGTGAAGGTCATTGCTATAGTGACCATCTAGGAAGAAATTGCATTTGATCATCTCTAGGTAGCTGCTCAAGTCTAATCTTTTTCCACCTAGGGACTCTATTACTGTAAATCCATCTTCTCTACAGAAGCTTCAAACATTTGATTGGTAGATGGTGAAAACCACATTATGGTCATTTTTTCCCCAGCAATGATCTTTTTAGAGCATGAGGGCTTGATTTCTTACAAAATCATATCTTCTTATTTTTGGTTCACCTGCATTTTGAATGATCCAAATCAACTAAAATTGTCTTTTTTGTTCCGTTCATTGAATTACAGTATTATACAGTTTGTGTGTAAACCTATATGTCGTATATTTTTACGTATATTTATCTATTTTATATTTTTAATATATATACTGTATATATTTTTAAAGATACACATTAGACTGTGGTCACACGCTTTCTGCTCTGTGGTGGGCTTTATCATATTCTCTCTGTGTCGGTTCGGGTGGGAGCAGAATTATGGAGTGCAAGCGGAGGCATGTGAGATGATGTGTTTACGAATGCATGGAGCCCGACTGGCTGGTCTGGGTTCAGCCCACGGTCACTGGTTCTGGGGTCTTTGGGTCTCAGGTCTTTTTGAAAAAGATCCATGAAGCAGAATTAAAGTGATCTACCTTCGGACCGCAGACCCGGGACTTTGGAGAGGGGGAGGACACAGAGGCTTGATAGAAGAGAGGTAAAGAGGGTAAGTTCAAAAATGGGCTTTGCAAAAAGGAGGGAGAGAGTTTTTCATAATCAGTCTGGCCTCAGCCACTTTGAAATGAGACTAAATACTCTGCTTTGTGAAGTAAATACAAAGCATAATGAGATGAAGAGGACAAAACCTACTGCATTTTTGTAGGGTTTGGCTCTTCTTTTATTATTATGGGTGCAAAAAAGTAATAACATAAGACTGAAAATAAAATTGGCATTTATAAATGTTCAATTTTGAGCTTCACTTTGTTTATCTACATGTTTTAATTACATAAAAAGTGAAAAACGGAAATTCCTTCTTTTTCCTGGAGTTGTTGCAACGGAAGTCTCATTAGATAAATGTTCTCTCAACTGCTGTTTCACATGTGAGACTGTGATTAATCTTTCGTCACTGCAGCAGATTTGTTGGGTTTCCACAATTAACTGCTTTCAGCCCTGTTGGAGCAGTTTCTTTCCTAATTAAGGGTTCGGAATTGTTGCTTTTGAAAACTTTAATTATGCATTTTCACGCATGTGAACGTTATTTCAGTTGACTCTCCTATCCAGGATGATATTTGCAGATGACAAATGAAACATTTTATGGCTTTCATGAGAAGATTACGTCATTCACAACTTTACTAAATGAGCAATTGTATTTTTTTTTTCAGATCTGCGTAAACTCTTGTTTGTATAAAAAATTGGTTTCAAAATTATTGTTATATTTATTTTTATAACAATACACAGCAAGTTTACTTATTATGAATATTATATTTCATGGTAAATTGTGTTTTGTAGCTTCTCTTTACTGCAGACTGAGATATTTTGCGAGTTTTACACGTGTGTGTGTGTGTGTGTGTGTGTGTGTGTGTGTGTAGATGTAGTCCAGTGGTAGGAGATTTGGAATTTTGTCCAAGATGTTTGAATTCCTCTCTGACCATCTCTTGTATGGTTACCACGGCTTAATGCTGCCCACTGCTCCGGGTTTGTGTGTGTAAGCACTTCACTGGAAGGGTTAATGCATAGAACATTCTCACTTAATTTTTTTCCTTACTTTAACTTCTTGGTTACTCACATACCCTCAGTTCCCCAATGAAACGGAACAAATATTCTGGGTTGAAAGGTTGAACTTTCGCTCTCTCTAAGTTGTGCAGACTGATAAAATGCAGCCAAACTTTCCAAACAGTAATTTGTTTTAAAAGTAAATTGCTTCGCTAGATTGCTTTTATAAGCAGTCCATAAAAATCCATAACATAAGGTGAAAGGTATTATGACCCTGGGTTGTATTATTTTTTTCTTGTGTGGTTATAGAGTTTTAGTGAAAATTAAAGACAAAGTCACCTCGATTTATTTGCATGTTTATGACAAATATGCTAATTTGTGCAAGACATACTGTACCTTGTTTGAAAGCTTAGACCCTTGAGATTAAGACCCAATAAACAATTTTAGGATTCAGGTAACACAGAAACCATAGCAACTACAAATACCACAATCTTTTTAAATTTTTGGTTGCTTAAAGATTTTTAAGTGTATTAGAACCAAATTTAGTAGCATTCAGCACAATAAACAAGTCATCAAAAGTATCACCCCACATAATGGTAATGGCAATATGATGCAAAATTAAATTAGAACATCTGAGGCTGGAATTTTAACAAAAAGTTTCAAAAAAGTGTATGTTTGTTTATGTATCTTTACTTAACTTTTTTATTTTTTAGACAAACAATTTTTTTGATTACAGGAAGTTGTTATCTTCCAAATGGCACAAAAAAGTTCAACAATGCAGAGTTTTCTAAAAGCTTGTTGGCAAAAAAGAAGTGAAATATACTACAGAGCTAAGAACTTATTTACTAAACTGAATTTTGAAGAACTAAGTTTATAGTGCGGCTGTGCATAATGTGCAACCAAACTCTTCCAAAAGCATCTCACATCAGTAACCGCTGCGCCCGGCACAGGGCTCAGTCACTCATGCTAAGCTTCTGTGATAATTAGTTTTGGAAACGAGTATCAACTGATATAATTGAGCATTCTTCTCTAATGAAGATTCTCCATATTTTCACTGGTGAGACGCTAATTGAGAGGAGACGGAGGGGGAGGCCAAAAAAGGAGACTGGAGAGTTTAGACTACGGTTTACCGAAGGCTTTTAGCATCAAATACAATTATATCAGTGTTTTCCAACCGCACAAGCTCATTCCTTTACATTCACTTTGACAAAAGTGCCAATCAATTGTTTCACACAAAAGTCCAAATAGAACCTGAGGTAGAAAGCCAGGTAAAGCCCAGCTCAGAAAAGGTTAAGTCATGTAGTGTGGGGGTTGGCACTCAGTTTAGCCGGGGCACAGGTTGTGTTGGGGTTTCGGTTAAGAGGTGCAGTGGGTTGTGGAGGAAAGAGGATTGTGAGGGGGAAATGCTGGGAGAGAGCAGGTCACTGCAAAATCAGTTCAGGGGATAATAGGGGAGCAAATTGGTTTTGACAAGTTTGTGGAGGTGGAAGTAATGCAGTCTTTTAAAGAGAAGAGGGCAAATACAGGAATACCATGAGATAATAAAGGGAGCTGTTAGGGAGGGGCGAGAAACGGGCGTCCAGCCAGGCCTCATGGCACTGGGCAAGAAGAGACAGCCTGGCACTGCTAACAGACAGAGACATGGCACAGCAGCTGCCAGGTGCCATAATAGAGTAGACACAGCTGGGTATGTTCTTAAATATCCAACTGTTACTAGTCAACATCCAAACCATGCATCTTTTGGACTAGACTGGTTTTGCTGCTTAGTGGAAGCGTTATCAATATCATCACATGTTGTGTGGTTTTGATATGCCGTTAGTTTCTGAAGAAAGCAGACGTGTTTAATACGAGAGCAGTGTATTTAATATTCTCACACTAGATTAGCAGAGGGCACTGCAGATCGCGGCACATAAGGGAGCATTAGAGCGTTGGCATTTTGCAGGCAAAACTCTGCCTGCATCAGCAACCATTGGCTGAGAGTTGAGTATGGAAGATGAGCAAGTCTCCCAGATCTATTTATAGGGCTTGTTAAAAAGTTTTGCATGGGAATTGTCTTTATTTGCTAGCAGCTTCGAACCTCAATTTAGAAAGACATTTGGTGTGTTAAACATCTTTGAAGTGCGGGCATGGAAAGGTCCATTGTGGCGTGTTTATTTCTTTTTCATTCTACTCTTCTGGCATCAGGAGTTATAGATTGGCATCCAGAGTGAGAGCAAAGCGCAGAATTCTTTCCGTCCATCTCTTTATTTGTTGCTGAATCAAACAGGCTGCAATCAATCTTTTTAGGCTTCCATTTCTCGTTTTTAAGCACGCAAGCTCAGTAGATTTTAAACCCTCATTAAAAGTTTTCCTGACAGATGTGGTTTCACCCCAGGTTCCTCTCCAGCATGTTTACACTCTGTCTCCTTCCCACTCAGTTCATCCAGTGACTGCAGTGGGCTGGTACATCCTGCAGGGCTGGTAGACAATGACAGACCTTGGCAGACAGTTACGAGATGATATATTCAGACTCCTGTCATTAGTATGTATTCGTCTCTGATACGGTTTTACTCTTGGCTTATAGTGTTGTGGAGGAAAGGCTGCCACTCACTTTGACTCACTTGCGCATGAGCTTGCGCCTGTTGAGTGGGCTGACATTACACCTAATGAGAAAGTGCCAATTTATAAGGACTCCCTTCATGTAACCCCCCCAAAAAAGGGCGCGCAGATGCCACTTTGGACGAACTAGTTCTGCATTTCAAGCATTATCTTGATGTTTTGGTGTCGGTCGAAAATCTTGGCTTCCACAGTTTATTCAGCTTTTCTCCATTTTTCCCCATGGCTCTTGTTATTGAAATGGAGAAAGAGAAAACTTCTTTGAGTATGTAAAATGTCAGAGATATTGAAGAAATGTGTTAAAGATATTTCATTAATCAAAGCAATTTTCATAAATTATAAATAAATTAAATTTCAAAATGACCTTTAAAGGCTTACTCTTTGTACATTTTTTTTTTTCCAAAAAAAAAACACAAGTTTGAAAAATATCAGTTTTGTTAAAATATTGTTTAAATGTTTTATAAGTTCATGTATGTGTTCATTTTATAGTATTATTGATTTTTCTATAAATGATGTAGGGATTTTCAAGAAAAACAAACATTACAATATTCAGTGAAAAGCTTTCCTCCCTATACACAGTGAATAATAACTCATACAAGCGGAGCAACATGCTCTGCAAAAAAAAAGAATAATTTAGTTTATGGTGTCCTTTTCTATTTTTATGGTTTTCCCAGCCTCTAAATTTGATGGTTTCAACTTGTGCAGTCAGAGGTTTTGTCGGCGCACTCTAATGACCTCCGCTGCGCTCTGTGGACAGCACAAAGGTCGTCAGTGTCATGCGAGAAGCGACTAGCAGCCATGTAGCCTGGCAGAAGGAGGTCAGGAGAGTCAAGAAAAGCATTCAGGATTTAGTCTCTCTTACCTCGCTGTCAGAATCACAGTGCAATTCTTCACAAGGCCACAAGGGGCAGCAACAACACGCGTTTGAGTGGACAGATTTTAGCACTTGTTTCTCATCTGTCTCTTATGCTTCTGAGATTTTGCATCATGAATGAATGACTTCGAGAAACAGCTGCAAATTTAATTTTATTAGCACATCACAGCTTAGTGTATTCTTCTCATTCTGTGTGATCCTTGGAGGCTTCTTTGCATTTGGTGTGATTCCAGTGATCTTCTAATAAAAATGTTTTGGCTTTTTTTTTCTTTTTTTCTAATAAACCTCAAGCTTTATTAACTCGCTCTCTTTTAATCGTCTCACTTCTCTCAGACATTGGACAAAGCTGATTTGGGTAACCAAGGTGACAGAGTGATTTCAGAGAGCTTGAAATTTTAAAATAGTCTCAGTGTTGACAGAGGAGCTTTAAAATCATTTACTCTTTAGTGCATTTAGGCATTCAATGTTTACCAAAAAATGCTCAACAAATCTTCAGACTAATTGATTATAAATTATGCTTTCAATTTTATATTAAAAATATGGAAAAAAGACTGGGCACTAATTTATGCCTCACACAGCATTCTGAATGTTGACACATTTTGACATGGATTCAATTTGTAGACCATTTTTTATATATTTAAATGCAATATAAATTCTCTTTTAATATATAATATACATTCTCCCATCGATTTTCTGAACTGTTTTTTTTTTTTTTTTCATTTCTGGGTCACAGGGAGCTGGAGCCTATCCAATCAACTTTGGGCATAAAAGTGGAAACACCCTGGATTGGTGGCCAACATACACACATTCACACAAATGGGTAATTTTTCATTCCTATTCCTCTGAATTTGTTTTTGTTGGGGGAAATAAGTAAACTTGCTGATGGTTAAATGCAGAGCACAATTTTGATATGGTCCCTAATGGCCTTATTGACAAACTAACTGCTTTCTTCACTTACTTCTTTGTACTCAAGCACATCTTTCTCAAACACAATATCACACCTTTTAAGCTAAGTGGAGGGATATATGGAATTTCCGTAAGTTTTGGAAATGTTTGGAATTGCAATAATTTTGTATTTCCACACTACAACAGAAAGTTTTTAAAAGCCCAAATGCTGATTTAGCAGATCAAACAAGTGTTAAAAGTGTTGAAAACCCTCTTTGTGTTTACAAATTTGAAGGGATGTGAGGGTTGAGTTATTCTGAAGAAGACAGGTGAGAGCTAGGAAATGGAGTGTTGTTGGCATTCATATTTTTGGCTAATTGAACACCTTGAAGCATGTACTAAAATGTGATGTAAACTAAGACAGTATCTAATAATTTACAATCAGTCTTGCTGTGATTGGTGCCGGAGGCTTTTGCATAAAAATGTAACGGGAAAAGTTTGTCATGAAGATGAAGGCATGTAATTGTAAAAAAACAGAAAATCATTAAAAATGCTTTAATTACATTCTGATTTATCACATTCAAAGCGGCAAGACGGACTCAAAGGTGAAGCCACGCTTCTGCAGTGGAAATTAATTTTCAAATAAATTATTTTAATAAACAAAAGCTGCATTTAGATAATGAACCTGCTTCTCTCCACACTATCCCTTGTTCTGTGCACAGAAGATGACAGCGTATTTCTTAAACCCACTTTTCTGCTGAGATTCATACTGCTTTTGCTTTTGTTACATATAAAGGTATAATATAAATTATTTTTATATTTGTTTATTGCTTTGTTTAATCACTTTTGCCTTACGTTACGTTTTTAATTGCCATCACCAATGTACTGAATTTGCACCGTAATTCAGATGCAATCAAATTTTCTATTACATCTTCAATTTTTACATTTCTTTTCACATATTCTCTATTTAACACACTCTGACTTGATCAGATCTTTATTTTATTTTGATATGATCTTTATTTTTAGTTGTGTTTTTAGTTTAGCAGTGCTCAGTTAGAACCTACACACAAAGAAAGAGCCAACCTTCCTCCCTCTTTTTTGTTCACCTCATCCTGTTTTTCTTCCTCATCACTAATGCTCTAATTGGTACTTCGATGTTTGGATCAATTTTGTGAACCTCTTGTCAATTGTTAATTCATAATTTTCTAGTGATGGTAACTAGTACTCTACACTATAACTAAACACACTTTAGCTATAATGTAACACTAGGTTAAACAATTTTCACCTGCAGCCATTTGTACATTTCTGAGCGCATGCAAATACATAACTATCCAAAAATTGGATTTTAGAAATTATTGTTTTTATGACCGAGACTATCAGTTTAGCTTGGATGATTCATCTTAAACCTATGAAGCCAAATTTAAGACACGTTTAGATGCTCCACAAAGCTTTCTGACGGCATGGTCGTGACGTCTTGAAGGTCTCGGTGGCTGATCTGTTGTGTATTTGGAGAAGCTTCTCTTCATTTTCAGCTTTTCATTGCACAAACACATCAGGTCATGGTTTTCTTCTGAATGGAAGCTTTCAGTGGTTGGGGTTCAGTTGAATGTCAGAGATTTCACACAGGCAAACTTGTAAGTGGTTTATACAGTGCCATTAACAGCACAAAACAATTTGGTGAAATATATCAAAGAGAAGAATTCAAGACTGAAAATATTTCTCTTAATGGCAGCAGCGTTCACGGTGTCCACGGAGGCTTCTGGCAACATGTAATTTTGGCTGAATCATTCGGCCTAAATTGCCATGACTGAAAAGAGTATGTGACTCAGAAACAAAGTGAAGTGAGTGATGCTGAACTTTTATCGGAGTCAAACTCTACAGTTTTGTAGAGAACTGTTGTAGAGGGAAGTACCACACATTCATTTGAGTGAATGATTAAAACGCTACAGATGTTATTTATGGTGATGAAGACAGCCCTTTTCAACATGTATTTTAAGTGGACTGAAGGAGAAAAATGGATTGAGAATGACCATTTAATGCGGGATCATAAAAACAGGTTTAGATGAATTGAAATGCCAGAACTGGAATGGTTGAAAATAGCTTTCCATAAAAAATATTATGGAATTTCGATCAAATTGGGGTTTGCTTGAGATTTGAGGATTATAGCTGTTTGTTTTTTCTGTATTTGTGCTTGTTCCTTTGATGGTTAAAAAAAACCCATCAAACACAATATAAATCCGAAAACAGCCAATACAATTTACTTAAACAACAAATAAAATTATCATAACAATTTTGACTTTTTAAATTAAAATGTACTGCTTTGATTTTTTTCATTGAGTTTTAACTTAAGCTTATGCGATAAAGGTAAAAGATTAAAAAGATTTGTGCTATTTGCTCCTTATTTGAAGCTACACCTTCAGCAGAGTCTTTTTTTCAGCAGTTGTTGCATTGTTATTATTATAAATAATTATTATTGAATTATTGCATTGTATGTATTTTGATTCTTTTTAAAATAATAACTGAACAACTGTAGACTAAGAGTGTTAAGAGAATGCTAATGTGAATGTTAAAAAAGAATGTTATTTTTGCAAAAGTTTAAAAAGGCTTGCTTCTTGAAAGTTTTGTTTCACTTTTATCTGATGATCCTTATGTGTGGAAAAAAGTTTGGGAAATAGACGTTTTATAATGGTTGGGAATATTAGTGCATATTGTAGATAGATAAATAGGGGGAAATTGAATGGATTCACTTGAAAATGGATTTGTTTTCTTGAATAAAAATTATATTAAGTAAAAGTTGATCATGCTTCGAAATATGGGTGTGCTATCACTTTAAACGAAGACTTAGAAAGCGAGTGGCCTTTATTCTTGTAGCCTGGGGTGGACATGGTCTCTAGTATGTGTCACTGTGTCTCTACCTTCCCACTTTGGTCCCTAGAGATGTGGTTAGGTCGCTGCCCCTCCCGATTCACCACTTGCCGCCTCTGGCCATAGCTGACTTTAAAAGCAGCTGGCCATGATGTGGAACAAAACACTTTGGAAAGAAGAAGAAAAAAAAATGTTCTGGTCTCATCTCTTTTTTCCCGAGCTGTCCCCTCAGAGGTGGAGAAAGGGAGGGGTTGACCGATTTAGCAGCTGCTAGGTAATGCACTTAGAAAGTCGTTTGTTAAAATCTAATTGATGGCTAGCTTTCCACCTTTTGTCGTGATGTTTGGGCAGATGTTGGCTGTCGAGATTAGATCTGCGCCCAAGCCGGTGTGTTCCAGCAGCAAAGCTCATGAAACAGACACACCACACTGTGTGAACACAGGACATATGCTGCCGCTCATGGGGCTCATGGGTGATTTAGCCATTAATTGGTTTTGGAAGTAGATTTTAGTAGTTTTACCTAGTACCTAGTATTGATGTCAATCAATCATCTCCAATATAAAACAAAACTGTTGTTTTGTTTTCTCTGAAGAATTTCACCCATCCATCCATTTTCTACCACTTAGTCCATTTCTGGGTCACAGGGAGCTGGAACCTATCGGCAACCCTAGGCCAGAGGCAGGATATTCACTCTGAATTGGTGGCCAACCAATAACAACCAATCACACAGACATGCAAGCACACATATTCACACTCTGTCTCACACCTATATACGATTTTCCAACGCTAATAGTCTTGAAACATGTTTTTAAAGACTGTGGGAGGAAACTGGAGACCCGGAGGAAACCTGTGCAAGAACAAGGAGAACATGCAAACTCTGGACAGAAAGGCCCCGACCGGTTCTCAAACTCCCACCTGGTCTCAACCAGACTTATTACAAGCATTGCATCTTGTGCCACGTCTAGAGTCAAAATAAAGGATGAAATAACTTAAACCAAATAAATGGATCAAGAGTCTATTAAGTCAGTCAAGACTCTCTCTCTCTTTCTCTCTCTCTGTCTTTTTTTTTTTTATCTCATTTTCTCTTTCTCTCTTTGTCTGTCTGTCTGTCTCTCAGTTTCTCTATCTCTCTATCCCTCACTGTATGTCTGTGTTTGTCTCTCTCTCACTTTTACTGTGTGTCTGTCTTTTTGTACCCCCCCCACCCACGCACCACACACATATCTTGTTTGTTTTCTATTTACTATATTAAATTTTTTTTTAATTGAATAATTATTGAGTAATCTTTGCTTGTGTGTGTATGTGTGTGTGTGTGTGTGTGTGTTACATAATAAAATACTACATTTAGTCAAAACTCTTATCCAAAGCACCTTACATGGCATTCAATTCAATTCATGTTAAACATCAAAACAACCTCATGCTTTCATCAGACACAAAACCACTGGATCTGATGTGGGGCTCTCTGATTGAGCAACAGGAAATCTATAAATAAATGAATGAAATATCAATGTTTCATTTCTCTTGACACACACAAGCCAATGAAACACAGAATAAAACATCAGACACTATCACTGAACTCCGGCGTGTCATGCACCTT
Source organism: Paedocypris micromegethes (assembly GCA_028031935.1). NCBI lineage: Eukaryota > Metazoa > Chordata > Actinopteri > Cypriniformes > Paedocypris > Paedocypris micromegethes. Next base: position 18,116,647 of record CM051500.1, read on the forward strand.
TGCTATCACCCTTTGTGTGTTTCATTTGCACCTTTCAAGTTTGGGTCTGTATTGCTTCTGTAGTGAACAGAACAGAACAGAACAGATCCACAGCTGTGTTCTCACTTAGTTCAGTTTGCGTCATGTAGGTGTGTCTGCAGGGTATGCGAGTTAACATTAGCGAGCCCATTTTAGTGAGAACCTGGTGGCATCCAAACACACCCACGGTCTGCAGACTCTTCCTTCGCAAAATCATTTCACATCAAAGCAATCACCAGCAGACCCGAGGCGCCATTCTCACCAGCCAAACTGCGGCACATGAGGCACCACCGCAGCACTCTCAATCTCTCTTTTCGCATTCCAGTACCAGGCTGTCACCCCCAGTCACACACACGTCTAGCATTAAACACATGCTCTAACACATACACCCTCACAAACTCCCATCTCGCTTCTATCAGCCCTACAGAGCAAGTGGCTAATTACAAACCTTGCTCCAGGCAATCTAAAAGCTTGTGCCCACCGCTGAAGCCTCCGTGGCCTTTTGCTCTGTGAGCCTGACCAAAGGGAGACGGAGAAATGGAACTGTCAGCCTAGGTGTTATGCTAAAACTCTGGGTGCAAATAGGATGAATCTCGGCGGCATCTCCAGGGATTCTTCAGGCTGGGATTCTTCACCTTGTGCTTCTCATCGCAAAGATCCAGGGGAAAATGACTCCATGACTATTGCAGTGGCTTCCACGAACCCTACGTCGCCCTTGTTTGCCCGCCACCCCGAGACACAGCCTGGATTCTGCCACACGCTGGTGTGGCCACACAGACTGGCATCAGATCTACACGGCTTTGCTGCCTCTGTCTGTCATCAATCATGTGCAACTGGGTTTCAGGAACCTCATTTTTAACAAGTGACCAATGGGACTCATTTAAATAGCTTTTACTACTGGGATACCAATGAGACGCCTGCTGCAGAAGACGCTGGTGATGACTGGCTTTGAATCAGTACGGTTGCAAGCAGGTCAACTGGCAGTTAAACGGAACTCATGTGAATTGCAAAAGGCGCTGTTGTGGTTGATCAGCGTGTGGTGCACGTTCTGGAGAAGGAACGTGCATGACTCCATTGGCCGTGTGGTTTATTGCGATATTAATAGTGGTTAAAATGACTAGAGGCATGTATTCCGCCGGACAGAAGACAGCTGGTTTGACAGGTGACGGCAGCGATGCTAAGCCTGCATAATCAGTGTCCGCCCGGTTCAGTCACACTTTGGTTTTGCGAGGAGCCCTGTCAGACACTGCTATGGCCTGTCATCATGATTGCTTTTGTCAAACAAGACATTGCTAAGATTTCTGGATAATGATAAGCCCTTCATATCCCAGCACGCCTGTATTGTCTGACAGGCCGGCAATAGGTCACCGATGATTTGGTACCGCCAAACGCATTTGTTAGCTAATGCTTTGAGGTGGCTAGTGAGACTGACATTATTGATGAGAAGCCGGAAAACGAACTAAGATAATGAGAGAACAATTAGACACTAGTGGCTTTCTTGTAGCAACCTGGACTCTTGCTCAGGGCACGACTGTCATTAAGTTCCAATACAGTCGTGGTGTGTTTGCCAACCCTTTTATTACCACGGTTTTGATTATATTTTCATAGACTTCCCGTGCTTTTTTTTCCATTTGTCCTTTTTTCCTCCTGACTTCAGTCTTCTCTACTACTTTGGTGAGGTCTCATTACCCATGCCAAGCAAGTGATTTAAGTTCCGTGATTGACAGCCTGGTTGAGCCGTCTGGAGGTTTTCATATCTTGCGTCAACGCATTACCTGCCGCTAATGGCAGTCTTCCCTAGACAAGAAGTCCTGAATTAGCATCTGCCAGTCTGGGAGCGGCTGTGCTAATCAGCTTGGGATGAGGAGGAGAAGGAAAGAAAGATTTAAATTACATCTTTTGCCGTCAACAGGAGGAGCACATGAAAGCGGGGTGTCCTGCCATCTTATCAAAGGACAGAAAGACTAGAGATCAGGTCTGACAGATCCCCTCACACCTCTGAGACTCCACGAGCACATCACCAATTATGGTTCTTTAATGATTTCTTGTATTAATAATAAATGGTAAGGCATGGGGTGTGTGTGTGTGTGTGTGTGTGTGTGTGTGTGTGTGTGTGCGTGTGTGTGTGTGTGCATTCAACATGATGTGTTCTTTACGTGTGCTGTGCTTCGTGTGTAAAGAGACCGGGTTTCATAATGGTGTCAGTGACAGTTGTGGCGTTTGTGGTAACCCCTCTGTCCTATTGCAAAAAGCCGTTAGAGGTCTCTAAGGAAACTGACTCCACATTGGGTTTCAGTTGGAAATCCGAAGAGTGGACGATCACGAACTGCTGAGGTGGATTGCCGGGAAGCTTCTTTACTAAATAAGGTTTTCCTGGAAAAAGCTAGGTGCCACTGTTAAAACTATCTTTTGTTGCGACTTCACTAGGAAACATTAATCTCTCCTGCAGAACACCTGCTTGGGACAGTGTGGCGCTATTCTGTAATATTATTATTATCATGATGATTAAAGATGAACACAGCAAAACCCTGAATTAGAAGATTGTCCATATGGTGAAATGGAAAAAGTGCAATGATTTGCAGGGTTGTAAGAAGGAAACATCTTTTAAGTGGTAATCTGTAGATGTAGGTCAGTATCTTGGATCAGCAATTTTTAAGTTTGTATTAAATTCAACATGAAACTATTTGCTTGTAGAGGAAAGAAAAAAGGCAAACGGAGGTAATATAAGACTCATCTAATAGTTTTATAATACTTCCTCGGTTACAACTCTTCACCTGAAGGTCTTGGATCTTCACTGTGATCTTTAAATTCAGCTAATATTCAGCTCCATCATTTGCACTCCACTGTTTTTCTAGGCTACATTTATACACACACACACACACACACACACACACACACACACACACACACACACACACACACACACACACACACACACACACACACACACACGAGTATATACGCATTACAATATATATATATTATATATATATATATATATATATATATATATATATATATATATATATATATATATTTTAATATATTTTTTATTTGATTAATAAATAATAAAAACATCTTCCTGAAGAGATTTATATTTATTGATTATTTCCATCAGAATTATTGAGCTTTTCATTTTCTGATTATCCGTTATGCTTCTCATTTGCATAGCAGAGACGTGATCACAGGAAGTCCCGGTGCTGTGAGAAACAATGCGCTCTTGAGTGATTTGTTTTGGCGAGAAGCGTTTATATGATGTGCGTACGTGGCCATGGAGTGTCGGTTTGTGGAGGCCATAGGGTGAGGTGCTGTGATGTATTGAGCAAGACTGACCTTGGGAAGAGTTTGCCTTTCTTCCCACAATGCTCTGAACCTGCTCTGACCTCCAGTGTTGGCTACTATCATAATAAGCTCTTTGAAAAATGACTGGATGTTTTTTTGCAGCTTTGTCTCAATGATTTCATTTTGCTTTGAGTTGAGCTGTTTCGTTTTGAGATTATTGGTCTCTATTTTAACTACCGTATGTCTGTTTGTTTTTCACATTTTTCTAAATTGACCAAAAACTTGAAAGATTTTAAAATATTTTTTTATTTAAAATTTCAGCTGTACTGTGTCGTCTTGCTTTCTCAACCTTGAATCGGTATCTTGGCAGTGTCATAGTAGCAGGCCTCCCATGAAGCTGTGCTGAGCTTGTAAGCCCGCTTGGCAAGTAAAGATAGTGTCCGCATTACAGTGGGGGTTCATGGAGTCAGCAGTCTGGAGGTTACTTTCATTATCAGTCTCTGTTTGAACATCCTTGACTTTAACTTAATCTGAACTGTTACAAATGTTGCTTTAACACTGCTAGCGAACACAGTAACGTGTCTTTTATTCAACTTCCCAAAGAGTTGTGCGCTTAATCATAGAAACAATATAACAGCAATAGAGACAAGAAGGGAATTAGTTGCGTATGCAGGAACATTTTGATCTAATTTCTAAAAATATCAAACACATTTTTTTAATCATACAGTACCTCATCAATAATTAGTAATGCATCATTTGCAGCAACAGTTACACGCCATTGTTGCCAAAAATGCAAAATGCAATTTGAAACTTTGAAAATCACAACCGTTTAAAAAGGAAACGTACATATTTTTAAATGTAAACTCAAAATTTGACTCAAATTTTGCTCCCAGATCTCATTAATGTAATCTAATTTTTAACTTAAATCCCATACAAATGTTCTTTTCATTGACACACGTCTGTTTAGCTATTTTTTTTTCTTGAACATGGATATTAAACTTTAGTCAAAATGTAATGTGTACATGCCGACATCATTTTCAAATATTGTCTGCTATTATGATATATTTGTCATTCACATCCCACTGATTAGATTTTTCTTAAATGATTCAGATTGCTGGTGTATGTTATGGACACAGAGGGTTAATTTGAACTTTACTGAAATTTATTTTATTCTTTTTGCAAAAATGCAATTGGCAGTAAAAATGATTAGACGAAGAATAAAATTATAGCCTTGTCTAGACAAGTAAAGGACATTTTCAGAATAACTTTGGAAAATCTATCCTGGAAAAGTGCCATTTTAGACATTGTGACAAATGATACTTGACTTGTCTGTCTAGTTTCACTAAGTGAGCTTTTTAAAAATCATTTACTTGCAAAGTGAGCTTGAAGTCCCAGCGGTTTGAAACAAATGACTTTGTGTCTCAATTCTATGACTCAGATTTCCTTTGGGCAGGACCATCGTCTTTTTCTTCCATATCTGATACATACCTACTGTATATTTATCATGAACATATCATGTTATCAACCGGCTATATTTAATTGTTTCTCCACTAAAACCTAGACATTTTGTGAAATATTTACTTTCGTTCAGATATTGTTCAGTAGTCTTCCACTTTGTGTTTTAAAAAACGCGATGTGCGTTATTACTGTATATCACATGAATGAAACAAATCTATGTAAAGAACAAATTAATTCAAAACAAAATACCGTACTTCCGCGAATGGCACAAAATAAAAATTCCCAATATATTTTTTTTTTCAGATTTCGGGTCCAATTACATTTACTTTCTCTTAAATATATAAATATTTTTATATTTTATATTTTTATATATATCTATTAAATATATAATATTTTTTTATTTATTAAACCTGATCCCAAGAGCCTTTGCACTCCTGTCCGTGCAGGAGTAGAGCACCTGGGGGAGGCCGTTTCGAGCTGCTTTATCCGACGTGTGAAGAAAATAGTAGCGTATGATTATTATTGCCTGCACAGCAAACCAAGCTTTTTGATTGTATTTGTTCCCTGCTCTCCACTCTTTGCCTGTGTTATTTGTTTTCAAGTGTTTTCAAACACTTTTGGACTGGTTTCCTGCTGTTAGCGCTAAGTTACCGGATGCTCCCTCTGTTCCAATAGCCATTATTTTTTGTTCTAACGCGTTATTTAGCACCTGCTAAGTGTCGTTGGGTGATAAATGTTTTGTGTTGCGGATAGTTGGGATCTTTGCTTGCGGTCGCAGTACAGAAAGTGGGTTTCCGGTCAGAGAAACACGGGAACTTGATTAGCCAGAGAAAAAGGCCTTTTATTGACAGAACAGAGAGGAGACCTCTGTCTCCTCTGATGGAAAGCAGGTAACTAACTAACAGTACACAAACATTCGGTACACAACAGTCTGGTTGCCGTGGAGTTCTGTGGAGATGATCTGGTGACGAGCACGTATCTACAACAATGGCGCAGCATATTCCATAATTGCATCAGATACTGAAATAAACCATATTAAATCCTGATTATTGTACTGTTATTGATTATAAGAAAGTGATAGAACAGTGGGAAACACACAGAATAAAACACACAATCTCCTACTCCAGGTAGACTTTCTAACATTTTGGTTTTTTTTTTTTATATCTGTTAGTGCGCTAATAAATACTGAAGCTAAATAAATGTATTTCAATTTATTTGGGATTACTCCACGCTTGAAATGTAAAAAAATTATAAATTAGCACTTTAATATTTTTGTGCATAATTGAAATTGCCCATGGGGTGGGGGGTGGGAGATCTATACCATCTCATCATCACCATGTCATCATCACCATCAACGTGTTGATTACCATCACAAGAACTACCGCTCATAATTTTTTATTTATTCCCATTTTTATGTAATAAAAAGTGAATTAGATTTTCCATGTAGCACAAAATGTAAGACTTTGTATTGTAAGATCTTGACCATGTGTTACAAGTACATTATTTCTTACCCACTCATCATCGTAATGCACTGATTACAGCTTGTGTAACTGCTTCAAAACCCTGTATTTAATAATATAGATAATATATTATTTAAAAATGAGTAACATTAGACATGGATTTAGTTAAGAACAAAAACAATAAACTTATTGGATTGTTATGAACTCTTTGTACATACATTGATGGACATATTAAGAAAAAAAACTGAAATTACTGCCCTATTTCGCAGGTAATTAGAGAATGATGGAAACCTAAGGGAATTGTGCCTATAACACATCCTATGTTGATTATATCATATATCCCGTAATGCCTCTTTATTTGCTTCCTTAATCCCCAACAATCTGGATGCACTAATCATTTATTAAAAGGAGTTATTAGTTTGTGTTTGGTATTTTTGAAAAATATCCCTAAATGTCAAAGATTACTCCTCACTGCAAGTTTGTATTATCATAAAATGCCTTTTAGACATTCAAATGTTAATACCATAACATATATGAATGTACAAATGAGTGTACTGAATGTACAAATGAGTAGAAACAAGCATGGTGCAGCATAAACAGCACAGCCTGTGCCCGTTTAAAATGGGTAGTTAGTGATGCAGTTGTTTCTTGGCCTTAAAAGCTGCTCTATGTAGTGAACCTGTTTAGATGTAACTAAAATGCATGCTAATAATTCTGACCCCCTTTCCACACATGAATACCAGCAAATCCGCATGAGAAAAGACACATTCTCAACACCAGTTGATCCCCGAGGTGCTCTGTAGCAGTGAGAAATGATAGCACCGTCAGTTATTTTTACTCTCATCCTTATTATAGCATATTTGATAAATCTTTTAGGCCATATTCAACAGACCAAATGAGAGGGAATTCTTCATCAGGACTTTCAGACTGATCTCAAATTATTAAAGGATAAGTCATGTAGGAAAGTCTGACTTTCTAAGTTCAAAAAGTCTTTACTGACTTCTCATGTTAGATGATTGCAGGGCTGTGTTAGCCTGCAATACAAAATGATAAGTAAGGAAATAATGTGATTGGGGATGTGCAATATTAACCAAAACTAAACATAGCAATTTGAGCGGTAATAAACAAAAGAAAACACAGTTTCTAAACTGTACAGGCTGCAATTTAATTGCATTTATTAGATAATAAGTAAATTGAATCATATGTTATTTATTTTTTAAATCATTGAGCAAATTGTGAGAAAGCTGAGTGAGCGAACAATAATGGCATTTAGTTTGTCTAACAGTTCATGTTCACCCTGTGTGGCATAATTAAAAAGACTCAAACAATTGCTAAAAATAATTATATCAATCTGCCAATAATTAATTTGAGGAAGGAGACGTGCTGAATTTGAAAATGTTCTGAAATTTAATTAAGACACACCATCTCAGTGGTCTTATCTTAAAAAACTTGTGATTGTCCACTGTCAGATATAATGTATTAAAAATGTGTTTAATAAAACTAATAATACTTAAATATATACTTAATACTTAAAATATAACTACGTCTTAACTAAGAAAAGAAAACAATTACAGTATGTTAAAATATTAAGGTGATAATAAGTCTATTCCAGTAACATGTAGTGCAAATTAACAACTCAAAATTGAATTTCCTCATAATTTCAATATGTTGAAAATTATGAAATTATGCAAGCAAGGAAACATGAATGGAACCATGAGCTGAGTCTGTTTGAACCAGACAGCTGTAAATATAGGAACACCAGACATGATGTATAATTTCTGCTGTATATTTGAGTGATAGTGATTTGTTTGCTTTAGGCACTGCAAGGGAAACACTTAATCTTTATGTTGTACAGGCTTATGAGGCACATACTTTTATTTCTCATGTTTGATAGACTTTGGTTGTTGTTGTGCTTTGTCTGAAGAACTGGCCATAATTTAGATAGTCCTTCACTGAAAATGAACAACGGAGTCTGTTCAAATTACAGCACTAAGGATTGTTTCTGTTGGCACGGAGAAGCACAGCCTAGTAAAAGAAGCTACAGATGTGCATAAATTCACTGCAAATGCTGTAAAGACGAAGATTAAAGATTCAAATGTGTTATGATGCCGAACCAGCAAACTCATTTGAATCTTTCGGAATTTGAAGTAATTTTTGAATATTACAAATTGCTGTGCAGTTTAAAATATGCTGGTTCTATAATGCTAGTTTTTTTATGACAAAATGGGCAGAATAGAAAAACTACCTCACTCCTTTTAGGATTTACCACTACAAATCCCATCTCCCATGTTCCCTGTCTCCTTCTACTTAAATGTAGTCTGACTACGTTGAAAGAACTACGTATTACAAAAATAAAAATAAATAATAAACAAAAATAATAAACAAAAATCTAAAGTTACACAGAATATTAACATAAATATTTAAATAATAAAGAAAACAATGACAGGAAATGAATGAGACATAAATAACATAATTGCTCATATATTGCACATTCTGTGGCAACATGTTAATTTGGGCATATTGATATGTCACAATGAGAGAAGTTTTGTGTCTGCAGCAAAAGTAGACATGGCAAAAACTAAAAATCTATACATAGCTATATGTTTATGTATTTTAGGTGTGGAAGAAAGTGTAAGCTTGTAGCTGAACCAAAGGCTTTTCTTAGCTGGTGGGTATTCTGAAGTACCCTCATCAGTGATTCTTTGCCACTTGATTATATTCCGAAACTGCTCAACAACGAGGTTGGATTTAAGCCAGCAAGAGATGCGCCTTCCAGGTGCAGGTGGGGACAGGGTTTCAATTGCCCCTAACTCCAAAATGTGTTTCCGCAACAATTTATTATATAGTCAAGCAGATAGGTGGGGAACGTTTCATTATTGGCCGGTTGTAAAAATCATGCTATGTATGCTATTTTATCATTGCTTCCATCCAAGTTTCGAAAACGGCACTCCCGTAAACTTGGGAATTTTCTTGCATCTATCTTGTGTTGCCTTGGTTGAGAAAGAGAACAGTGCATTCTTTTAAAGCAGGATTCAAACACTTTTAAAAAGTCAACTTATAATAAAACACTTGTACAAATATTAATTTCTCTAACACAATTTTTTTTTAGAATCTGATTGTATTGAACATGTTCCTTTGAAAAAAAAAACAATTACTATAACTATCTTAATAAATAAGAACTCATGACACACACACACACGCAAAATAACCAACAAAAAATATATGATATTGGAGTTGAGCCAGTGCTGTCTTATTCAAAGTCAACCATTCAAACATTGACATTCTAGAAGAGTAGTTTGGGGGAAAAAAAAAGTTGTGCTTTTTCTGAATTGAATGTGGTCCTTAAACTAATTCAGATTTCCAAGCTATTTGTATGATGACCTTTATCATTGCCACTTTTATGGCCTTTTATTAATAAAACATTTGGCTTATGAAAAGTGATATTACACTGACCTTAAGAGGCCGGTAAATTACATTATGCCTGTTACAGCAAGAGTCACAGAGCTGAATAATGAGGGATGATGACACAAAAGTTGAACATGCTCCGCAATGATTATGTGCTTCTAATTAAAGGAGCATGTAGCTGTGGGCCTTCTGCCTTCTTGTCATCTCAGATGACACAGAGAGAAAGAGCGGTGAGAAGTCATGTGCCAGCAGGAATATACTTCACTAGACAATAGACCAAACACACCACGGTGAAAGATCTGTAAGTGAAGGTGTGATAATGACTGTGAACATTTCCTGTTCATGTTTCTGTGTTGACATGCCAGTCAGGAAGAAAGCTTTCTTCCTGGTTTATTCTTATATTTATTATGTTGTGCCATTTACAGTTGCAACTGTTCTGTTTTCATGTGCAGGTTAAAATTAAATAATAAAAATAAAATGGCCAACCACTCAAACCTGATGGGGAATTTCCGGGTGCTGTCAGTTATGTTAAAGAGATAATTGCTAGTTATTTCACGCAACTGGTTTTAAATACTGTACTAAGCTGCAATTGCCACTAAGGTTAATTTAATTAGCTTAAATCCAGAAGTAGTAATGTTGATCAGAGCGACACACAGCAGATGCTTTAGTAATAGTAGTGTGATTTGTACCACTTTGGAGTGTTGGATTTAAACTTCCGGAACAATAAGGTATATGACTTTTTACGGCTAATGTGGCAGAGTTGACCCTGCTACCCAGACATTGCAGGTTCAAATCCCTGCCCAATAGGTTCTTCAGCTGAGGGTCCTTGAGCAATACAATAACTGCACTATATGAAGAGCACACTTTTGAGACGGTTCCTAGTGGCCATATTGACAAAACACACACTTTTTCACTTGGTGTGAATTTGGTGGAGTTGTGTGAATCCATCTTAAGGTACAAAGAGAGCTACTTAATTCCATTATTAGCATCAACTTTAATGCTTCTTAAAACACAAACAGCTCAAATCAATGGCAGAAGGTGATCTTTAAACCACTTTTGCAGGGGAGAGTTTTGTGAGGTAAGGACAAGAAGAGGGTAACGGCAGTCGGTGGCCAGTTGTTTAAACTGCTGATGCACTCAATATGTCGGAGTGGGATATTGCTGGTGCTCGCAAGTGCCACTGTGTCGTGCGTTTCAGTACACAGTCCACGTTTTCTATTATTTAATTAAAAAAGCTAAGGTTCAAAAATCTCTCCTCTTCTAAAAGACACGGGAATGACATGTCGTTGGATTGATTTGAGCTTGAGTTTTCTGAGCATTTCATTTTCTTCTGAGACAGTTTGCTTTGTCACTGTCTCAGAATAAAGACAAATACCATGATTATACAAATATAAGTAACTCTTTGTCCAAATAGAGACGCTCATAACCCTGGGGGGTGTTTATACGCGCATATTTCAAAAAAGCTAAAAAAAGCGCCTATTTTTCTTAGGATCTATAACAAATAAATAGATATGTTATCTTTATGTTGCAGTGCACTTCTGTATCTGTCCTCTTTTCTTTCTTTAAATAATGGTTCAGGAGGCTGACATGCGAATATGCTTTTATAGGCTAAATAACAGAAATGAAGAAACATTAGACACACAGCGACACCTGTCAGTGGCTAAATAAAGTGTTGGAAACAGAAACAAACTAAATGCAATAAATAATATTGGAACAGACTGAGACGACACACCAAATAGCAGGCGTATGCTAATGGCTAGATCAGACCTAACAGCTAGAAGCGAATTCTATGGGCAGGCGACATCAGTCGAAAACAAAGAACACAGGCAAGGAGTCAAAACTAGGGAACAAACACAATTAAAACGTTTGGTCTGCTGCACAGGGCAAAACAGTGCATTGCAAAAATGATCATTGTGACGCGTCTGATAACGACCTTGGCTGAAAATGGCTGAAGCTGTGCTGACTTGTGCAAAGGCTGATGGGAGGTGACCAGCTGGGAGGTGAGCAGTTTCTGGGACTTGGATCACTAGAAAAGATTTCTATATTCTATTTCTATTTCTATATTTCTAAGATTCTTGTTATAAATCTATTATTCAAGTAAAACAACATTGAAGTGATACACATCACAAGTTAGGCTTGTTTAAAGAAGAGAGATATGTAAATAAAGTAATATTAGAAATTTGGATGGTGATGCCTCCATTTTTAAGAGCCAAGCTTTTATAAATCCTTATTAGACTAGGTTTGATTCAAGTTATTGTCATTACATATGCACAAGTACAAGATGACGAAATGCAGTGTCTATATATATATATATATATATATATATATATATATATATATATATTAGATTATATATATAGATTATATATATATATTGCTTCTATATATGCACTTGTTCTATTAGTGCCTTCTAACACATAAATCTCTCTGCGAACACATTTATTTCACGCTTCAAATTTCCCCTTAATAGCATTAAAAAGAGAAGCTCTTGAGATTTCTTTGTCTCAAACGGCTTTTGCAGAGCAGCTGCAGTTTTCTGCGCCTCATCCAGATCCTGAAAGAATATCTAGAAGCGCTCAGGTGTTCCTCTGGTACGAGGGGGGCCGTGCTTTGATATAACCTAAAATCACACTTCACTTACTTTTAATATCACAATCACACCCAGCCCAGATGGACATAATTACAGACTGGTTTTATTATAAATGAACCCTGCCTGGCGGTTTGGGCTGTGTGCAGCTTTGAGATAAAGGATAAAGGATTGCTTTTTGCGCTGTGTCGGCCCACTGACCCGTCAGCAATTTCAGATTGCCTTAATGTGAAAATCTCCTCATCTGCCTTAATTACCCCCTTACAGTGGGACATCTACAATTACTGTGGTAATCACACAAGGGTCCGATGGGGCATAGACCCTGCTTTTCCACTCAGAATTACTCCGTCTCGTAGCAAGTTTCAGCGTATTGACCGTCTTTGGTTGCTGTTTGCTGTGGTTTGATGTTTGGAGATCACGGGCAACATCTTAGACGTTTATTTGCCTTCTGAGTGTCCCTTTTGTATGCTTACAGGATTTCTTGTGAACCTGTCCTTCACCGACTAACAAAGTCGATTGACAAAATGTACTTTGGAGTCTGGCAATGGACACAAAGACCAACAGCTGGGGAAGAGATTATAGCACATCATCTGCTAAATGTTCAAGGTACAAACGATCACACAGAGACTGTTAAATCAAACCTACGTGTGAATCTCCTGCCAGAGACGCAGTTAAAAAATATCACAGCATGCGGATTCTGTTTGCAGATGTGGATTTGTGCAATTGTGTTTTATTTGTCTTCCATCCTAATGCTTTCGTCTGCTATCAGACAAAGCAGTACTTCACTTTTGCTCGCCGACTGCTGACACTCCTTCCTCTAAGCCTTTGTTTAATTGGTGGTTCAGAAAGGGCCAATTCGAGATCCGATCTGGAAACAAATTACACACATGCAAAGGCAATGCATTTCAATCACTTTTCTTGTCTGCTTCACAGATTTGCTGTGTGTCACGCTGCTGCTGCACTCACATACAATACGACTGATGTGTATGTCCACGTGAAAGTTATTCACCAGTTCTTCATGACCCAGATGTGAAATACAATTTGTTTTATAAAAACACAGCTCAATAAAAAGCGTTTCATTTGTTCCTTCAACCCTAGGTAAATGAAAATGCGTAAAGATGTGACAAAGGCAATCTGGCTACTTTGTTGCGTTTGTGTGTTTGTTATGTAGTCCACTTGTTCAAGGTGACTTGTACATAATGCGAGCAGTCACAGTGTACCGAAACAGATCTAATTGTTGAGAGAGAAAGGCAATAATCCCATAGTTCAATGCGCTGTAGCTAATTGTCATGGTAGATTCACGTCCATGAACAAAAATACAATTTTGCAGATAATGTAGTGAATACAAAGCCGTTTGTTCCATGTTTAGTTTCATTTTGCAAATTTTAGAAAGCAAAAGAGAATTAAGCAGGCAGTTTAATACAAACTAATTATATTGAAATTAAAATTATGCATTAAAACTACATGTTTTGGTGTCAATCCCAGACTGATGATGTGGCGCACATAGTGCATTTTGTTGTAATGTAATGTTGTAATAACAATGAAGTGTGTGTGTGTGTGTGTGTGTGGGTGGAACAGGAATACACACACACACACACACACACACACACACACACATTTTTCTACACTGTGTGTGTTTAAGGCTTATTAGCTTTGATTAGCTCGAGTAATGTTTGTGACATTGGACTAAATCAAAAGGTTTGGCTCTATCAGAGAGGTGAGTAAACAGGAACAAGTTTTCTTGAGCGTTGACCACATCATTATTTACCGTTTGCTTTTTAAAATGCCTCCCTGTGCTGCCTTAAATTATGTAGCGCATTTCTCATTAATGCTTGACATAGGCAATGTCTGTGACATCAAAACAATTTGCTGTTTGGAAACAGTCACGCACTGAATGTACCTAATGTGTATGTGTATGTGTGTGTGTGTGTGTGTGTGTGTGTGTGTGTGTGTGTGTGTAGCCATCATGTGAATACAGTGTTTACATGAGACGGGCTTAGGTGTCTTGCTGACAAACTCAGCTCACTTAAAGTGATATATTTTGACATATTTTTTTTTTAATTGAATACAAAATGTAGAGATCCAGCAAGTTTTAAGTGAAAGCATGGAGACTTTTTTTGCTTTTAAAGCATTCATTCTTTCTAAACATTCTTCCCCAGCCGATACCTTCCGTGCGAAAACACCAGCATTTTTATTTATTCATGTCATGATGAGTGGATTTTGCCATTTGTGCCACTTTGCATTTCTCTCCCCATTCCATGTTGATGCGCCTCGGCAAACACCAGCACCAAATTGCGGCTTAATAATGCCCCTTTTCTTTTCTTGTCAGCCCCCTTAGTACCTCGCGCAGCCAGTTCCCACTGTGTTAAAGCCGCCACTAAGCTTTTAATATTTCTCCCTCTGTTTGCAGCTCCGGCTATAATGGCTGACCCACGCTACACTGTAGGGACCAAAGCTCAGAGGAAATCTGCCGCTCTGCTTTTAATGAGAACGGATCAGATCAATCGCCTCTGCTTTTCTCCCTGTCAGCGTGACAACCAGTCTCAATAGAGATTAGCTTCTCTGCAGTGTCGCCAGAAATATGTGAGGACGTCGTGTTTACCCGAGCTGCCTTCTTTACCCCCTCCACATCATTTACTGGGTTTCTCACTGTTGCATTCCATCTCTTTGCTGGGATGTCGAACCTTCATTTACCATTTCAGAAGCTCATCTGATGTATGTTTCTTTTACGGTAGTGTTAAACACATACTATTATATCTAGTGTATCTCAATGGTTAGAATACATTTAATTGAATGTAGAGTATTTTGCCATGGCTTGACTTTTGGCATTTTTAAGTTTTTAGTGATGAAAGGTGAGAACATTTGTATCTGCTTTTTTCACCATTTTTTTTTCAAATAGAAATTCCAAAGAGAAAATTCATACTATGCATATTGAAAAGGCATTTTTCAGTCCATAGAACATTCAAGCAACAATTACAAGAATTGTGAAGTCATGTAATGCTAAATTTATGAGAATAAGACTTTTGTCGTCTTTGCACTTGATAACAATTAGAATTTAAAAAAGAATTGCAAAAAAGATTGAATTATGTTTTTCGGCAGCTTTATTACTCCTGCAATTGTGGGATCAAGACTTCTGATTGATAACATAGGGGTTTTAGGGTGTTTGAATAGTGCTTTTCCATCGCAAATTCAGGTGCTTTTTTCCTTGTGTGGTGCATGTATTGTCTTATGTTGAAGAAAGAGTGTAATTTGCCGTTGGAATATGACTTAAGGTGCAGATTAACATTTTTTTTCAGTATGGGAGTCTCATGTGTAGCACCATGTTTTGTGCAATCACATTTTGCCCGTGATTGATTGTTCCCTATTTCTTACCTCTTTTCTTCTATTCTTAATCCTACCATCCACTCTCTCTTCTCTGTTTTCCTCCTGGTGTTAGGAGGATGAATCAATCATTCAGAGAGCTCAATACGGAGCAGTGAGCTGTTAAGGCAGTCTCTGTGGTCCAAGTCTACAGACATAAGAAACTTAGTTTGAAGAAAACATGTATTAAGTCCTTTTCAGAAACTATATCAGACCACTTAAGAAAATCACTTAACAATTTGATTTCATTTGTAGCAAAATTATCTAAACCCCTGGGTCACTATGGTGTATGCAAAACCCCTTTGCATCTAAGTGTGTTCCTAAACTAAGTGTTAACCTATTAATACATTGATTAGACAGACCGAAAAGCAAAGAGGCACCCAATACATGCAAAAGTGCAAGACTGATGAACTATTAAAACAAATCTATCTCTTTTTAAATTACATTACAGTACAGATATTGGCAACATGTCTTGGTCTTGGTCTTTGTCTTGTCATAGTCATAGTGATAATCATAGCCATTTACTTAAACATCAACAACCTGACAATCAAATAAATAAAAAGCAACAATTTCCCTTACATATTTACATGTGCGCTTTGAGACAGTTAAAACAGTGAAAAGGGCCCTACAAATAATAATAATAATAATTGAACCTTTATTAGTCCCTCAGTGGGGAATACTCATAATATTATTATATTATTAACATTAAAAGTAATTTTAAGCTTAAATCTAAGTCAAATGTCTAGTGAAGGAATGTGTCCCTCCCACAAACTCCTATACAATGTGTTGTTACGTCCCCGTATAATGTCTAGAGGTTCCTCTTCAGGAAGTGGCAGGCAGAAAACAACAAACAAAAATCCCTCTAACTTAATTGGACGTCTAACTAAACTCACACGCATAAATGAAAAGAAATAAACAACATAATTCTACACTACCTCCCTGACTAACCAACAAAAACAGGAGAAAACAATGTACAATAAACAAAAGAGCCGGTGGTCTAATATTCTATCCTACACATGAGGATTTCCTACATCGCTCTACGCGCATGCGCGCTACAAATACATACACTTGTGCAATGATGGTAATTATTCTTTTAATATCCTTTAAGCGATTACATTTATGCATATATGAATATGTATATATGTTATTGTATTTGTTTTATAACAATTAAGATAGAACGCTAGGTTTCCTGACTCCACATTAAGCGAGCACGTCTTGCGTTCGTCAGCTTTTATATTTTTTTATATTTTTCTAGATAAAATTTTGAATATGGAAACTACACTCTCAAGGTTTCTGAGCAGGATTTGTCTTTACAGTCATGCAAATGGTACATTTTGTTACATTTTTCAACGTTCGTTAAAAATGTTTAAACTTCACCAAACTTTATTCTTTATATTCTTCATTTCATTTAGTATGATTGTATAATTACCACTGTTACATTCTAAGATATAGGATATAAGATATAACTTTCCGTTTTAACTTCCCGATGTGGCCAGAACATGACGCAATTATATATCGCGCGTGCGCAAAGCGCAATGTAGGAAATCTTCATGTGTAGGACAGAATTTTAGAACACCGGCCGCTTCCTTACTGTTCCTTAATGCGATGCTCTGTGAGCAGAAGCTCCACTTTGATCAACACGATCTTATACACACGACACGACTTTCGGCCAGACAACAGCGTCAAGTTCACAAGCACCACAAATATGCGCAACAACACTTGGGAGTGAGCAGAGTCTCTCGTGCTGGTAAACTCCGTCATGGCTTTTGTGAATGTGCCCGGGTCATCAGGGTAATCAGCGGCAGGTGTTCGCAGCCGCTTTCTCTCCTCCGCACCTGGGTGAGCGACAGCGTCACGGAGAGAGAGAGAGACCAGAGCGCACGCGCAAAACAAAATACACAATCCCAAATGAGGATCGTAACAGTGTCATGTGACTTTTTCTCTGAGATAACAGTGTGTTTGTTAACAGTGCGCTTCCTAATTCCAGACATTTACAAACATTAAATTACATTTAATTTAATTACAGAAAAATAATTTCCAACAGCCAATAACCTTCATTATGTGTGACACCACATGATCACTTTGTCCATAATTAAAAAAATAATTTTATATATATATTTATATATATACACACACACACACACACACACACACACACACACACACACACTATAAAACCTCTAATAGAACGCCATGGCGGTCTATTTTTTCAACTCTTCTGTCAGAGGGGTCGTTAGGGTGGTGGCACTGTTCTCAACATGTTGGTGACAATGTCATACAATGATGACTCGTCTCACTTTTGACATTGAGAATTTCACATGCAGCAATGGCATTGATTAGCAAGCAGCTAATTTAATTGAAAATCATGGATTTGTCACGAGCTGTCCCGCCCGTCACTGTTTTGTCCCCATTGTGTGTCGGACTTCAGTTCCCATGTGCCCTTGTTCCCAGTGTTTCCGTGTGTAGTCACGTGATTTGTCCGGTCCACCTGTCATTCATTGTACCTCGTTTGTAGTTATATTTAAGTCCCACCTGTC
Organism: Paedocypris micromegethes; assembly: GCA_028031935.1. NCBI lineage: Eukaryota > Metazoa > Chordata > Actinopteri > Cypriniformes > Paedocypris > Paedocypris micromegethes. The sequence continues at coordinate 18,134,754 of CM051500.1, forward strand.
CCTTTGTTCCTTGTCCGTTATTATCGTCACCACATTGTAGTCTCGTGTGTTTCCCCTAGTTGTTCTGAGTTCTGTAGTCTTCGTCTGTGTGTCGTCAATAAACCTTCGTTGCATGTTCCCACGATCTCCGGCTCCAGTCTCCTCCGAAGATCGTGACAGGATTAGTATCAGGTATTACAGTATTGTTCAAATTGTATGAAAACATCTTTGCCCGTGAATCTACTGGTGATCATCTAATTTAACATGCCATTATCTGATTTTATACATGGCCTGGAATGTTATATAAAAAAAAACGTATGTGCACAAATTCTGATAGAGTTTTGGCTCAGTGGACTGTAAAACTGATTCAATGCGTTGCTCATTCATTCACCTCAAATAATTCCTATTATAATTAGAAATGGTCTTTTTTAACATTACATTAAATGCCTTGTGGTGCAGAAACCTTCCTGAATTAGGTAATTCGAAAACTGGATGTCAAAAATAAATGGGTCCCTTGCAGCAAACGGCTAGCTGGTTAACTGATGTTAGCATGCCAAAAAGAAAAAAAAATATGCCGCATGCGTAATTTATGGAGTTCGTAAGCCGTGAAAGAAAAAAACAAGAACCAATTGTCGCATTGGCAATTTCACAGACCCTGCAGTTTTTGCCAAGCATTCAGGAATCGCCAATCCTTAGCAAAGTGTCTTCATAGAAAATCCATTATAATTTACACAATAGAAACAAATTGTGCAAGGAAATTAAGAGTAGATGTTTAGGATGTATAATTTTGCCAAATTTAAATTGACTTAACATGAACAGAAAAACTTCATATTGTCTGCAGTTTAGGATTAAAAAACAACAACAACAACAACAACAACAACAACAACAAACAGACAGTGCACACCAGTTCTGGTGTCTAAAACCCTGGAAGGTCTTGTTGTCACTGTTGTAGTCTTTGAGGCTCTAAGTCTACTTTATTTACCGGTACTGACCCCCACTTCCCTCCAACACACAGCTCTTTAATTACCCTGCCCCATCGATTGCCACTATCTGGTCTTCCCTCCTCCCTCTGTCATGCAGTCTGCCCTAATGAACAATTTTTATCCCTTTGCTGCCCCAGGGGGAGTCAGAGCCACAGAGCGTAGATACGAGACATTATGCTGCAATGTCCTCAGCACGCAACATTCCAGGATACAAAGATAGATTCATGACTCATTCTCCACTTCTTCAATGAAGCGATTGGGCATTGCGTTGTGATGCATGATGCCGGATTTCACTGGGTTTGACTTGGTTTTTATGATTGGTTTTTAAGATCCATGTTTTTTTTTAATCCAAGTTATCACTCTGCTAAAGATAAGATTTTTTAATACTATTATGAATTATTAAGTACAAAAAATGGACCAATTTAATTTTGCAAAATGTTAATAATTAGAATAAAAAAATTAAACAAAACGCTGTTGCCATCTTGTAGGGATGTTCTGTGTGTAGTTTCTCCTTGTGCACGAATTGCACAAATTTTCCTCCCATACATTCCAAAAGCCGGTCTTGTCTGTAAAATTCCTTATTGGTGAGAATGTGTGTGTGTGTCCCACTCTGTGATTGGTTGTCCACCATTTAATGGTGTGTGTCCCACTGTGAGGCCCAAATTGCTGGGATTGGCAGGGAAGTGGTTCAGAAATTGTATGAAAGGATGGGATTAATACAAACTGAAAATAGTTAGGTGTTTGTGAGTTGAAAGGCTAAGGTTTAAATTTATGTCTCTTGATAAAATATTACATATGGAAGTCTGTTGTTTCATTCGAATATCCTCGAAATTTAATAAATACATTTTAAATAAATAAATAAAAATAGATTGCGGGATAATTTGGTCTCTACACAATGAAACGCGTTTAAAAGGTTAACCTGTGTTTTACGAGTGTTAATAAGGCATTCACTTTTAAAGTCTTCTCAAAACTATTTTACCTATTTATTGATTAGCATATTTGCTTTTTGCAATCATGATTTGATTAATATTTTGTTTGTTTTCTGACAAATTTTAACCCAAAACTTCATGTCACACATTTTGTTTTTGGCAAATAGCCTCTTCCCCACTTCGGATGTGATGTCACATAATAGGGTAAATGTTAGTGGGTAAGCAGGTGAAAGAGAGAGGGAAGGATCGGAAGAAAAGGTGAGGAAGTTCTTTATAATGAGCATGTCTGATGAGGGAAAGAGTTTCAGGCCTTTTGCATCACAGTAGTGTGTAGAGTATGAAGACTTACATGGGATTGTTATGGATAATATTTTTCTTTTCAGCGGTTAAAAAACGACATCCTTCACAAATATTGTCTGTGCAGCGAACACAAAAATAACCAAATTAGATTTGATAATCAGATTAGATTACAGAAATGAATCATTCTCTTCATTCAAGATCTCCCAAAAGTGAAATGGGATAAAGCTCAGAATGCAATAACCCGATTTACATTCAACTCATGGAAAATTAACAAAAATAAATAAATAATAACCTCAATTCTAGACCAAGGCTGACTCATGTGGCCAATACAGATATTCTTCCCACACACAAACACACACGCATATAAATAATATTTAACAATTTATTCTGCTTTTGATGCCGTGCAGAAGATCAAACTGTCTCTTTTACAACCTCTCTTGTTTCAGAAATGAAATAATTGAGCAAACTTATTGCGAAGGAACTATTCTGTTAACATAATTTTTTTTGTCATATCGTTCCATCAATGCCAGGTTGCCTTTATGTTTCCCCCTGTTCTTTGGCTGCTGGCTTCTTCTGTTCTCTTTCTTCTTGGACAGCGAGGGGGAACCGAGGGAGAAATAAGAAAGCATTTATGTGAAGTGATCTTTACACGTCCATCCTGAGGGGCTAGTACTGTGATGAAGAAATGAATAATGAATATTTAAAATGAGAGTAAGAGGGCAAACATTAGAAAGGGGTATCCTAGACTGAATAATTACCTCTTCAGCTTCCTGTTCAGACGTCTAGAAGTCTGAAAGTCAACTTCAGCTTAACTCAAAGGTATTATAATAATCAGAAATTTCAAACAACATGTTGATTAAAAGCGGCTTACCGTAAATGTACTGTACTTAAGACAACAACAGAACCATCATCTGTGACTAGTCATTGTCAATGTCAAAAAAGAAAGCTAGACAATTTTCTTACTTTTCTTTTAAATAATCCATTCTTTGAACAGACAATAAAGAATTGAGACACTTTGTTGTTGTTTTTAAATATGAGTCAATAAATAACAACATTAGAAAATATAGTATTTCATAGGCCCCACCTTCCCATATTTAAAAGGGACCTTTTGTTTTTTACCTGCCCTTAGGGTGGGATTTAAACTTTAATCAGGGGTCTGAAAACCTCCTGTAATTTGTGCCATGAAACATCCCTCTCCGCTCTTTCGCAGACTGAACTCTGATCGATCTGGAGTAATTGTGTCAATAACGAGTGCCTTTACTTCCTTTCCCACTAGTGTGTGTTAGATATCATCGTACGGTTCCTTCTTCCTGGAATATTCACAGCCATCTTGAGTTATAGGTTATAGGTACAAATTCATTGGATTAATGGATCTACAGATCCAATCCATCCCTGTCGCAGAGTCCTCTTATATTACTAGGAATCCTAGCAGGACTATGTGTCAAGATCATTCTTTGCAATTCATCTCTTTGAAAGCAAAATGAATGGCTTAAAACAAGTTATACCTGAACTTTAATAAACATTAAACATTTGACACATTTTAATTCACACATTTAATCTCCTTTAAAAAAATCTCATAACATGCAGTCATGTCAGAACTGTGCTTTCGTTATGTCAGAACTGTGCTTTCGTTCTTTCTCTCTCTCTCTCTCTCTCTCTCTCTCTCTCTCTCTCTCTCTCTCTCTCTCTCTCTTTCTCTCTCTCTCTTTCTCTCTCTCTCCCCTCTCTCTCCCCTCTCTCTCTCTCTCTCGATTCTCCTGCTACTCAGAAATGGCTTCGGTGCTCAGGGGAGACACTACATTCAAAGTCCAGTCACACTGATGGCATTTTAATTGTGTTCCTCTGCCGATTAACTGAATGTGATTGGCCACCACCATCTACCGCTCTGAACCAAACAGATATACACATAAGTAAAAGAAGTAAAGTAATTAAAAAGTATTCTAATCAAAAACAAAGAGAAGAACACAGACTAATTGAAATTATTGACCCGGGAGCAGCAAGGAGCAACTGTAGTTCGATTACCGGGACGTTTATCTGACTGCGTCTTTACTCTACAGATAGGTTTTACTTAAAGCTGGCTCTGCAAACCAATGTACCAGTCATGTTGGAGCTGTAGGTTAAAAAGTCTCAGTTGTGGTGGATGGGTCAGATATCTAAGAGGACCTTGTTTTCCTCAATATCCATCGCAGCTGATTTGAAAAATTATTGTCTTGGTTGCAGTTTTTGATGAAAGCTACTGACATCTTGCAAATGCAAAATGAAAATAAAAAAAAACCTTTTTTTTTATCCTGACAAACAAACAAAACACTTCTCTCCAAGGACTTTTTCCAAGATTTTTTTTTATGCTATGAAGACAAGAAATCATAGCAAGAGAAATAAAAAGCACCACTTATGGACTTTGTTACTAAGTATTATTTGTCTACTTTGTACTTGTACTGAGTATCAACATATGAGCAACTTTTACTTGACAACATTTTTGATTGAGTAGATGTACTCTTTACTCCACTACATTTGAATGGACACTTACCGTTACTTGTTACATTGTGATTGTGACAGCAAGTCGGCATCTTTTTCTACCCTTTCTTTTTCATCTTTATCTTTTACTCAAGTATGGTTTTCAGGGCCTCTTTATACTTCTATTACATGTTTTGCCTATATACATTCATCTGAGAAATGCAAAATTTATATTAGTAGAATAACTATACATTAAAACACCGGTTGTTATGATGTGTTTTTCCATTCTTTTCGCTTTTGTATTAAGACTTTCCAACCATGCTGCTGAGATCAAGCACTAGTCTGGCAGAGGATATGATATCTGTGATATCTGAAGTCCCAGTTGGTTTTTGGTTCCTCGGCCAGTCACGCTAAGCCAAAGTGTGCCTGACAGGCATTTCAGCATTATGCACTAGGCTTTTCTGTTCTTTTACACAAACCCTGGAGAATCCAACATATAAGGGCCTTTGCAAACACCGGCTGCAAACATGCAACGCAAGCTCCTTGCAAAAAGAAGATGTTTGGATGTTTAAACTGAGGTTGTCTGTGCATGTGGTCGCTTTTGTGTTCTATGAGTGTGTGTCGAGATACGCATCTGATCATTTTGTCAGGGGATTTTTTAATTGAAGAGATGAGACGAGATGCAATAATGCTGCACTGTTCTGAGAGGGCCTGTGGGGTTTTGTTTAATTGAAGCATAACAGTTGGGTTTCAAAGGACGTTTGCAAGACAGAATTGACTTATTTTTGTCTTTCCGAACAAAACAGATTTTCTCTGTCTCTTTTTTTGTTTTGTGAAAAACAGTAATGGGAAATGTGAGAGTACTTGTATGCTGTATTATATATATTAAAACAAATACTAAATGCCGTCGACTTCTGTTAATTGGGACACATTGGAACACGACCATTTTGCAACAATAAAGCGGCACAAATTTGCGGTATAAGATATGATTTGGACTTGGGTTGCCAGTTAAATACACACACACACACACACACACACACACACACACACACACACACACGGACATCAGGACGTCTCAGGGCGTCTCCAACAGCAAAGCCATTACTGGGCTTTGACCTTTCTTCAAAAGGAGCCCATGGGACCTTAGAGATTATGTTGCAACCCAATTGTATAGATTTTACTATATGGCTGCATTGCAAAAAATGAGCAATTCTAATAATCTCTTTAATCCTTTATACTTTAAGTGGTAGTTCTATATTTCATGCCTATTTATCACATAGTATTTTAGTATATCTACACCACAGTTTTTTATAACAATTACAGAAAGTACTCGCCTTGTAAAATAGTTTGAATTGAATTCTGAACACAGATTTATTTTAGAGTACATTTTTGTATTGGATTCAGATTACAATACATTTTATAATGAATTAAAATTAATACTTTTATTTATACGTTTAGTCATTTTATTTATCTAAAGATTGATTATCTAACTAAGTCATACCACTCACAATTCTAGCGGCCGCAGTGAGTTCTGGGAAATGTGGTGTCCCACCTTGACCATCGTGTTCATGCATCATTCATTACTGCTCTTAAATTATTGCCAGTGTTCCAAGGGTGAATTAGTCCCATTAGCCTTCCAGGTAAACATTCCGCACATAGTTGTGTTGCTTTCAAGATTTTAAATGATCCGATGAGAGTTATGGTGTGCAGATGTTTACACCTTACTGTGCCGCATTAGTATTGAACTTGGAAAAAGGATGCAGTCTTATCCACTGCCATCTGGAACTGTTTGGCAACCTGAATAATTTTCACAGTACATATCAGATTTGTGAACTAGACCATAAGCTTGATAAGAATGCAAGCAAACTTCCTTATCTGGATGCCTTTTTAAAGCACCAATATTGAGTCATTTGTCAATTTCAGAATGCAGCACAGGGTAAATTTGGTTTATTGCTCCAATAAAATGTCAATTTATTTCATTGATTTGTTGTAGAAATGAGTGGTCTGTGTTTAGAATGTTTAATTTTTAACCAAATATCAAAATAATTAATTTGAATATCACCAGATAATACAATCAGAATTTATAATATTTTTTTCAAATACCCCATTAGCAAAATTGCATTGCTCTTACAATATGTGCTAACTCTGAAATCACAGGCACACACTCACACACACACACACACACACACACACACACACACACACACACACACACACACACACACACACACACAGAGTCCATCTTCTTGACTTTCTCTCAGACCCTCTAATTCTGCACTATGTAGCTCCATTGATTGAACAGCAACTTTAATAGCTTTCAAATACTGCAACCAATCTGAAGTGGATCTCTGAAGCATGAAGAGAGATGGACCCCTAAAGATTAACTCTCAGCACCACTCACCTATAACATGCAAGTTTTAGTGACGCTCCTGCACGTTTGTCGATTTTTCTCACGTTGGCTCTTTACACTTCCACACGCTCACGTTTTTCCTGAATACTGACTTTAATCCGTGTGCTGTTTGTGAACCTCTTGTCGTCCCTAGATGACTTCACACCTTGAAATTCAGTTCTGTGTTGCCGGGAAGGTGTTGATGTTGTGAAAATTGTATGGTGGTCAGTTCTCAGTGTTGACCGCCACATTGTCCCCTTCACAAAGCCCCGTTGGGCTAAAACAACAGACCTTGTACGGACCCTACGAATAAGACCTTAAGCATTGAGCTTGTGGGCTTCGCTTGCATTTGTGTGCCATTTTTGTCTTCAGGGTTTTGCAGGGCTCAGTTAGAGGTCTGTCAGAATTGTTTCTGGGACCAGCTCCGCTACGGGACAGTGGAGCGGCTCGTGTTGTGCACTTCCAGGGTCACTTTGGCTTGTCTTTTCAAAGGCTGACTGTGACCGGCCTGCACACAGTGAAAAAAGCTGGAGTAAAATAAAAGGCAACCTTGGGAGCAGGAGAGCAACATATGGCATTTGAGTGCTCCCATTACACTCTGTCCCTCTCACTTTCGCTGGCATCCACAAGGGTCCTTCAATTTACCACTATTACACTTTGCTACAAAAAGCGGCTTTTTTGCACATAACATCTGTCGCAAACCCTCAAAGTCCAATTTTGCCTTGGACAGTTGAAACAATAGTGAGAAATTCTTTTTGCAACTGGACGATCAAATCAGGTGACATATTGGTCTTTTTGTGCAAAAAAGTTGCAAAACAAAATGTCTTGATTTTGTGCATGTACTGCTGTTTTTGACCCTAACATCAGCATGAGTTAAATACTCTAATTCTTTTAATATTGGATACTTTACGACTTTCACTCAAGTGATGACTTGGAACAAACCTTAAGTGTGCTTTTCAGGTACATTTACACCTCTGTATCTGTCATGTAATTATAGTATTTTTAAACTGAGCAATGTTTAAAAAATGTATGTGATGCAAGACATGTTGTATTTGTGCAATATGACTTTTTATTTTTTGTTATTTTTTGCACTTTTGACTTTCATTAATTTACTGCTTGACTTCAGGGAGAATTTCATTGTCGTAGCTTTAATGAACAGTATAGGAAATGCAGTTCCACATTTTTATACTTTATAGACGCATTGGTGACTGACGGATGGAACGTATTTTGAAAATGAGATTTGGAAATGTTGACAAAACATTTTTTGTAGTCATTTAAACTCGTACAGCTTGGTGGCATCTATCTTCATATGTTTTTGATGCTGTTGTATGCAAGTTCGGTACATGTGTACACGTGTGCGCAAAAACATCTGATTAGATGTCCGATATGCCAATAAAAGCGCCAAATTCAATCTGAGAAAAAATTATTGGATGACTTTTTAAAAAAAAAGTATATTGGTATTATCTTTTATCTGTGGCCTTGTGATCTACTCAGATTGCCGTTCATTCACAATCGACGTATTGAGCACCCCTGGTCAGGAGAAAATGCGGGGTTGACTTCATCCTCAACTCTGGTTCTGGTGTCGCCCAAGATCCCTAGAGACTGCAGCTGATAATTGGTTGAAATCCCAGTGGACAAAGACACTGGTTTAATCTGGTTTGCGTGTAATTCTAACACCTTGTCTGGCACTGATAGGTCCAAATTAAACTCTGGCTTTGAGACAAACAGCTTCAAGGAAAACGGAAATCTCGAGCTCTAACAAACCAAAACGTTTATATTAGCACTGATGAGTTTAATACAATACCATTATTCATTAGTAATACTGATTTTACAGATACATGCACACACCATATGAGTTTCGTGTTTCTTAAACACATTAAATATAAGCTGCTACTGTCACAAACATGCAAGATGTATCTGGGATTCTCATCTGTTATTCCGAGCAAGGCACTGTCACATAGAAAGAAAAAATACACATGCATAGTAACGTATATATCTAGACGCTTGACAGCTGCCAGCCCTCACAGCTTTGCAGACGCTGACGTTTGGATGTTGTAGAAAAGCAAGAAAAAAAAAAGAAAAATCTTGTACTTTGAAGAGCTGGCACTTTTACGGTGTTCTGTATCTGTTTTGTGAAGTTTTGAATCAATTTGTTTGTAACTAGCATTTTACCCGCCTCCTTTAGCTTTAGCTGTAGCGCTCTGTCTTTAGATAATAGTTCAAGTGCGCTAAACATCTCATCTTGAACGCGCTGACCTTTAGGCTGAACTGTCATAGCGAGGCCTGTCAGTGGTGCTCTTCAGTGCTGTCACTGCTCTAAAATGGAGTAGGAGTTTGGAGGATCCATTCCTGGATATGGCTTGGTAATGAGCGATAGCTGTTTTTGGCTTAGTTTACGGGCATCCCACGGTAGATAAATGGGGATCCTGACTGTGCAACGTAAACAGGCTCAGCCTACAAGCTGCCAATAGAGATCAGGTTGCAGTATGAAATTAAAAATATGCACTCTATTATTGCTTGTCTTTTAATCCAAGGTGCCACTGATTCTGCTGCTCTGTGTATATTTGGAGACAATGTACACAGCCGAATAGCTCAATTAGATTGCTATTTTGCTTTTAGGCTGTTGCTTTAAAACGCATGTAAAAACCAAAAGTTCCCTCACAAGAAATGTTCAACTTTAGGGTAAATAAGGCAACTTTTAGTCCCGAAAAGTGTACACCTTTTTCTTTATTCAATTAATTAGTTGTCTGAGCATCAATTTGAACTTCTTAAAAAGGACCCATGGTTAAGCAAAACTACTAAATCACATTGATATCATATTAAAATACCTATTTATCAAGTAGTTTTACTTTTTTGTGTGCAATGTTAACATCTGTAGAAATCTCAGGGTTGTGAATCAATCTCTATGGTCTTTTGGCCCTTGAGCTGCACAATGATGGTGAAGCTTAATGATTCAATACATCAATACACATCTTCCTGCAAAGGGTACTTATCCTAAGCCAAGGAATAGTGGCATTTGAGGAAAAGTCCACATGACACATTATAGATGATGAGAGGTCATGTGTAGAGGGCATGGCCATGAGCTTTCTGGGGGCTTTTGTGACTTTTGATTGTGCTATCTGATAATGACTTTATTAAAATGCAGTTGGATGCTTTGCCTCACACGGGGTGGAAGGAAGAACGACAAAGTGGTTGGTTAGAAGCCAGGTTTTATGCTAAAAATAGTGTGACAGTTGGGTGGTTTCACCTGAAAAGCAAACACATACTCACCTCCTCTCTGCGTGTGTATTTTCATCCTGCTTCTCAGGTTTGTGTCGGTGTTTTTGTTGAGATGTGCTGTTCTGCAGTCTAATTACACTGTGGCTCTCACACTTTTCTCACAACGCTTGATTGTCTCTTCCATTTCCCCGTCCTTAAAGGTTTTATTCTGTCTGTCACGCAGCTTGCGCACACACATACGCCGCACACACAAAAACACACACCTAAGCCCCATCTACGACCGGCAGCGCTGCCGAGAGTGACATTTCGCCCACCGAGCGGTCAATTACAGGAAAAATCCATGACATTTATGCCTTTATCCATAAACGTAGGTCTCTGTAATTCAATGATGCTACCGCTCACAGACACAGGTGTTTAAATATAATACACAAACAAGCATTCACGTTAATTTACCAATAATTTTGCACTTCGTGTCTTTATTTCTTTCTGTCTCTCAAACCTATAATTAGAAATATCTTTCCGTTTCGAGTTTATTTGTTTAAAAAAATGTCAGAATCATATATTAAATCAAAATTGTATTCAAATAGTTATGAAAATGTGTAGCTAGTTTTTTAAATGAATTACAATAAACTCAAAAAATAATATTCACAATTTGAGAAACTACTTTTGTATATAGTATGACAAGTACAGTATGTTAAAATGGTTTTGGTTATTACAGAATGAAATAACAAAAAAAAAACATTGCTTCCAAATACTAGAAAAAAAAAGAACTGGTTTTAAATATGAAGGCTTGTGTGTCCTTTTAAAGAAAAAAGCAAATTTGAATTTGAAATCCCACCGACTCATGGTCCTTAAGGTGGGGGGGGGCTTTGAATTGGGACTCAAACTCGAATCTTGAACGATAAGCCGATAGCTACCACTGAACCACCATGCCAGACAATAATAATTTAAACAGATTCTGATTCTTTTTTTATTTCTCTTTAGATTCTGCTCACTGTTCTCATTAACTTGCTGCTTAGTTCTAATTTCAAGAAGTTTAAACATCTTAAATCCAAGTAATAGTTTGACTTCAAACAGGCATTAGCAAGTCACTCCAGCTGAACGAGAAACTGAATGTCCAAAGAAAAATTAGCATCTGATGGTTTAATTTTTTAGGTTTAACTTGGCTTTTTATTGGCCAGTGTGCTGTGCATGTGGGTGGGCTTAGGGGTTTTAAGACGAGCTGCAGATGATAACAGAAGCTTTTCACCATTCCAGCGCTAATTCCAAAGTGCTAAGAAATAGAAGTCTTACTCTATCTAATCTGATAAATTCAAAGGAGAAGGCGTAAACCATTCATGTAGAAACGTGAGATCCATATGGACTTTCATTCCTTTTAAGACATTTGCATAAACTTAGGGGTAAATACTTACTGATATGCTAATCTTCTTTTTCATTTGCATAACTTTCCCATTTGCTTGCACCACTAGAAGTCAAAGCTGCTATGTTTTAAAGTGTCACATTCCGATGGGAACATCCATGAAGGCTTGAGAAAAACAAGGAATCATACAAACAAACATGACACACTCTAGTCATAAATAATTATGTCAGCAGAGGTGTAATTGTGCCTGAAAACCATACTTGAGTAAAAATACAGATACATTACTGTAAAAAATACAAGTTGCCAATTTCAAGACTTGTAGAAGAGTTTACAATTTTAAAAGAACACTTTTAAGATATACACCAACGCATGTGAACAAGAACAAGAAACTCTTTTTTTCTTGAAATACTGGTTTTATTTTCTAGTAAAAAAAATGAAATTTTTCAAACAAAAAGTCAGTCTCAGTATAACTTAAAAGTCAACCACTATTTCACGTTCATGTGATTTAGCTCATAAATAGCATCCAGTACTTTCAGCATCCTGTGGATGGCCTCGTCCACCAAAGAAATTAATCATGGGAGAAAAATATGCAGACTTGTAGCACACAGTCACAATGTACTGTAACAAGTAATGGTGAGTGTCTAATCAAATGTAATGGAGTAAATGATACATATACTCAATAAAAATGTAGACTATTAGAAAGTAAACATTACTTATATTTTTTGCTACTCAGTACAAGTACAAAGAAGCCAAAATACTTAAGTAAAATAATGAAGTCAATTTACTCAAGTACTTTAGACCACTGTATGCCAGGGAACACATACAACGTGATGCACCACATCAAAGTGGCACTCTGATGTACATTTCCCAGTGATATTCCAATATGGCTTTGTCTTAACCTTTCTAACATTACAAAAAACGGAGTTATCTACTCAACTGTCTAAAACATAATTAACATTCGTCATGCAAGGGCATCCACATTTAGCATGCGTGGCACTTTGGTTTGCGTGTTTCTTTGTTAAAAAGAACATGAATCAATGTGGGGCTTTAAGATTACTGGGATCTTTTACCACATGATGCTGAGCGGGGTAAAAATATGGTGCGTATCTGATGTAATGCGCTTCTTATTTACTCTCATTTACGCAAGAGCAGAGCCACATTTAGTAAACAGCTGTCTGGAGTGAATATCACCCTTTATCTCAGTGTGAGACATTACGTTCTGGCCCCCAGAGAAACAAGAGCTCCAAGTTATGCTGGCAACATGTATAATGCGTTGTTGATATAATGGGATGTACAGTATGTTGTTTGGTGCTGAAGGTGCTTTAGTATTTGTCTTTCTTATTTTGTAGTTTTTGAGGGATTATGTTTGTAACTGAAAAAAACACCAACAGAAACAGGAAACAACAACAACAACAACAACAACACTAAACTTTATCACAGATCCCGGCTGAAAGCCGGTCAGGACTTTTGTTGAAATGTCACAGACTTTTATGTTGAAGTTCACCGCGTCGTCCTGGTTCCTTGTCACGTGTGTTTTGTTTAGTTTTTCCCCCCTGCGTGCGTTCGTTGTCCCTACCAGCTGTTTTCACGTCACTTCCCGTTTTCCCGCGATTATGTTTATTGTCTCGATTTGTTTCAGGTGTTCGTCGTTTGTCTCGTCATGTGTCATGTATTTAAGCACGGGGTGTTGTCACAGTCGTTGTCGCGTTCTACCGTTACGTTGGTTGTGTTGTGTCTCGTCTCGCCTCGAGTTATATTTGTATATCAAGTCTCATTTTTGGATTAAACCCCTTCACCAGGAAAGTTAACCTCTTGCCTCCCGGTATTTTCATGCTGTGCACGGGGATCCATACCCCTCCCGTCCTGAAACAACCAGCCCAATCTGTGACAAACTGGAGGCCAAAGACAATGTAGGACAATGGCTCATCTACAAACTGATCATTGGCCTTTCACAAAGCTCAGTAAACGTCCCCTTTAAAACATCCAATTTATGACTTCATCTGAAAATTAAACAAACATTTAAACTACTTTTAAAAAGCTTTTGCTGTTAAAAACATGTTTGAAAATCAAAAACTCATATACGCTACAAAAATTCACCTTCAACATCCTTATAAATCTTTCGTCTAAGCAAAATGATCTTTAAAGCTGGCTTTAAAAAAAAAATGTGAAAAACTCCTTTAGTTATGAGAGGACAAAAGCATATCGTTTTAAACAAATATGATTAATTATGACATGGTTTATTAATAGTAAAGCAAATATCAATTAAAGCAAAGCTCAAAGTCTATATATATAATATATATATATATATATATATATATATATATATATATATAGTATATACGATTAAATAATTTTGTGCCTTAGACCCCTCTGGGATGTGTGGCTATCTTTTGGGAGGGACAATTTGTTTGTCTGTGAGATTACCCTCTACACACTCCTGAGGGGATAAACCCTGAAGACGGACAGTGTCCTAATAGTATTTTACGTTTATCTGGGTACACCACTGTTCTGTGACTGTGTTTGCTTTTAGATGTTAAATCGTCACTCTAATGGAAACAAACATCAAGAATTGGGGTAAATTGGAAAATCTTTGCCCCCCTTTACATTGAATCCTGAGAAATCTCAAGGTCCCCAATGTAATTAGCTTCCAACAGGAGAAAGGGGTTCAGCGAAAGCCCCTCTTTACCTGCTCAAATTCACTCAAAACAATTGCATTATTTTATTACTGAAATCATCTTCAATTCACACTTGCTAACTCCCCTTGACCATGATGCTAATTGTATGTAACATTCACTCAATGCAAAATGCTTCTCAAAACAGAAAAAGCTACATATTACAAAACACACCAAAGACTAATCGGAATTTGTTTCATTGGCCAATTTTGCACAAGACAAGCAAGGAATTCGACTTGGTCGTAGTTCTTATGATCGTTCTCCTCTGTACTATAAATATACTCTAATATACAATATTTACACACAATCTACACATGAGATTGGCTTTTATGAATGTGTAATGTTGGGTGTTGATAAGAGCAACGGTTGTGATGAAGCTATTTAGGCTTTCACTATTTTGAAGCCATTTTCAAAATCAAAGTGATGTTCAAGTGTGCGAATCAAAGAACATATTTTTTTCCACATTTTGAATATTTAATACTGTGCATGTAAGCTAAATTGCGGTACAAAATTCTAGTATTATATATATATACCATATATATATATAAATTAATAAACAATGGTTTACAATTGACAAGGACATGCATTATGTATCACTTTTGAAGCGCTAGGGTTTTATGTTCCACTGTACAGTTCCATACACACTCTTCTAATTTCCATAAAGCACATCTGTCTGAAGACCCCAAGACAAACTCACCATTTTGGTGACACATGACAAAAAAATGTTTTCACTGTAAACTAAAAGCTTGTATTTTCCAGAAAAAAAATCTTTTTGACCTCTTTTTTTTCTAGAATGTACAGGTGATGAAGGTGGGAATAAGGGAGTTTACATGCCTCAGGGACGTGCAGTGCCTGTCTTAGATAAGGAGGATGTTTTCCCTCATCCCTATGCAGGGCTGGTGAAAATGGCTGCAGGCCAGGTCAAGGCACCCATTACCCATCAGAGACAGAAATCTTATCAAAACACAAGCTGTCAAATGTCCATCAGATGATATATAGCCAGTTTTGCGGTTGACTGTCTACATACTGTCATGTAGTAATGTTGCGTGCAAGTCTGAGGGACAAAATTGGACGGTTTAAGCATATGCGGTCTAAAGAGCAAAGCATTTAATCTTATCTGAATCTGTTGCTTAATATTCAGTGTTTTGACACATGCACAATGGATCTTTTACTATACAGTATATTTATAGGCCACTTTTACTGCATTATGGTTTTAGCAATTGTCTCAGCTATTCAATTTGTGATGCATTCAGTGAACATGAAGTCTAGTCTCTAGAACAACAGATTTAACTTGATGTGTTTTCTGATTGGTCAACAAATGAATGATTATGAATTGATTAAATGAGTATTTAATTGAGTATTGTGATTTAAAATATAATCAAACTACTAAAGGTATTTTGTTATGTTCGTCTATCTATCTCTGTCTGTCCGTCCGTTTGTCCATCCATGCATCCATCCCTTCATCTATTTATATTTATCTATATAATATTATCTCTCTATATAATATTATAAAACAAAAATCCTAAAATGCACTAAAATTAAGAGTATTAAAGGTACATTATACTTGTTTTAAATGTACATAAAGCAAAAAAAGAAATAAAATGTTTTGTTTTAATAAAAAAAATTAATGAATAATTTGTATTAATATTTTCTCATGATATTGTTACGACAATAAAAATCAGAAAAGCAGGAGTCTGAGGTGAGGAAAAACTTTCGTTTAATGATGAGCCTTGCAGAGAACTTTCATAGACAATGAAAGTGCAATGAGAATACATACACTGATGAGGAACAGGTGGCAACAATGAAACTGACGATTATACAGGCAAAGACAAAAACAAATGCTCCTGGGTAATGCAGTCCTTGTCCATGAATGTGACAGATAATTATTAATTGCATTAATTAAGCAGTAGAAATACATAAGTGAATATAATGAAAATATTCACAAAGAAATAGACCAAGACATTAAAAATGTGTGATTATCACTCAAAGCATGGCAAAAAAAAATATTTTTATTATTTGTAATAGCTCGTTTGCAGTTCCATTTTCATATTCTGCACTGCTTTTCAATTTCTCTGTCACATATAGCTAGAGCCAATCCTAGACATTCACTCCTCATCACACACGCATTTTGCATGTTTTGGGCTGTGGGAAAACAAAAAAAAAAACAGAGAACTGGAAAAAACCAATACATCTCTACAAAAAAGTCCAGACCAGGCCTTGAACAGGTCCTTGGGCAACGGTTCCCAATTTTAACATTATTTCGGCATTATTAGGAATAATTTTTTAACTTTTCTGTCACTTTCTGTGTCACTTAGCTACTTCTTTTCTGACTGGCCCTAATAGTCTATACTCCTCTATATCTGTTTCCATAGGGATGATTTTTTGTCCCTCTGAAAGGAAGACACCAAAAATCCAAAGGTCTCCAGCACTGTTATGTTCCTTTTTTCTTTTTCTTCCCTTGTTCCAGCTCCATCTCAATGTTCGTTTACTTCTCCATTTCTTTACTTTCCTCAAGATCTCTTCTCATCTTTCCTCTTCTCTCGTACTTCTTTTCATTTGCTCTTTTCTCTGTCAATGGACTGATTTCTTTTTATCCAGGAGCACAGCAAGATTAGGAGATATTGTATCATGGCCAAGACAGGCAAAGCCCCTTTCTGTCCCTGACATCTAATTAATGGTAATCCTTTAAGCTGCTGCTTGTAGAGCAGACCTCTTGGTCTCTGTCCCATTTGCAGTTGTAGAACGGAGAAAAGAGGAGTGTTTTGGACGAAGTGAGGCATCGTGTCTTCTGCCCACTCAGCACGTCCAGCCTCATCTCCAGTTTTCTGTAGGAAATCTATTTGCCCATTCAGGAGTGTGGTTTTGGTTGTGGTGCACAAGGCTTTGAACGAACTTGTGTCCAATTTATGCTTATACTGCAACAAATATGAATACAGTACACTGAGAACAGTATATTTCATATATTCAATATATTTGACTATTTCAAGACCAGATTAGGACTAGTTCAGTGAAGATTATATTATTTTCTGTAGACCAATTACATAGTTTAAATAGTCATACTAGAGAACACACGTGTCTCATATTGGGGATTTTGAAGGCAAACTATCCAGATTATTTTACATTCAAAATGTCATTGTTGTTTTTTTTTTCACAATGCAATTATATAAACAAGCCATCCAATACATTAGACAATCGAAATAGGGTGACCATATTTTGATTTCCAAAAAAAAGAGGACAATCAGCGCGTGTTCGAGACACAAATTCAGACAGGCTTGTCTGAGTTTGATGAACATGCTTTAACATGATTCAATGGTGCTAAATTAACTCTAAATAAAAAAATATCTATAAAAACTTGTAACAAAATAATACATTTAAACTTAAAAAAAAAATAATACTAATAAATTGCAAAATTAACTCCTTTAATACAATAAAATATAATGACCAAATATTAGTGTTGGACTCTTTTTAAATATATTAATAAATAATAATATAATATAATATATAATATTAATATGGAATAATGTTCTAAATATCAACTTTTCTGTTAGAAAATCTGGCTTAAACATTATCTATTGATAATAAGAATAATAGAAGAGATTCACAAAGATACAAAGCTTTGAGTTTTCAAATTAGGAGCTTAGAGATCTCTAGCACCTGACAATGACACATGTACAGCTTTACACTTGTACTGATCGGGGCGTACGTTTTTGCAGTTCGTTTGTGAACCAGCACAGTGTGTGTGTTTGTGTTTGTGTGCGCTCAGACCCGTCCACAAGGCAGCATCTAGGTAAATTCATTGCTCAAAAAAAGTCGTGCTGTGTTTTGTGTGCAAAGCGCCGGTCAATTTACCTACACACGTAATGGTCCTGAACCCGCGTATTGAAAAAGAGTGAAACTCTTAAATTAATTTTGATCTCCTGCAGGCATTGCTGCAAACATTTGATTTCATTTTGTAAATGATGGCTCTGACTTCACATCACTGACAAAATTAAGCAATAAGTACGTTTTAAATCAAATTGCAACTATATCCCCAAGTAACATTTTTTTAATTAAACTGTTTTGCTCTTTGCTCGTTGGTCACGATCTAGCTGACCTCCGTATTAAACAGAAGTTTCTCTTTAATGTGAATCATTCATGCTAGATACCATCAAGCTACAGGACACAAACTCCTTCATATAAATGAATTTAATTAGGCAGATGTAAATAATCATGCTCAGCTCATTGATTCATTTGTAAAGCCGTAAAACCCTGCCGTAAAAGTCCTGTCATAAACAGAATGCTGTTTAAATTGATAACTCTTGCTTTTCAGTTCCTTTTGAAAAGTGCTTTACTTATAATTCACATGAGCATTTAATCCGATTCATGAAAAAATTTTTGCAGTTCTTAATTTTCTTTGTTTACTGTCATTGTCATCTTTGAAGTCTGCAGTGATACAAATAATAATTGTTTTCTTCTTCGGTCTGCATCATTGCAGAGTTATTTCAACTGAAAATGAAAAATGAAGGCTCTTTGAAATTTTCCTCACCCAGCCTCCAACTTTCCTATCTGGGCCATCTGTTGTTCGCAGCATTGTATAGTTCAATGCCTCCATCTTTACCTTGAACCAAGGTTGAACCAAGTCAGAGTCATCTGACCCATCTTGCAACCTGCATCCTCACATTGTCTTAATTTTTTTTAGACAAAGCTGGTTTTCACTCTTGAAAATAATTACAACTCACCCACGTTCCAACAAAAGGCCGACTCCAACAGAGTGAATAATGTAACTTCCTGAATACTTCTCAATCACACTTTGGGCTTGTTATTAGCTCTCAACATGCTTGATGATGAATGGAGGAATTCTGTCGTGTCCCTGTGGATCCCACGCTGCTCCATGGCCGATCTAGTTCCTATAGCCACAGCATGGAAGTTCCGACACGGAGGCGGTCAGGTGTGAGTGTTTCTGAGTGAGAACAAAATTTGATGACCGCTCTACCTGACTGACATGGAATTCATTAACCTACATCGGAAGTAGAGGACAGCAGCCGTTCATCTGCCATATGTGCCGTGTTTCCTGGATGTGATTCGCTGAGAGGATTCCAAGTGAGACGATTTTGATGGGAACATTAGCTTTTATTATGCAATGATACACTGGATGTTCGTGTCTGATTATACCATATGCTCAGCATTGTGCTGTGGGAGAGATGCAGTCAAAAATATCAGTGTCTTTAAAGGGGATTTTTAAATGATTTGGTCTCTACTCACTTACGTATGAATCCTGGTTTTTCCGGGTTCCGGAAATTCCCTAAAATTCCGGGTTCAAGATTTGTTAGATAAACATGTGATGAAACAAGCAGATTTTCAGGTTTCTTGGGTCTGGTTTTGATGAAAATGCTCAAAGTTCTTTGAAATGCTCTTTCTCTGAAACAATTAAAATGATTACTGTAAATTGACACAATTTAACAATTGAAATTCTGTAAACAGGGCAAATTGCTCTTGGATAACTTCACGATTCTCACAAACCTGTAAGATTGAACAAGGTCATACTGCACCTGTTATGATCCTCCACCTGGAGCAAACGATTTGATTAGACAAATGTGAGTGGCTAAATATTAAGTACACACCTCCTGTCATAGGGCGACTGTCACCAAAGCAAGGCAGGGTGGACTCACATGCACTTCCTGGTGCGAGATGCAAGATCACGGCACACAAGGCGTTACATGTCCAAAAAAAGTTCAATTCAGGAATCGTGGTCGGGGCAGGCAAGAGGTCGGTACACAAGATAATCCAATCCCAAGAACTAGAAACTAAACAAGACGTGACGAGACTTAAGGCGAGAGTGACAGAAAATAACAACTGACAAACTGGCAGTGATACATAGACTGGGACGAACTTAAATACACAGACTAACGAGTGACACACAACACCTGGGACAAGGAACACAAAACTAGGTCACAGACAGAGACACAAAAACTTCAAAATAAGAGTCCTGCCTGGCTTTAAGACAGGTTCCATGACACCTCCTGGTTAAGTACGCACAAAACTTGTAGGCTGTATTGTATTTGCGTACTCAAGCAGGGGAATACTATACTGATTAATTTCAACCATTTAAACCATTCAATGACCATATATTTATTGTATCTAAAAGGCTTTCAATATGGATTATTTTATTTACGCACTAATCTTAGCATTGAGTGAATGTTTAAGGTAGGTGAGCCTTTAGTATTTTTCCCACAGTTGTGATAACTGTGAAAGTTTCTGGACCAGTATTATTAGGTGTAAGTTAAGCTAAAGTAGATGCTATAGTTTTCCTTATGCTATCAACTTTATGCAAAGAACTTAAAAACAAACCAATGTCCAAGTCATAATTGCTAACACTTTGAGAGTAGAAACCTCAAGACATTGACATTATAGCTGGGAATGTGAATGTAACAACATGCCATGCTATAGTCATGTCAATGGATGGATAGACAGATTTTAAACCGTACGGTAATAACATTTTTTTTTTTGCATAAATCAGTAAAGCGGTGAGCAAATTCTTCTCATCTGTGCAATGAATCCCAAACACCTGTGGTGCCGTGCAGCCCTAGAGTGGTTTGGGTAGAAGGAGGGACCGATGAGGAGCCGAGCGGCCAGCTGGAGTTAAGGAAAGCTTTTTTTGTGCACCGTTGCCCACGACACATTTCAAATTAACCTCGCTTGCTTCTCAAGCCCTTCCATTGGGAATCCTGTCAGAGCTCCACACCATTGGACAATGGTCTATTAGGGCATATCTTGCTTTTCTTCTATTCAAACACTGTCTGGCACAACTGGGGTCTGAAAACTGGAAAAAGAGATTTGACAATGCGAGATGCACCTTTGTATTTATTTCAGAAGAAATTTGGGGAAAATGGTCTGGGAGTGACAAAATAAAAATAACATCAAATATAAAGAATGAACAAATACAACAAAGGTCCTGATTCCCTGGCAGCCTTTTTCCTGCCTTGATTTCTCCACCTTTTCCAGCTTGGTTTCTCTCTAGGTAGTTTCTTTCCTCCGCCTTGTTTGTTGTCTCTTTACATGGGGTGAGTCGGAAAAGACTAAAAATATGTTTGGTTGTGAAAATTCCCAAAAGGCATTCCTGCTGGGAGACAGGTTGGTGTACACTGATGAAATAAAGTCCAAATCAGCAGCATCGAGCCTTAAAGCACTTTGCTCGAGTGAATAATATAATCAGTGGATTATCGATTTATAACCTCAAATTAAAAGATGCATAAATTTGGTTTACCTTGTTAAAGTTTAATCTAACCTTCTTTATGAAAATTGACTTACCCGGGCTGGTTGTTAACATGGATCGTTAGAATGTAATGACTGTAGGTCTTGGACCTTTCGAAGGAGAACAGTCAGTAGATCTGAGCCAAGAGTCAAAGTCCTGGTCAACGGATCCATTTCATTGCGTCAGAGGAAGTGACATTCCGCTGACATTTGGAGACCTACTGGAGTCTTACAAGACGGATGAGAGCAAGCTTCCCTTCCGCTGAGTTTAAGACCAGACGTCTTCACACAGGTTGGCTCTTATCCTGAGGCACATTCATTAACCTCTCACACACGCGTTCAAACATTAGTCTGCGTTTCCATCACAACATCTGTCAGAATCTAGAGTTCACGTGTTTTTTTCACCCCCACTTGCTGTGGAAAACAGAGCAGCGTGTATCCCCTGTTGTCACTGTGACCCTGATCATAAACTCTGTTTTTCGCTCTTGAAAGATTGAAATCCAGTGAGGCAGACAAACATAAACTTTTCATCAAGCGTTGCATCTTTTTCCTGCTCCGCCCCACGTGCCTGCTTTTTTTCCTGCTTCTTTACCCTACGCTGCCTTCTTTCCATTATGGAGGGCTCTGACGAAGCGTGGCAGGCCTTGCAATTGTCCTCATAAATTGTGTGCATGTCAGGGTGAGTAAAAGGAACTAAGTGTGCAGTAAATAACAAAGAGTTCCAGCGACAGCGCCACATTCTGGTCGCTGAAATTACGCAGCGTGCCCTGGGGAAGAGAGGACGCGCCACAGACATGATAAATAGTGGTGGAGACCATCCAGAATGCTCTTTACCTGTGCTGTGAATGAGCGCGGCCAACCCCAAAGCTCTCCATGATTTAAATGGATGAGTGTCTTTATTTCTCCGTAAAAGAAGCTGTTTGTCTCTCTGCTTGCGTAATAACCGATCTTTCAGCAGACATTGGTAACTGCTATCATTTTTCATTCCCCCTCTCCTTGCCACACATGAGCTTTTTTTTGCTTTAACGCTTTCTTCCTTCTTATTCGATCTTTTTTGCTTTTTGTCTTGTATTGATCAGGCATTCATAACTGCCTGGGCATTTTTGTTGCTCTTGACTTTCACTCGAGCTGTGTCATCCTCTCCCATTTCTGTGTGGAAATTGCACGTTCTTTTGTATTTGCGTGGCTTTCGTCGAGGGCTCCGGTTTCCTACCACAGTAGTAAAACACACATTCAGAAGAATTATATTTAGATAATTGAGCGTGAGTGAGAGTGTGATTATGTGTGTCTGTGTGCCCCACTCTGCGACTGCGACTCAACCATCCAAGGTGTGTATTTACCTTCAGGCCCATGGTTGCTGATTGGCCACAGCTCCATGGGAGTTTGAAATGGTCAAAACAGTTCAGAGAATGGATGGATGGATCTGTATTTGGATTTAGTAACATTTTATACAGTATAAATATAACCTAATTTAAAATTATATTGGGCAAATAAGGAAACTTGCATTTGTAACTATTATTAGGCTTTAATAAAAATATTTTTAAAATCTTTATTTTCAAGATCATTACATTTTCTGGTCGTAAAAAAAAACGGAGTAAGTTAATTATGAAAATTATGGAATAGTTATTTTGGGGAGCAACTTTGGTTTCTTCCTCATTTTCAAACACATTCTGTTTTTTTCTGGCATTTTGTGAATACACACAAGTTTACACACAAACTTGCTTCACTTCACATTTTTTTCTAACTAAGCTTCCGCTTGCTGTTTTGCTACTGATATTCCGTCAATCTCACACTTTTGTTCCACGACCTTTCAATAACTTCTTTCAACTCTGTTTTCTTCTGCTCTTTGGAGCTTTGTAATCTCATATGTACTTAGAACCAGTAATCAGTTTTGTCAATCATGACACTCTTCCTCATTTCGAGATGTTTTGTTTTGGTCTTTCTCTCTGCGCTCAATTACCCATGAGATATGGGCATGTTGTGTAAGCTTTATGTCTCTGCTGAAAGCTGATTGACAGACATTGATTTGTTATGAGGTTATGTGGTTTGACTGGAAAAAAATCTGATTTCTTGAAGTGGTAGAGAAACTTTCTGACATTTACGCAGTCGCTAGGCTGTGTAATTTCATTCCCAGCATGCTCAGATGACACCAACTACAATGAATTTGTCTAAAAGCGGTTTTGTCATTGTTTACCAGAAACTTTTAAAAAAATAGCCATGACCGTACAGCATTCAGAAAATTGTAACATAAATATGTATGTTTTTGATGCTGCAATCTCAACAGTCAAGACATTGTTTTTGATTCTAGCACCGCAATCACGATGCAAAATATCCATTGATTGTTACTTTATAGTCTTATCAACGTTGCATACGTTTTTTTCATGCCTAAATGGCCATTTCAACAGATATTAGATTTGATCAATAATATATTTAACAGTTTTATTGTATAATCCTTTTGAAATCATTGATTTCTGTTCCTGTTTCTAGCTTGCAGGAAGAGGGCTCGCTTTGGAGTGTATTGACTGTGGTAGTGTTATGATACGATGAGACTTGCCTCCGGCTCCACTCAGACGCATACTGGGCCACAATTATTGACCCCATTGACCTTCTAACAGCTCTATTTCATTCATGCAAATAATATTCTATACTTTATTTTCTTGCTTTGGAAAACAAATGCAAAAAAGTCAACATGATGCAACCTAAATCCAGATGTTAGCATTTATCCCCATTTTCTGAAGTTTTTATATGATTCAGGACGAACAATTCCACTCTATTACACATAAATGTATATGTGTATTGGAAATGGATCTTGAGAAAAAAAATCTGATAATTATGAACAATGCTACTTTTCAATTCCAATTTTTGGAATGTTCAATTTCCAATTGTTGATGAACCATAATACATTTCAACCATAATACATTTTGATAATTCATAATGAACCATAATACATTTTAATTTTTATATTATTTAAAATAGAAAGAGATATAGAATAGGGAATAATTTGTTAGAACAAAATAATTGAAGAAAATATAGAATCAATGTTCTAAATGAATACAAAAACATCTCTTGTTTTTGCATATGCTTAGTCTCTTCTATTCAAAACAAATTCACCATTGGTGCTTGCAGCAATATTATCAATTTATTTTATTGCGTCAGAAGTGGATCTATTCCTTTCGGTTTTCTGCTCAGATTCTCTCACTCTCCTTTTCTCTCTTAAGGTCTAAAGCTGCTGAAAACCAGCAGTTTAGAGGTGACCCCGCAACACTATTACCCAAACCCACCGTCAGCAGCCAGTTCCCATTTCCCAAATGAAATGCTTCTCCCCCTCAGTCTCAAGGCTCCATTGCTCTCCTCCTTCTATCAGATTGCTCCTTCTCTTCTTTTATAAGACTCTTAATGGTTTATAAATTGCATGTAATGATTTCTCATCTCTCCCCTGCTTCCATAGAATGTTTTACAGGCTTTTCTGATTTTGTGAGCTACATTTTTGTAACTGACCAGCTGTATCAAGGATTTTGAACGGAGAGCGAAAAGGTTTAACTTCTGTACTGACAAGCTTCTGTAATGACAAGCAGGTTAAACTTTAGAAAAAAGGTAATTATGAATTATTATATTATAATTTTATTTTAATTTTCTTAGATATATCATTCAATATAATATACATTATTTAATTGACCTAGGTCACTAGAATTGGGTTTTGAACCAAAGTTAGTTGTAGATTTTCAGTGTTAATCCTGTTCCTACTGGATTCTGGGATCTACTTTTTGTTTAATAAACAGGCAACAATGAGCATTTATAACAGGGGGAAAAAAGATCCAAAGTGTTTAGAAATGTATGAAGTTCTGTGGTAAATGTAGTAAAATCCCTGGGGATTATAAAGCTGTCTCAGAGCACGTCGCAGACTGGTTCATGTTGTGTTGACTCGCACAGAGAAAAAGAGGCTTCTGTTTCTTAGCACTTTACATACAAGTGCTATTCATTCATTTTGAATGAATCAATAAAGTGACAAGAGAATAAGAGATCTCTCAGCGTGTGACTCGTACATTTTCTGTTGAACTCTTTGTAGAGAGAGAGAGAGAGAGAGAGAGAGAGAGAGAGAGAGAGAGAGAGAGAGAGAGAGAGAGAAGAATTATTGGATATTTAATTTCCTGAGGCTTCTGTTTCTCAGCACACTACTGTACGTACAAACAAAATGTGTACGTACATGCTTTACCTGAGTCATGAAAAGTTTGTTCATTTTGAACTTTCATTTTAAACTGGAAAGAGGACAACAAATTGAATTATTTCTGTATTGCAAAACAGTAAATAGAAGTAAGCGAGTGAGATTGTCAATATGGCAACTAGGGACCATATCAAAATTGTGCTCTTCATTTGCCCATCAACCAGTTAACCATCAATCAGAATCAAATATCTAAACTGGCATTGTTATCTGTTTTGATCTTACTAGATCTTACTTAATAGAAAACCCCATCTGTAGATAACAGAACACAGAGGGTTAGTGGCCTGTCCTGATCACCTGATGTTAGACTGGAAAAAAAAAAAATAATTGGCAATATAAATACCCAAAGTTAAGAGACAAGGAAAAACTAGGTTCTAAAAAGG
Organism: Paedocypris micromegethes; assembly: GCA_028031935.1. Classification (NCBI taxonomy): domain Eukaryota; kingdom Metazoa; phylum Chordata; class Actinopteri; order Cypriniformes; genus Paedocypris; species Paedocypris micromegethes. The sequence continues at coordinate 18,160,871 of CM051500.1, forward strand.
AAAACTAGGAAGATACTCTCGACTCTTGGGAGAAAGTTAAAATAATAATCTTGTAACAGGATGATATGCTTTTAAATCAAAAACTTTCCTTCTAAATGAAATTCAGCAAGACATTCATGCCTACATGATCCCGCTGAGAGGGTTTTTGTTCAGGCAGTGGCAACACTCACACCACATGCAGAGGAAGTGTGAACCAAATTGGTCATTATTAAAAAACAATCAGCTGCTTGCTTTTGATATCAGGGATGGATTTTTGTTAGCTCATTGAGATATGATGAGAATGAAACCTAAATTGCTGTGCACATGATTTTAAATGAATGGTGGTCAACAAAAAAAAAAAAGAGGAGCTGTTTTCCATGGAAACGCACAGTTGTGCATGTTGCCACGGTGTCCTGTCTTGCATCAATCCAATGCAGCTTGTGATGTACAGACTTATTTGTAAAATAAACTCATCTTGAAAAAAAGTCAACAGAATGTAAATGTAAATCAACAAAATCCATAAGTGTTTAGTATCCATAAGTAAAATATTTAGAGGGAAGCAACAAAATATTTTTAGATCTTTAGAAGCTTAGCGTGACTGAGGAGTGAAGAGGCATCTAGCCTACATATATTTAAATGTAAAGTATGGCTTGAGACTTTAAAAAGCCTTTGGGGTCTCTCAGACCCCCTACAGTGCACAAGGGTTAAGAAAACAGCATTAAATTTCATTGCGGTGAATTACTGAGTCACAGTGTAAAGTGTGTCTGCTATCTTTCTTTTTCTGTTTCCACATCAGTAATGCCTTGATCTCTCCCTCCAGCAGCGTGAGACTGGGTGCAGGAGAAGAAAATAGAGGGAAAGATTGTGCAGAGTGCACATTAGGAGCACAACTGGGGGCAGAAAGCTTAATAAAAAGACATTCTCTGAGCCTTGTCTTCTTCCGAGCCTTCATTTATTTCCACTCATTTCTTCTCTCCCCGGCTCCACACTTTCTCCTACTCCCCTCGCCGTCTAAATCCATACCTGCCTTCATCCATCCATCCGTCCTCCCCATAGGTGGGTAATTACAGAGAGGAGAATGGGAGGATTTTAATTTTCAACTGGTTCATTGCCGGGCTGAGAGTATGTACGGCTTCGCTTCTCTCTGTTAAAGTGCTGCTATTCTGACACCATATCATTTCCCGTCGATATTGTCCATGCAAAGTGAGTGGAGACAATGATTCTTGAGTTTTGGGAAGTTGAATAAATAGTACTTTGAAACTTTGTGATGTCGAGAACATGTTTTTGTACATATTCATCCATCAATCAATCCATTCATTTTCTGAACCGGTTTTCCATTTCTGGATCAAGGGGTGCTGAAGCCAATCACAGCAACTCTGGGACTGAATTAATGAATTGACACACCTTGGTAAATAACAAAACATCTGAATTAAACACCTTGCATTATTGGCTAACCAATCACAAAGCAGGACACAATGTTCTACTCCATTTCTCCTGAACTCATATTTTTGGAATGTGGAAGATAATGCACACAAGTCCAGGGAAAGTCCACACAGAAAGACCCCAACCAGACCTCAAACTTGATTCTTAAATGGTTTCAATGGGCCACCTCGCGACATTTTCTGGAGCAATGCCAAATGTTTTATACATCACACACTATCACTTGTATGGCATGCACATTACAATCCATTATGACTGCATTAAGTTGTCATTTTGTACATTATTCCTAGAAGTATCCTATTTTTTAGCAATGTTACGCACATTTAACGTCAGTCATTTTTAAACGTCTTTTAATCGCAGACGTCATTATTCTTTCCCTGTATCACATATTATACAAAAGCATGAATCTTGTGTTTGATACAGAATTTTGAATCTGTATCGAACATCTTTTTTTGTAAGTGGGTTATTTGAAACTTAAATATAAAAAAATAAATGTATTAATAATTGAGCAAATTATTTATTCATCATTTGTACGTGCAATGGACGACCTACCAAGGCTAGTGCAACATAAAATATCTCAAGTTTGTTTCTTAAGAAAAGCAGCAGTTGTTTTTGTATGTAAAATCCTGAATGCAACCTTTTGGATAAAAGCATCCGCTGAATGTTTCCAAGTACAGTACTGCGATTCTGCAAAACAGAAGTGGCTGCATTTAGAAAGTTGTCTGTCTGCATCAATGGATTGTCACATAGCTGGTCACAGCTTAGCACAATAGGGGAGGGAGTCTTTTATGACAATGGTCTTTTCCTGAGCTCTGATAATGAGAAGATACTGCCTCATAAAACACTACCTGCAGGGCCGGAAGGAACTGTCAGCTTCGAGAGAAAGTATATATCTTTCTTTGCTTTCATTGCAGACACTTTTCCTTCCGCTTTTCTGTTAAACGTGCTAAACCTGTGGCTAGTGTTTACTGTACAGTATACTTTGATTTTCATTCCACGTGATGCCTGGAAACAGTAAAACTGCCTCTTTAAACTGACCTTGCACAAGGTGTACAAGGCAAAGCAGCCCCCGACTGTAGCGCTGTATTTTATTTTCCTGTTATACATGCAAGACAGCAAGCAACTTGAATTTCTCTGTTTTGCCCTGCAGAAAGGGCACAGAGGTTTTGAGACTTGTGAGAATCAAGTGTTAATTGCCTCATTGTTATTATTCAGCCTCGGGCACGCTTAACAAGATTTCCAAGATGACTGGCCTTGAGCCCTGAATTATTAGCAGGGCAAATATATGTGTTACCTTTCCAAATGTACGGATACATTTTCCTTGATAATCCTGGTGCCTGTTTAAGACGCAGAGGTTATTTGGTTGACATACACATGCCTGAGGTAGAAGCCATTACATGAAGACTATAGTACACACACCACTTTCTTTCTTTCGCTCTCTCTCTCTCTCTCTCTCTCTCTCTCTCTCTCTCTCTCTCTCTCTCTCTCTCTCTCTCTCTCTCGTTTTTTTCTTCTTCCACTGTGCAGAAAAGCCATTCAAATTAGTCCAATATTTGATTAGAAAGGAAGACTCTACAGTAGACAAAGATGCAGAAAATCTAAGGACGGCATAATTTCCATTCAACATTAAACGTCGATGTACTTCATAATCATATAGGTACATATCAAAAGTGAAAACAGAGATGAGAGCAACTGCAAGAACAAAAGCAGCCTGAAAGACAGATGAGCAAATGTTGGTGGGCATTGCGGTTTCAGAAGGGCAGACAATAGGGAAGGTTAGTGAAAACAAAGGAAGTGGTCAAATGCGTGCACACATAGAGAGAGAGAGGGAGGGAGGGGGGGGTAGGAAAATGCTGATCCATGGTCCCTGTTGAGGAAGGAGGAGAAGGTGCATTGATTTTGCACAAGCCACAAATGAGAAATCCTTTTGGGGTTAGCTGCACCTGGCTTGAATGGGAGAAAGGCTAGAGGAGGTCAGCTGTCTTGTCGAAGTAAGGAGAAACTGGCAGCAGACACATTGTATCGTTTTTACAGGGCTTTGCCAGGAAGTTCAACATTTTGTACCAGGCCAATAGGTCGGTCTGAGGCTAGGCTTTTTGCCAGGCCATGTTCAATGCTTCCATCATCTGTGTATATGTATATAAATGTACATTGATACAGTATTGAAATAGTTTCTGGATGACATGGTGTATCCTGTTTTTATAAACATGTTTATTATATGTATTATTATTATTGTTGTGTTTGTTTCTAGTATTTATAATATAATTATTAAATAAAAAATACTGTGTTAAAAGTTAAGTATTAAAACCTTTTATCCACTAAAATTCATATATTCAAGTGTGGATGCGTGTTTTTGAACTGTGAGAGAAGACCGGAGACCTGGAGGAAACCCACCCAAGCATGCAAACTCAAAACAGAAAGATTCTGATTGGGCATCGAACTTGATTCCTAAGCGGGTCCATCTGCCATGACAGCGCTACCCACTGCCCTAGGGTGCTACCTATTTACATAATTATGTGTTTATGATAAGCAAATCTAAAAGTATGGCATTAAAGCTATAATGTTCCAGTGTAGTAAGATTGTTCAACAAAATATTCTTCTCTCAAGAGTGGCACAGTTGAAAGTACGTTCACCTCCATGTGCGGAGATAGCATGGCTTCTTTATCTGGTGCGTCACTAACAGCTTTGAACCCTAGAAACCCTAGAAGTAAATAAAAGTTTGATTCCTGATAATAACATTATTATTAAATACACTTAGTTCTGGGGTTTGGTTTGGTCATAGAATAGTCCAAAGTCCCCCTTTATCACCTTTGTGTTGGTTTTCTTTCCTGCATTATAGCCCAATGTGTCCAAAAGTGTTGTCACCTTAATGTTTTTTCTTTCTGTAAAATTCAAAACTCGCACTTCACCAATCCCAAAACAGTACTTTCGATTCCATTCATGGCTCTGTGCCACCACTAGGAGACACAATAAAAACCGGTTGTGGATGTCTTCTTACTTGTCATCAAATCATTTATTGCTCCCCTGACTCTAATAAAAAAAAGTCATTTTTTTTCTTCAATACCTCCCACACTGGTTTAGCTCAGTTTAAACAAAGTCAGAGTCAAATATAATCTCTTTTTAGAAATGATAATCCTCTGGACCTTTTTTGATGGACTCCAAAATGAACCCATCACCCGAATGCAAAAAAGATTCATTATCAATGCCCCAAGGGTGGTCCCTGTGGGTGTGCTGGATAGATGGTTTGGGTAGAAGCAGATGATGTATGGAACAGGGACGTCTCTTCCTCCTTGATGTTTTGGTCAAACTCATCTCCACTGGGACAGGGCAGCCATGCATTGTCAGTGGGCAGATAAGCTTTTGAGGCAGAAGGTGACAGGTGAAGGAGAGATGGAAGGAAATGACTCAAGCTATGGTGTGCTGGTGTATGGTGGCTGCTGATTGGATTAAAAATGACTGCTTTGGTCTTATTCAGTTGTCACAATGTGTTTGTCACCAATAGAGCCCGCTGGGGCATGCCACACCTGTCAGAGAAGCCCGTTGGGTCTGTTTGTGTCTGGAGACATGTGTTAATGTGAAGCTGTTTATGTGTCTGTGTGTCTTATACACATATACGTATGTACTCATGTGTGTTTTATATAAAAAAAGAAATATATATATATATATATATATATATATATATAATTTCCTTATTTTATATATATATGCAAAAAGGATGTGACATATATATATATATATATATATATATATATATATATATATATATATATATATATATATATACGTAGACATTTGTCCATGCCTGTTTCATGAGATTATTTTTTAAATAATTCTGTTGAAGCATGGTTGAAAAACAATGTCTGACTTTCATTGGTTGACATTTATAGAATTTTATTTATTATTACTTTTGTCAGATTAAAGTTATTTCTGTGACCATTGTGAGTTTTTCTTTCATTGATCGAAGGGTACCAACAATTTTGTCCACGTCTCTCTCTCTCTCTCTCTCTCTCTCTCTCTCTCTCTCTCTCTCTCTCTCTCTCTCTCTCTCTCTCTATATAATATATATATATAATATATATATATATATGTCACACTTTCATATATATATGCACAGGCACACATACACACACACACATACACACACATATAAAGTCAAAGTTAACACGTTGATGCACGCGCTTAAGCATTAAAACGTCAATTATTTTTAACGCTGTTAATTACAATTGCAGTTTTTTTCACTTTTGGTTTGTGGACGTGCAAGGTGTGGCTCATTTTAATCAGCAGCACACACCCACAGTGATTGTTTTCAGCTGCTGTTATTTTGGGCACAGTGTTTAAGGACAGACACTTGCTTGTCTCATCAATCTCGTCTCCATCCACAGTGTTCTGAATGTTCATGAATGGACTTGTTAAAGCTGAGACTCAAAGTGATTTTCCCTTTTTATATAACATGCTCATCAGAATTCTTAGTCGGATCAAATCCCTGATTTAGATTCATAGGGATTCGGTAAACAGACAATAATGTATTTACTTACACTTATATTCAAAAACGGACATGGAAGAGAAAACGTGCCATTAATTAGTTTTAAAAAAAATTTCGTTTGACAGCACTAATATAATATATCGTACTGAAAAATTACACACAAGATATTATTACAAGTCCCCAAATCCACAAAGACATTAGTCAAAGTCCAATTTTCAAGAATTTACTCAAACTGAATTTTGACTCAAAAAAACAAAACACCATGAAATGTCAGGACCACCAAGAAACCTCTATATTTGAAAATGGTCTTGGTCAAGCTGAAATTTGCAAAATAGTATAACCGCTAATTCATGCTCTTGTGTTTAAGCTCATAAAGACTTTTTGCGCACAATCACAATGTAAAAAGTAACAAGTGTCCGTTCAAATGTATAGTGGAATAACATGTACACATACTCAATCAAAAATCTAGTCATGTAGAGAGTAAAAGTTACTTATATTTTGATACTCAGTACTAGTATAAAGTAGTCAAAAATACTTAAGTTAAAAAGCAAAGCCCATTCACTCTAACTTTGCACCACTAATAGATAGCCATTGTCCCCTATTTGTTTGCTTTTTGGTCCTTTTCAAAAACATTTAGCCCATTGTCACTGGCAAGCACTGTACATTTCAGGTAGTTTTTATGTTCATTATCAGAAGTGTTCACGTTTCTGCAGGTGTAACAGCTCACACCAGACCTGATGTTGGGTTGCTGAAACTTCCTGTGCTGAAAACCTCTGCGTATGTGTGAAAAGTTTTCAACGAGAGCTAACAATACCTAAACTTTTGGATAAAATAGATATTCTTTTCACGTCTTGAGATTATTTGGCTGAAGCGGAATGAAGGGTAAATGAGAGATATGAAAAAATATAGAAAATGAGAAAAGATGTAACTAGCCACTGAAAATGGCCTCTTCACAAAACCAGACAGTAATTTATAGCCCATTAAACACTAATCCTATGTTTTACTGCTTCAGTTAAGCTTCCCTATTTATCACAGGTCATAATCACTCTATTATGCAGCCTAATAGAAAAGCGTCAATGAAGAATACTCGTTCCCCAATATTTTAGAAAGTGTAAAATTAAAAGGAGACACATCTTTTTTTTTATATATATTCAGTTTATATGTATATCTTTTGCTAACATTAAAAAAAACATACAAAGTGATTTCAATTTTAAAAATAAGATAGGTCTACTGTTTCAAGGCTTTTTGTTTTACTAGTCAGAAAGTAGTTAAAAGGGAAAAAAAAAACAGAAAACAATTTAACTTGTTTTATTTGCAGTATTTTAATTTAACTTTTAATAACTTTGTCCATAGGTCAATTTTCTCAAAATGTATTGTCTTCAGTTATGGGGAACTTATTGGGACCTATTCTGCTTCTTCTGAACCAGGCATTCAGAATTATATCACATTCAATCAATTCAACCAAATACTTAACACTGTTTTTTTTGTCAAGTTTTTAATGTTACCTGTTATTTTCCTGTGATTCCTTGTGTTTCTCAGTTTCTCAGCATCTTTTTTTGATACACAAATTATTGCAATTGCTTCATCTCTTAGTGAGGTGGGTCCATGACTTTGATGACTGTGATTACAAAAGCAGATTTTAAAGAAAGAGCAAGGAAAAGTATTCTGGAAAGAAAATAACAATTAGATTTTACTTTTTTTATTTTTTTAAATATAATTTTAAGAATTTTTTTTTAATTTATTTTAAATGTATCCTTATTCACATCTGCTGTAAAGTTGTATAAAGCCCTTGGTATTTGACTACTGAAACACAGCCATACCTTCATAATATCTGGTGCTTAATTGTCAGACATATTGACACTAATGCTCAACAGTACTATTCAACCAGTATAGTTGTAAAAATAAAAGAAAACATTACTTTTATTTCAAGTATTTATATATATATATATATATATATATATATATATATATATATATATATATATATATATATATATATATATATACTAACAAATAAGAGCGGAATAGCAAAAGAGCATGTGGGTCTAAGAGATGTAGTATAAAAAGTGTGTTATGTTAAACAGAGATGTGGTTGAAGCAGTGTGCTTGTCATGAACGAACAGGAGCCAGAGGTCCGCAGAAGAGTGGTAAGGATTCCAAGAGTGACAGAAAAAGTGAGGGGAGACAAAGAGGGAGCAACGTGTCCTCTACTGTTCCTGCCCCGAGGCGCATGGTCACCTCAGAGACTGCCCACTGAATTACCCATAACTCCCTGGCTACTCTCTGGAGTGTCTGGACAAGGGGAGCGAACAGGAGAAGTTAATGAGGGGAAGAGAGAGAGCAGGTCCCTGGGGGTCCCCGTGGGGTTTGGTGTGACAGACTGAGGGAGTTTTCCACCTCTTATTGGCTAGTTAGTAACATGGATTTGTCCCACAGACTGAGAGTTGATTGATTAGAAGGGAAAAATGTTTTTCTTTTTCTTCCACTAGTGTCTCTAGATGTGTTCATACACTTATGCTAACATTTTGTATTTGACAGCTCTGTGCACATTTGTTTGCTTGTATGCACTAAAAGGGGTCTAATTATTTTCACGAGGTGTTAAAAAAAGCTCATTTAACATGCTTATAACTTTCACCTTTGTCAGCACACCTTAGTAATGATGGATGACTCCTTCACAGAAGTTATTTGATACGCAATTTTGCCTTTTGCTGTTGTTATCAGAATTTTATTACAATCAATTGCTATTTAATTGATAGAGAGTAAAATTTAGTGACTCAACTCAAATGTACGTGTAAAACACTTAACATATTACAAACTACATGCAATTGAGTATTTTAGAAGCAAAGTACATTAACAAACATTCACAGAACTGCTGCTGCTTATAATAAAGGTATGCAATGACCACACACACACACACACACACACACACACACACACACACACACACACACACACTTGCAGCGCTATTGCATGCACTATTGTTTCTTAGTGTAACCTTTTCCGATTAAACTGTACTGCTGCTGCAACGTTGAAATTTCCCCCTTGTGGGGACTAATAAAGGACTTTCAATTCAATTCAATATCAAAGTAGGGTCTCAACCTTGACAAAATACATCCCCTACCGCTTTATCCTAACCTTAGAAATCACAATTCAAACAAAAACTCAATTGTAAACGTAAAGTAGCACTCTGGAACTGAGAAAAGTCTGAAACTTTATACACGAACGGATATGTGACAGCAATAGCAGAGGTAACAATAACCTTACCGCATCAATCTGCAAAGAAATAAAAAAAAAAATAAAAAAAAAAAAGAAAGAAAAACCAACACACAATCACTAACAGAACAAACAAGTTTAACCAAATCACATCAAAAATCCAATTAAGATCAGAGAAATTAGTTTATAATTTTGCCTTTATTATAGTCATTTGAGAAGTCATGTTGGGTTACCAAGAGATTTGCCATGGTCATGTTATATTCTAAGAGCAATTGATTTGACAATAATCAGCTTGCTCAAATCTCCAGAACCAGAATGTTTTCATCAAATTCAGATTAAGATTTGAGTTTAGAAACTTCTGCAGCATTTAGTGCTACCACAACATGTATTGGGCCATAAGAAATCAGTTTTCTTTCTGTATGAAAATGCTTTTTTGTGTGATTGAGACCTTTATTTAAAACCACCCGTCTTGTCCTGTCAGTCATGTCTAATCCACCTTCACGAAAACTGGCAAAAACCCACTGTCACCCTGTGGCTCCTGGGAATGTGGCTCAGGGATCAGCACAGGAAAAATATTTCTATGTTCGAAACCCAGCTGAGAGCATTATTGGATCTGTGAGATTATGGATACGGAAAGAAAAAAGCTTCCAAACAGGCAGGATTTAGCACTATGGTGATATGGTGGGAGCTGCAGATCACAAACGTTGAAAGGTTTTCCAGAGGGGTCCCACAATAGAGGTTCACACATCCCAAGGGTAGTGGGTTTGGTTTGGGATGGCAGGGGATTACTGGCAGTCCAGTCCCAGTGGAGCCTCAGGTTGGCAGGATATTAATTAAGTAATTATCATGCAGAGAAGCAAAGTAATGAATAATGCATAGGTTCTTGATTGGGACATTTGTGATTGTGTAATCTAATTTGAGCCATATGTCTGACGAGTGTCTAACATCTGACAGTCCCAGCGCAGAAGTCCTCACACAGACTCATCATCCTTCCAATTGTTTTTTAAGCACTGACGTCTACGTGTGTTTTGCTTTCAACTGAGCATGTCCTGGTTGTCACACTTGCTTTAGTGTATGCAATATACAATGTAGCTTTTATAATTCTTTGTAGATCTAGAAAAATTAAAAGTACCTTTGATAATTGAGACTACATATCCTCTAACAGCGAGAAATGGTTTACCACTACATGGGGTAAAAAAATGACAGCGAAATCAATCCCTTTATGGTACACACACACACACACACACACCCACGTGCACACACACGCACACACACACCTACACCCACACACACACACACACACACACACACACACACACACACACACACACACACACACGCACACACACACACCCACACACAAACAAACAGTTATATAAATATATGCTGCATATAGAGAGGGATGTATATACAAACTACTAGGCATTTAATTATTTTAATTGAAATCAATAAATTGGATTTGAATTGTCATCCGATTATTTTTCCTGTTAGTAAAGACATGGTACAGATTAATGCTCATTAAGCAATTCACATAATGGGATTTGTTCAAATGTGACAATGTAATCCTTGAGTACATAGATAATAGATTTACCATATTTCTGCATTATGGCAAGTAAATTGACACAAGTATCACGTTAGAAACGTTAACGTTAAAGTGTTTCTCAGAGTGAGAAAAACCAAATATTGTACAGCATTTATCTTAATGAAATGATCAGTAAACTTACTCAATACTTTGATTTAACAGCTTTAGACACACTAAAAACACTATAAAGGTATTTGCATTGCAGTTACAGTATAACATTTTAATTGGCTTGATTTGTTTAGTTTTATTTAATTTATTAAATATGTATTGGTTCCTCAGCCAAGAGGAACAGCAATCACCATAAGTATTACACTTCTATGTTCAGCATCTGTTTAATAGATAATGAAAGTATTGTAGTTTGTTGATCTACCTATACCTGCTTTTGTCTTCTCCATAGTTGTCGAATTGACTTTGATAATTTTTGTATTTTGCATGTAATACATACAATGTTGAACAGATTAAATTATATTTGAGATGTATCATCTTTTGTATCTGAATTACTTTATTTGTCAGGAGGAGTAACCTACAGTTTTCTCTATAAAAAGCTCTAAATGGATCTGGCCTTGAACCACAAGAATGTTGCACCAAAAGTGCTGTAGCTTTTAAGATTGAAGGTTCTGATACATTTGTGCTCGATACACATCCTGGGTTTAAAAAGCTCCCCAATGCCAGGAGCTCTGGAGAAGGGACATTTTAAACAGAAACATAAGAAGGAGAGGAGAATAAAGGCGATCGTCTTCTCTTGAGGACAAGCAGTCGTGCTCTTCTTCTGTGTTGGTTTGAGAGCAGTTCTTTGTCTTCCGTGTTCCCCGGACCCCTGCTGTCTGAAAAAAATCCCACTGCAGGGGCCTGACTGAACTTACACTCTGATATCTGTGCTGAGGGTTCACAGAGAGCAGAGCCTGTTTTTCAGTAAAAGTACACAGTGTGCTTGTTTTAAATTGTCAAGGTTTTTTTCAGCTTGCGTTTTTTATTGAACTCATCTCCAAGCAACTGTTATTTTATTTAATATACCCAGGTTTGGAAAACTTTAACTGTAGGTGAACTGCCTTGTTGTGTACTGACTTATTCAAATATTTTTCTGGCTTCTTTCAATCTTTTGAAGTTTTATATATTTAAAAAAGTGTACGTGTGTGTTTGTGTGTGTGCGTGTGTGTGTGTGTGTGTTTGTGCGTGAGTGTGCACGTACAATTGTATAATTGTATGTTTACGGGTATAATAATATAATAAAACAAGCTTATTATGTTAATTATCAAGTGATTGTTTACTCTTGGGTTCTCTCTATTTTTTCCTCACAACTTTTACTTCAGCGTTTATCAAACATGTATATCTTTCATTTCTTGGACTCAAGTTACACCTTCTCGCAGAACATCACAACTTTTTTCTAATTAGGCTGAAGAAAACTAGATAAAAGTCGTACAAAGTATTAGGCATAGTAGGAGTGCTATACCAATCCAATAATTTAAAAAAATGCTTTACTTATTTCTTTTATTATGTGACACATAATAATTTTTGACTAACAAGCCCTTTGAATCTTTTTTTTAAAGATTACAACTATGCATTGACACTTTCCCAATTGTCCTTTTAAGTTCCGTGTCAGTAGTGAAGAACAAACGATATTCAGGGCATATTAAATCCGCATGTCATTTTACTTTGAAGTTTTAATATGTAATAATGAAATTTTGTCTTCGCCTTTTTGGTGTGAAAGACACACCTTCCATGCCACTGGGTATGACATGTGTCCGTGAAGGAGAACAGGCTTGTGGAGGAGTTATATATAGCCCGGCTGCTGTGCTCATTGTGTGAGGACCGTGGATAGCTGGAGTCAGGTGTCCAGGTGACTTTAAATTAGCACCTCACTGAGCTGCTCTGCTTTAGGCTCAGGGAAATGTGTGCTCTCCTCACACCTCACCAGAAAAGCTGCTACACCGCCAACTAAAAACCTTTTATACCATTAGCATCTCTCTAGCATGTGCTTTCTATTTATCTCTCTTGTATTCTCACTTTCTCTTTAATACTCCTAAACTTTAGCACTTTACTCACGTTCGATCTTGTCCAATTTATGAGATTAATGTAATTTCAAAGAGACATTTGGAAGGCACAATTTGGAACAATAAATGTCAGTTAATGCCACAAAATGGTGTCCATAATAACAATGATTGAGCGCATACACAGGAAGAGTATTGATTGAGACTTTTTAAATCAACTGCTCTGAAGGTTTATTGCTTTTCCTGCTTATTACACAGTTTCACATGTCTGGTTTTTAAATTCTTTGCTTAAGATCAGGAATTGCCTTGTGCACAATTCATATGGTTTAATGTTGTATCAATGCGAATTGGATCAAATGACCCACAGGAGCCGAATTTGAACTTCTGAACATATGCCTTGTAGTTACAAAGTGCTTGTAGTTAAAATACTGTAGTTTTCATCAAAGACAATATATAAACTTGCAGGTCTGAAGTCATATACAGTACGTATTTGTAAAGAAAAAAAAAAGTTTCATTTTTAACTGTTCTTTCTATTAAAATGTGTTTTGTTGTCTTTTCCTTAAATTTATTTAAATGTATCCAGCAAGTATCAATCCAGCAAGTAATAATATTGTTTACGTTGAATTCATTTTAATGGTTTATTTGCTTCAAGACATTTCTGTAAGAGCATAACTCACTTCCTCATGCAAGTTGGAAGTTTATCAGCTTAAACCATAAAATACTTTTCTTTCATTGAAAATAGGTGAAATGACTAGAAAAAGAGAAAATTACTAAAGCACTTTGGCATGACATGCCTTACTGCTCGAGTGCTGCAGTAATGTAACATCTTACGGCACAAATGACCATGTAAAGTAACAGGGCATTAGCAACAGTTTTATGGTCTCCTTCCACTCTTCTTTATGTTATCTTTCAGTCCTAAAGAGGGTTGGAGACTGGAGCTTGAGAGAGGAAGCAGTATGCACACACACCTGGACCTTCATAAGGTGTGTAAAACAGCAGTGTATCATGTCCTCATAAGGCCTGTTTTTATCACCTACTGCTTATAGCCAAATGCAGCAAGCATTTTTTACCTTTTTTTTTATATGTCGGTCCTCACCTGTAAAAAAATATTAATAGTGTTCTGCCAACCTTCTTACTCAAACCTGCACGTTGAGCGTTAAGGAAGCCTCCATAACTGGTAGATGTTATCCCACTGCCCTAACCAGCGACAAAGACAGAGAATAGCAAAATGTCACCAATGTCTTGAAGGACTTCTTCTCAAAGAAAAGAACAGTCACAGTCGTCCCACAGTTGCACCAGTTAACAAACAGAGCACTCAGTGGCCAAATTATTAACAACAACCAGAAAGCACTGTGGTGTAATTTTTGGTCCATAAGGATGACTGCAGAGGTCCAATCGTTACAGTGATCAGACTGCCTCACTAGAATAGTTTAACAGCATTGGGAGTGCTGGTAAAAACAGTGATGTGCTGGCAACTCTGCTGCCAGTGTCTTATTCAAAAAATAACAAAAACATAACCTGTATTTTACTTATACACAGTAATCAGTTGTAAACTAATTTCACAGCAGTGATGCAGTAAAATAACAGCATGCCAACATGATACTGTTATTTTACAGTGCATTTATTCACAGTGTACAGTGAGGACACAACGATTCCTCAATGTCAAGCCCCCTCCATCAGGTTACAAGTTACGCAGGCAACCAAGACATCTTTTGCATATAATGAAGTTCTTTATTTTTACTAGCATCAGCCTCTCTCCACATAAAGTCTGCACTATTGGTCGCCTTGCTGCTTTTAATGGCTCTTCTGAAGAACTGATGTTCCGTAATTCTGCTGTGCTTTATTCCTTGCTAGCTAAACTAGTCTCCACTTGTCTGTTTTATAGAGTGGGGTTGAGCAGTGCACCCATGGGGGTCTTTTGCAGTTAGCAGCACTGAAGGCCAGCAGCAGCTGAGAACCATGGCTTGCTGCAGGAGCACCAGAACTTATTGTCACTTTGTGGCGCCCTCCATCAGAGCCATGATTAATAGAACGGGCCTTTTCTTCCATATAGCCTCCAGCTCTTTCTCACCTTCTGCATTCATACTCTATGCTCAGCTCTCCATCTTTCCCCTGTCTGCTAACAGTAGGAAGCCCCACTCATGTTCTAGGCAGATGCTTTGCGGTGACTCTATTACCCTGCATATATGCTTTAATTCAACTACCGCACTACAGAACAGCCAATACATTCCAGTGCTCGTAAAACTTAAACATTTACAAGTTTGACTTGCCTTTAAATGTTTTATAAGAGTGTTGTGCTCGCACACAGATCAGTAGGCAGGGCTTTGACTCAGAGCAAGACTCTGTTTTGAGATGTTTATATGCTTTGTTGAGCATTTTACTGCACTTTAAGGTTAGGCGTGTAAATACAGTATATATATATATATATATATATATATATATATATATATATATATATATATATATTTGAAGGCAAGGATTTGTATAAAAGTGGTTTAATTAACATATTTATTTAATTTTTAAGAAAACTAAGTGCAAATAGTGTGTGGACTGAAGAGACATCAGTTTTTCCTCTTTAAAACTTAAAGTTTAAGCACTTCACTTGAGCCTTTTTGGGCTTTTCATTTCACACTTCAACTTTATCCGGATTCTTTCTTTGCTGACATGTTCTGCCTGAAAAAGGTCCGGAAGGCCAAGATTACTATTTGGTCCAATCAGACCAAAATCGTTTTAAATCCCTTTATTTATTTTTTTTAGCGGTGTTTGTTTTTTATTTAGCTTGTGGAAGTCAGTTGAATTTGAGGGCAAAGAAAGTTTTTTGGCCCCTATGTTTTATTGTTTCTATAGTAATGGAGTCATGACTTTGAAAGGTCAAAGACATTACAGATTTCATCAGCTGTTTCTGATTTCTCTGCCAATGAAATTAACACCTGCACACTGCCTTTCAGTCGTTCTTATTTTCACCGTCACCTTTCAGTCTTTTACACTCTATCTCTGACTTCAATTCAATTCTTCTCACTTGTTTCTTCCTGCATGTCATGAACCCTCTTTTCCAAATTACATTATCTTCAATCCCTTTAGATTTTCCTCTCTTTCTAGTCTCTCCTTCCTTTAATTCCTTCCACCCCACTCTCTCTCTTTCCATTTCTGTCTACCGAGCTGCTAGTAAATGATGCATAGCTGGGCCCTGGACTCTGAACGATCATTAGTGAGGTAGTCCAGGAGAGATGGAGTGAAGGATGATGGAGGGAATAAGAGAGAACAGCAAAAGACATGATTCTGTCCTGAGGCGTTTCCCCGCTTCGCCACCAAACCAGATTTTGTTTGTGCAAAACACCAGTAGGTGGCATTTCCAGAGCGCCCGCTCATTAATTCTAGCACACACAGACAGATGTATAAAAGGTGTTTCGTGAAGACAGAATATTGTCATGAAAAAAAAAACAAAAACAAAATTAAACTATTTATTTTGGTTTACCAACTCCAGCTTATTTAATCAAATATTTGCATAACTACAAAAAAAAAACAACTGATGAGTAGTTGACCGTGGGATGACGCTTGAATATTAAATTATGCTCCTTAATTTAACCATTATTTGTCTTTGTTAAACTTAACCTATTTAGGCGTAGATTTTTGTAGCAACTTTTTTAAACTTTCAGAATGTACAGTGTAGTCAGTAGGCCTATAATACATTATGCAGTCAAACGCAGTTTAATTAACCTTTGTTCAGTTTATGCACGCAGGCTAAATTCTGATATTTAAAGATTTGAAGCTGTTGTAAATATGCATGTGACCTTAAATATGAGATTAACTTTGCACCCATGTACCCAAAAAGAACTAAATCTGTACTTTGTAGTGGTACTGTATGATTAAAAGCAAGAAAAGATTGGGTTGCAACTTGAAATTTTACTGTCCACCATTAACCTTTACATTTTTTAGAGAGACACATTTTTGTTCTGAATTTGTAAAGAATAATGCCAGATTGCCGAGCTTTACATGCTAACTGTGTGGAAAGGAGTAGGGACTTATGTCTATGAAATTACAAAACCTAATGAGAGGTTAATGTCGTTACACCACTGAATAAAATCCATTCCACAGTGACAGACATGCACGCTTAAGGTTTTGGGAACACGTTTTGCATTTTTCCCATGCTTCCTACATTATTTCCACAAACATAGTTCTTGACCTTATTCTTTTGAAACCAAATGGCTTAATTATAAGAAATATATATTAATGAACATATCTAACTGAAGTGTTGTATTTATAATTTACCAAGAAACAATAACTGCTTGTGATTTCCATACAAAATGGACATTTCCAGCAAAATACCATAATTGTTTATTTTTTTCACAATCCTCAACACATACCTATTGTATGTCTTGACTCAGCTAGTCTGTTTTGAATGTATGTGTCTCAGTAGAGGATTCCATCTTCTCAAATCTTGCTTTTGATACTCAAGTGCTTGCACGGGTGACAGTAAGCTGTGAGAGCGGGATTACTTTGATTTCCTCTGCTTTTAGATGCTCTAAATGCACAAGGTGTATGCATCAGTTATGACCAAGCAATTTCACAGAACACTGACTAATATTTACAAAGTTAAGTAGATTTGTAGCTGTGTTAGGCATAGAAAGCATCTTAAGATGGATTCCCACGAACATTTAAACTTAAATTGCTATTTATAACAAAAATAATGAGCCAAAGCTGAAACTGTTCTGAATTGTTCTTTGTTGACACTTTGTAATTACAAAAACAATACACACATTTACGGTTAAATTCTGTTAGTGTGCCACTCTTCTCAGTATTAAATAAAGTGAGTGAGTGAGATTGTCAATACGGCAAATTGTTGGCATAGACATAGTGGGCTTACATTTACTAGACCAATTTATTTCATTCAACTTACAATGCATTACAGTTTTTACATTCAAAAAAACATCTATCTATCTTTGGTAATCAAATCTAGGACCTTTGATGTTCCTTTATTTTGGGTGTGGTGGGTCCGGTCTGGTTGGTTTCACAAATGAGCACCCTTGGGCATGACACTATGCAGTGCACAAAACCATGTAGGACATTTTTTATGCACATCAAATTAAGTGCACATTAACTTTAACGTGAAGGTGATATTATATCTGGATAAAAATGGGTGGAAATTGTCAAACTTTCGTAGAGGTTTTTATCTTAGAAATTTGTATCCAAAATATATTTTTTCTATTAAATCAACGGCATAAGAAACTAAACATTTAGTAATGTGCTCCATGTGCAACTGAACACTGTCAGTGCATTATGGATTATTTAAGATTTAGATGTACACATTTGGAGTTAATGCTGTCTGGAACCGAAAGATCTGCCATATGACCTACAAAGTCATACCCGCCTTTTTCCCACCAGATATGATATTGATCCTGCTGTGCTCTTTCATATACGTTTTAATATTATTAGCTCTACACTTTAAAATACCTGAAGTTTCTGCTTGTACCTTTTTGCCATTTCCTACTTGAAAAACTAGTTTAAGCAATTGAAACATTTTATGTTTATGATGTGTTTACTGTATTGCATTTACAAGTCTTTGGGTTTTCGAGTCAGCTCCAAACACTTTCGCAATCTTTTGAAAGGCCTCTGCTACTCTCTCTCACCTTGATGGCTTAAGGCTAAAGCCGATATTTCAGTTAGAAATTGATAGAAAGGTTCAATGGAGCATGCAAACAGAAAGTTCTCATTTTTTCAGATTGCTGTGACACCTTTAATTTCATTAGCGTTTCCTATATCCCTGTAGGAGAGCTGAGTTTCTAGGGCAACAATCATAGTAATAGTTCTACTCATGCAATCTACTAAAAGCCCCTGCGGCCCACAGTCCGGGCAAACCTGGGGATTAGAACAAGGCAGGACAGGTGAAAGCAGCAGGGAGAGGTTTTTCTTGATACCTGCACATTGTATTATAAGGACAGTCCATTTATTCTGCTTTTAAGGTGTATTCTTTCCAATGCATGTGGTATGAATCCATATACAGTACAGAGAGGTCTTTAAGTTGAATATTTCTGCCATTCATTATACATTTTTATAGCACCCACAGGGAGAGTTATTTCATAACACAAATTTAACCATCCTTATGAGGACATCGTGTAATATTGAGGTGCTGATTGTGAATATATTTTCTCCGTCGCAAACCAAATCTTGCACAGATATTTTTATAGATTTCAATTAAAACATTTAATCCCTTTATGTGCAAAGGCTGTTTTAATGTAATCTAGTTTAATGATTGTGGGTTTTACTATCTTTAGGGACATGTTTAATAACAGTAAAAGCTGACCCTCAATCACAATGCAGATGTAATCCACACAAAGCCTGCCTGATTTTACATTGACCAGAGATGGTCACTTACAAAAGTTAGTAATAGTTTTTGTTAAATGTTCTAGCATGAGATGCTAGGATTAAATGTGAAAGACAGAGTCCATTTATTTTCAGGAGTGGAAGACATTTATTCGAACATCTTTCTTATGACATATACTCCTTGTGTAAGTCTCCCGTTGTCTCTATTCAATGAGCAGTACAATTTTCTATTATTCATCCTGTCCTGCCACCCCTGTCACACCCTGTGCTTTATTATCTGTATCCTTTTTCTTCATTTTACAGAATTTATGATGAGTTTCCAGTGAATCATCCCATTATATAGTCTGCACATCATTTTAAATTTGCCATCTGGCCAGTAGATGATTTAAAGATGCGTTTAAGGTATCAACAGAAATAATGAAAGCAAACTGTTCAATTAATGATGCTCCAGCTTCTCTGTTTTGAAGAGTCTGGAAGGAAACATTGTAAGATAACGCACAATTATTTTTAATTGATTCTCAAAGCAGAAGTAATAATTATCCACTGTTTTGATTGTCTCATATAGCTGGATCGTCCTGGAAGTTCTAGAACTGGATCGTGCTGGAAGTTCTGACCATATTTCCAGCGACTAAAAAGGACTTTAAATAATCATCAGTCAAGGATTATTGATCTGTAGCCTGATTTAAGATACTGTGTTTTAAAACTGCCAGATATTATTATGCTGGAGTTTAATGCTTCATCATTTAATGCTTTGTGCATTTACGTTTATCTTTCTTTCAGGCAAAGTGTAAATTGCAAGGATTGGGAGATTCTAATGTGTTAGTTCTATGTTGTTAATAAAACCCAATGTAAAGCAGATTAAGATGTGAATGGAAATTGAGGCACAGTCAAGTAGAGATTCAACATTCTCCAAAAAAAAAATCTTAAGCACAGCAGGAACAACTGGCCTTTCAAGTGAAACCAGTAGTGCGTTCCTGCTCATTTGCATTACAATAAAGCAAAGCACCAAATTTGAAACAATATTGAAAAATACTTGAGAACTTTGACTCGTGTAAGAACCAATGGAACTACTACAGTTTGGACACTTTAACACATTATGTTTCAATTTCAGGTCTAGCACGTCACAACACAGATGAAAACTGTCGCCCTCGTGTGGTGAACTCAAGATCTGTTCTAGTTCTTCTAACAGTGGCATGAGACTTAATTCTTCGGATAAATCCGACTCTTATTTATTAAAATCTTTCTCAACAACTCAACATTACAAAAAGTGTATTTTCAACTAGGTTCGAGAGCGTCTGTGCAAATTAAAATAAATCAATGATGTTTTTCAAAGGCAAACTTTATACGTACACGAGATGTTCAATCTAAACACCACCTAAAAAAAAACCAAGGGTTGGCACAATTGCAAGTGAACACACCTTGCTTTCCAAGAAACATAAATAGGGTTATAGAAGCACATACTTTGAAGCAGTTTAATTCACACACGAATTTACGAGAATGTGCGAGTATCAATGGTTATAAAGTGATTTGATAAAGTAAAAATTATTTATTTAAATTTGACTCCACTCCCTGATTTTCTAAAATCTGATTCCGTGTTTTCCTGGTTTCCAGTCACATCTCCATTCGCCATCCCTCATTGGGGGTCGGAGGAGGTCGCTGATTGGCTGCCGAGGAGCCTGGAGGCTCGCGCTTCTTACCCGTGTTCGTGTGTTTACACTCAGTCAGTAATCGAGGCACAGAAGACCGGGCAGGTCGCGTGAATGGCTCTACCCAGATAACGACGATCGTCGTCATGGCATTGCATTTTACACTTTCGAAGAACTTTTTCTTCTCGTTTCACCAGGAATAATATCTCGATTTTGTTTTTTTTTTGAACGTTTACAGACCATTTTCTTCTTTTCACACTGTTTGCGCACACCCTCGTGCGATGGAGTTGTGAACGGGACGCGAATGAACTTTTCGCAGGCGGTTAGTCGTCTTGTTCTTCCCTGAACCGGTACCAGTGAAAATCCTGAACCGAACCAACACAATCTATTCCTTCGTTAGCCGCATCTTGACATATAGAACACTGGACATTCCGCGGACGTTTTGATTAGTTTGTAAAGTTCGAGGAGCACGCTATCCTTTCATACGACTCGAAGAATATTTCAGCGGAACGTTCGGGACTTTATCCGCTTTCGCTTTGCGAGAGCACCTGGGGATTCTGTGCTGCAGCCTGACCAGGTGAAGATGCTCCCTGCGAGGATAAAGCGCGAGCGCTCTCCCGCTACTCTACTTTCCGCCCTCGTTCTTCTCTGCGGAACCTTGGCGGTCCAGACAGGTACCAGAACATTGTTTAATATCAGTTAATATCTATATGTCGTTCTGATTTCTATATGTTGGTTCAAAAACGGTCAGCAGCCGTGTATTAACAACTGGCAACCCAATGTGTCTGGTTTTAATTTCAAAACTTAGCATGAACATGGTTCAAGTTGATTTAACTTTGATTCTTTATTAGTTGTTCGTCTATCTATCTGTCTATCTGTCTTTCTATCTATCTATCTATCTATCTATCTATCTATCTATCTATCTATCCATCCATCCATCCATCCATCCATCCATCCATCCATACGTGCATTTATGTGTGGGTATGCAAGGCGCCTAAGAGCCCATGAAGGGATGTGACGGTTGCCCGTGCTCTGGTCTTTTTTACTTCGGAGCAGAATTTTTCTGTTGATCTGCTCACTTTTTGCTTGCCGTGCTGATCTCACAAGCAGCAGATAAAAAGCAGAACCCCTGGTGATCTTGGAGTAATTAAGGTTTAGCTCACTGCCTTCCTGGCTTCTGAAAGAGAGCGAGAGAGGGGAAATAAAAGCTTCTGGAAAAGTGGAAAACTGATTTTTTTTCTCAAATCACACACATAATTGTTTTAATTGTTTTTAGGTGTTCATCAGATTTTTAAAGGTGGTTTGCCTGTGTAATTTTACATGACTAAAGTATCTCAGTAAATCATGTTGTGATTGTATTTTTTCGGTGGTTGGCTTCTGTCTGACCCTGCGAGTGACGGGAAGCAATGAAGCGTCAAAGAAATGGTTCTCTCTCTCTGCACTTTTCTCACATATGTAATCATACTGACGTGAACAACCAGACGCTCAGAGTGATTGTTTTTCTTTTAGAAAAGTGAAATCAAGGTTGATTTCAGTTGTAGAGAAAGATGCGTTCCCAGAGGAGCTATCCTGCTGCTTCATGAATCTTCTGCATTGCTGGTGGTCTAGACCTTACTAGGCCTGATTCATCCTACAAGTGTTTTGGAATCAGAAAATCATGGCTAGTTATCATAAAATAAGAAAAATAAGGGATGTTTTCACCCGGTAAACAATATAACAAATGGTTTATACATAAACAAACAATATATAATGGTGGTATTTGTTTTCATACCATATATGCATTATTTTAATAATATTGCAATAATGGATTCTCCTGAATCCTATTAGCTATGAAATAATCATTAAAAACACTTAAATGTGATGCGCCATGTTCTAATTAGTCAAACTGAAAAAGCATTTTGCCTTTATATCACTTTGCTTTTATCTACAGGCTAATTACAAGTTCCATTGTGACAGTCTGCCCTGCCCTGTTTTCAGTCGACTGTATCTTATCTCCTGGGCCATAATAGAGAAAATGTTTGGCATGTGCATTGCCTAAACTGAAACTGCCATGCCTTCCAAGTCAGCTTACACTTGATTTTTTCATTTAAGTCAGATAAGATATTACGAATACGAAGTAAAACTAGAGTCATGTGTGTTGAACACACTGTGCGGCACGGTTTCTAACATCCGTAAAGCATCACAGTCAAGATGAATGATGTGCGTCTCGTCTCCCTTTCTGCTCATTTCGGTATTCTTCTATTCTCCCACCTGTCTGTCTGTATTGTGGATGTGCTGAGCTCAGATTTCCTGTATGGTACTGTTCTCTGTGTGTTGACATACACATTAATTACCCAGACTGCCAGGAACCCACTTCTGTCTCCTTTGCCCCATCAGCTTTTCTCCCGTCTGCTCGGTGTGTGTGTGTAAGCATGTGCGTTTGTTTGGCAGAACATCCTTGTACACACACTTGAATTGGAGGAAGATGGGGAGTGTGCGTTTTTAATGGAGTCCCGCTGTTTATATTTGCATGAGTGGGTATGATGGAGAAGTCTCTGCTCGGAGGCAGTGGTCTAAACTTTCCAGGGTGGGGGGTTACTTGTTTGAGCCATTTCAAGAGGATTAGGTTCAGAATATGGTCCAGTGGACTGACTCTGGGGCGCGCTGAAAGAAAAGTGGGTGGTGCAGGGGTCAAGCTGAAGTGCCTGAGGTCAAGATAAAAAAGGAGGTTTGCTCCAAACCCCCCCACACACCCTGTCATGTTTAGAGAGCGGAACATGTTGGATCCTCCCAGTATAGACTCTCTTGGATGCTAGAGAAGGGCGTGGGGGTTTTATTTGTTATCTTTTAGAGCAGGTTATCACGGTGTAATGCTGTATAGGTGGAAGGCAGCAGTGGGAAAGAAAGGAAGGGCAGCGCAAGAACGGTGAGCGGGCTGGCAAAGATTCGAACCGCCGCTCTTGTGGTGTGCATTAGCTTTATGACCACTGTGGGAGGCCGAGAGAGGGGTGAGGAGAGGGCATTGGAGGAATCGTTGGTTCTCCACTTACCCCCGTCCTCTATTATTCATCACCATAAAGTGGCCTTCTTTAATATTTTAAATGAGTTTATGGTTGTGCGTGATCTGTTTATGATACTTTAGATTTGCGAAGCAGTGTTGGACATGTGGCGGCTGATGTTTGTCTAGGGTGAGATGTAGGGTGGGTTTGTACCTGGTTAGAAGATGAAGACTGGAGAGATTAGGATGTTTTAATTATGATTAATTGGTGGATTGGGGTTTGAACTGTGTTTTTGATGTGTTTATTATAATTAGTAATTATATGAAATTATGCTTTCTATGTATAGAACATTCATGTTTATGCATTTAGCAGACACTTTTATCTAAAGTGACCTACATAGCTCTGGTTTTAATATTGTTTTTTAATGTTTTCCCTGGGAATCGAACCCATGACCTTGCTGTACCACACACTGGTCTAAATGGACTAACTAGAACTACACTAAATTCTGAAATGTGTTAAATAATGGCTACAGTGTATGCAATTGTGATTTTTTATAAATATTTCTTTTTTCTGTAGTAATGAAAGCTAATTACGATGATGCAATAAGTATTTTTTTAAGTCGGACCGCAAGTCAATTTACACCAAAAGCTTGAAAGGTCAAGTCAAATTGATTAAAATAATGTTTTAGTAACATGTTAATAAATAAAGTATCATATGGGTTGTGACATCTTATAAAAAACTACAGTGTTGAAATATTAAAATGCAATTTCAAATATGAACAAGCAATTTTTGGTAATTCTTTTGGTTAAAGATCACATGATCGCACACCCCGACTGGGTTCGGTCTGCCCGAGTGTTCTCACACAAAAATTAAATTTTCTTATTTTAATTAAAGCACACTAAAATTGTGCTTGCAGCATGTTCCAATTCTACTTAATTTATGCAATATTTTATATTTGCTACCAGTTGTGATGGTAAAGCCTTCATATTTAAGCGGAATAAGGTTGTGGCTGTTAAACAAAGAAGTAACGCTGCTTTGAAGCATCGGATATGAGATGTTAAAAACATGAACAGTTGTTGCTTAGATACTCCACAAAACAACTCTTCTGTGCATTTGAAAAACACTTATGATTTTCAGAAAATATTCATATTGTGCTTAAATGCAAAGCCAGGCCAAAAATGGAAGGAAGAAATATTCCTTGGAGAGGTGTATTGAGATAGATGAGACACAGGGATTGTCTTTTAAATAGACTTTATTAAAAACAAGAGAACAAGAAGTGAGAGAGTGAAAAGTCAGGAGTCAGAAGCATTGGCATTCAAGCATCATTAAGTTCCTGGCACAGTCTGATGGAAGAAGACAGTGACGGGGTGAGGGAAGGAGGGAGAGTGAGGGACAGCGACAGAGAGGAGCTTGTGATGAACCGATCGTTGAGTGGGGATGTTTTTATTAAGGTTCTTATCGATGCCTGGAGCGCTCTGTATTAACGGTGGACATTTTTAATGCTTTGCCAATACTATGCATGTACACCACCATAAATCTACAACAAACAGGAGGGACCCCGGATAAGGCAAGAAGAGAGAGAAGACTCGGTTAAAAAGAATTACTGCTCTGTGTGCATGAGGCATTTCTGATCGTTCCTTCTAAGAATTTCAGCAGTAAATGTTTTTGTATAATGACTTGCTCATTTTCACGATCCTGCTTTCATCTGTCTTGAATCACTCTGCTGCTTGTCTTTTTATACCACTGCAAATCAGAATAATTTATTGGCGCAACTCTAATTGAGACTCGACGATTCAACCACAGATTGTAGCCAAACGGCTTCAGAAGACTTTCAGTGTAAGTAATTTTAATATATCGAGCTTGTAACCTGAAGCATTCAGGGCATTTTTGAGAGACTGTGCTAAATACATAAACCTTGCTTCCGAACGAAGGAAATTTTTAAATCCTAATCGAATAAAGACACAATGAATACCGTATTTATGCAAATATAAGCACACAGCGAATATAAGCACAAAGATAAAAAAAAAAAGCAAACAAAAATTTCTAAATAGTTCTATTAAAATACTTCTTTTAACAAACCTAACTTGTGATTGGTATCACATGGATGTTGTTTTACTTGGAAAAATAGGATAAATTAAAATCTTTTCTAGTGATTGGAACGTCAACTCCCAGAAACCTCAGCGGTTCCCAAAAACCTTTGCACTCCAACACAGCGCAGTGGCAGCCATTTAGAGTCAAGGTCTTCAAGACGCTTCATGTTGCAAATGATTGTTTTGCCCTGTGCAGCATACGGAGCATTATGATTTTGTTTGTTCCCTGCATTTGAAACCATGCCTGTGTTTTATTTCTAACACATTATTTAGCCACTGCCAAGTGTCACTGCATAGCCAATGTATCTTTATATTTGTTATTGAGCCAATAACAGCTTATATGCATGTCTGCCTCAGGAACCATTATTTAAAGAAAAGAAAGAGGACACAATGTAGAAGTGCATCGCCACTACAAAAAGACGATGTATTGTCATATATTTGTAATTGCTCCTGACTTGAAATGTGGAAATATGAGCTGTTATATTCATGTGCATATTTGAAATATGAGAACCCACCCCCAGTTTTCTATTGTCTAAAGTTGGAGAAAAGTGGGATACTTATTATTGTGTAAATACAGTATTTTGTAAGGCCTGAGCATGTAACTTTTATCTACACATCTCAGTGTTTGTTAAAATATTCAGTAAAAAGTATTAATCCGAAGTAAAGAGGACACAAGCATGACAGAAGAACAGCATCATTGGAAAAAAGAGAAACGAGAGGAGGTGCAAAAAGAGAGATGGATGGGATTATGGGAAAGCAAATAACGATACTTTAATGAAGTCAGCGCCTGGAGTGGATGTTGAGCGACAATTGAAAAGAGAGACTCTTTCCCCCTCCCGTGTTTACGGCAGATGGGTTGTGGTGGGTCGGATGGGCGGAGAGTGACAGGGTCTGCAGAAGAATGACTCAGTAGGGTGGCTTTGTGCTGGAGTTGAATAGATTACTGAATAGGGTTCTTTTCTGTCACTGTGTGTGGGGTGTTTGTGGGGTAAATTGGGAAGGGAGGAAGGGTCAGGGTGCTCGGAACTTCTTCTGACAGTGAATGTTTGTGTTTCTTGTCTCTGCTTTCCATTCATAGTCACACTTCTTATTCATTCCTGCCAAACAATACAGTCAAGAGCTGACACGTTTGAGTCAGATTCATTGGGATTTACAGTAGGCATGACCATGTCTAATCTTTTCAGTTTACTAATGCCAATTTAATAACTTCCTGCTTGAGACCAAGGAGAACTTCCTTGCTTGGAACATGTAACGCCTAAATGTTTCACAGTGAGTCAGACTCATGATAAACCAACACTTCTTTTCAGAAGGCTACTGTCTTTCGAGGTTTCTGCAAACAGTAGCATTCATTCCGAACATAACTTCACCACAGACATCTAAAAGTGTCAGTCTCTCACACTCATGCAGTCGAACCGTTTGTTTTGACACCATTGAGTTATCCTGGCTGAACCTCCAGTAGCGTGTTTTTGATTGAGAGTTTGAATGTGACTTGCAATACTAGTTTTTTTTTTCTGGCACTTGTTTTTCTCAGCTCTAATTTTCTTCTCAGAGTCTGCTGGAACATTGACTGCTTAGATCTTGAAAGCAATAAATGAAGGTTAAAGGAGTTATAAAAAATGAGGACTGAAGGACCTTCAACTCAGACCCCCTGATGATGCCTGTAGGGGTCTGGGTAGCATGTCAGATTCCTTTCGGCAGGGGTCTGGAAGCGATGGTGCCAGGGCCACGTGAATGGGTCTCCTACCGTCTACCTGCCTTTGTGCTTCCTGTCTTGAAAGAGAGACTTTGAGGCCATGGAGATTTCCTTCATCTTCTTATCCTTCAAAGGAAGTTCAGCTCTGTCCAGGCCTGAAGATTAGACCTCAGTCCATCTGTGGTTTAGGGCCAAGTATGCCTGTTTTCACTTCTTGATTTACGGAAGTTGGTTTATGAAAATTTCAGGTTGGAAGTAATTTGGAGTTGTGAAGTTGGCTTGATTGTTGAAACTTAACATGAGTTTTGAAGAATATTCAAGAAAAAATATAGATGGTTCTTCTATATCAGGCTTTCCTATGTGCATTTATTGTATCAATGCATGTCGATGTTGTAGCTATTTTTTGTATACAGTATATACATATTTATAGTGTGTGTATAAATATATAATGTATACATGTATGCACATGTATATAATAAACAGGTTATCAATTGTTAAATTCATGTTTATGACATGTTTATAACAATAAATATCCCTAATGATTAAATGAATTTTTACCTTTCTAATTACACATCTATATATGACAGCTTTTTCTGACTTTGCAGTTCTACAGTTTTACAGTCTTCTGCTCTACTTTCCTATTTCGGGGAATCATCACTTTTTCTCTTGTGCTTTCTTTCGTTCTGGTGTCTATTGTGATGGGGGTTAGTGAAGTTGCTTTTTTGGAAAGACGGCGTGGAGAATCCTATTTTGTTGAGTTTAATGCCTCTTAAGAGTCCCCTTCTGCCTGAGGGGTAGATGAATATAGGCAGTAGTTGCCTTTCGGGGGGTTTATGGGGGCTCTGCTGCGGTTTGCATACTATGGAAGTCTCTTGGGAGGGATGGAGAATGTTACCCAAGAACACACACATGCCTGCTCACAGGCCTGTTTCAATGACGATGTGCAGAAACGCGTCATCTCCTGTGTGTGTGTGTGTGTGTGTGTGTGTGTGTGTGTGTGTGTGGGGCCTAGTAAAGGCAGTGTGATGGTGTGTGACCAAAGAGTAATGTCCTCTTGTGGCGTCGCTTTAGTTTTCTTTGTGCCAAATGTAGAAGGCCACACACAATGTGCTTTTGTAATGTGCTACCCGGACTCGGTGCCTGACCGGTAAATCGAAATGTGTAGTTTGACACTGGAACGTTTTAGTAGAGTGTAAATGTTAAAATTAGACATTTTATAAAAAGACATCTTTCAGCAGAGTTTTACAGTAAGAGCCGGACCATAAATGTTTCATGCACTGGAGCGGTTGCATAATATCTGAGCGGTGGCATGTCAACAAACTGACCTTTACACACAAACCCTTTGCCAGGCACAGTTTTACTCATTCCGATAAAAGCAGGTCAAGCCTTGTCCAACAGGTCTGCTTCTACAGACAACACCCATGGGATGAGTCGCTTGGATTTTGGTTTCACCCTGAGTCCTGGGCTTGTTCTGAAACAGAGAGAATAGTGATACCATAATCCCCATGGAGTAAGTGTTGTTGTGCCGTGTTCCACACCCTTAGCAAGGCTGGCTTTCCCGTTAAACCCTCAATGTTACCGTTTGCCTGTGCTTGTATTGAACTCTGAATATCTTAAAGACATAGATGTCTGGCTGATTGATAAAAAGGTGTATGTAGTGCAAAAATGAATGGAATTCTTAAAATAAGGTTTTAAAAGAAAAGAAAAACAAGATTATAACATGTTTGCTTTTAACAGTTGTCTTATTATGGATGCTTTCCATGTGCGTTTTACTGGTTTGTATCTGGTTTGAACAGTTTTTTTTTTCAGACTATAAGGCTCACTTAAAAACCTCAGAATCCACCCATTCATTCATTCTTATTTACATACAATTATCATAAATGGATTCTTGTGATTTTTTTTTTTTCATTCGTTATTCCATCAAAAGTTCACATTGAAGCAAAACATCTTGAAAAGTGGTTTGAGGTTTGTCAGTCTGTCTGGGCTGTGAATGACAGTGCGAGGAAAATAGATGGAAGTGAAGCAGAGGCAAGCGCAGGGGATCTTAAACTTAAACTAACCATAGTTCATGGCAAGGCCACGCTCACAAGGCTTGTCAATCAGCCCCGTTTCCACACCTCTCACCCGAGCAAATCTGACTCGTCTCTGTCTTTTACACTCAGCCTTAAAACATTCTTTATTGACATCTTTGGACTTATTGCTTGTGTAATATGTGTTGATTTGTTTTGTTGTGCTTGTATTTTGTTCTCCCTCAGGCATCTTTCCCCCTGATAGACAGATGGACGGCATGGCCGACCTCACTTTCACCTTTTTGCGCACTCATGTCTGTTCCACGTCTCTGCTTCGATAAGCAGGTGAAGTGAGCACGTAGAAGCTCCTTGCTCTGCTGGTACTTTGGGGGGATCAGCTACCCTTAAAGCTGCCATGAACAATGGTCTCATCAACCCAGCCCAAATCCCCCTGCCTGTTGAACCATTCCCCGTAAGCATGGCCTTTATGTCTGTATGCCATAGCAATAGAGTTGGCTTGAGCTCTATCACAGTGTGGCTCATGTTTATGAGGATTAAGGAAACAGATGGATGGCCATCCTGACTGGTGTGGCTTCATTAACTCTCCATGCGACTGCTCTAAACTCTGCCACCCCTGGACGTCTTGCTCTGGAGACTCTCTGTGATGAGTCAAGCCAGTCGAGAGAGAGGTTAGAACATGGCGAGGTGGATTGCACTCGTGGAAACTGTGAAGATGTTTATTGATCTGAAAGATGAGATGTGGGCAGGGTTCTTCTCTTTGATTGATTAACGTTGAAGTAAGATTTTCTTTTAAAAGCAGACAAGGTGTGGTTCTAAGGATTCTCTTGCCTACAAACTGTCTCGGATTTCTTTTTAGAAAAAAAGTGGCCTGTTATGGTCAAAACCAAACTGTTTTACTTATCCACCTAATCAAATGTACACACACAAACCCGGAGCAGTGGACAGCCTTAAACGGTGGAAGCAGGGAGCAGTGTTGGGTTCCGTGTAAGGTGTGAAACGTGTTTTTTCAAATCCAATTACGCTATGAAATTATATCTTACAAATATCACAGATAATACTGCAAGAAATAAAACAGTTTGTTGTTTTTGTAATATTCTTAATCTAATTTAAGTATTTTTAATTAGTGTGAAAAGACAATCATTATATATTTTCAAAGCAAATGGAAGCGATGTGAAGTACTAACATTCCATACAATCAATAATAGTAATGTCAGATAATGTTAAATACTACTCAGATCAATGTCTAAGTGATGTTCTTCAAGACTATTCAAACACATTTATGTCATACATTTAGTTTATAGTTTATTTAAAGGTGCAATTAATATAATGGAAAAGTGCAAACATGCACTGAAGATATATTTTATTATTCGAAAAGTGCCAGAAATTGCTAAATGTATGTGGTTGCACCTCGTTGAACATTTTTTTTTTTTTTAATTAATTTTTTTTAAGACGTCAAGTCATTACGTTCATGTTTTTAGTTGAACAACCAAACTACGCCTTTTACATGAATGCGCAAGGTTCACCTGACGTATTCTCTGAAGAGATTTAATATTCCATGATTGACACTTTAATCGCTGACCTGAGCTTAAGTAAAGCAACTTTAGCCGCTCTGGGGATAAAGGCCTGACTAGAGATACTTTGGTATCGCCATGTCCACAGGGAGTCCTTGTGTGTCCACACTCACATTCTCAGGAGAGATGTGAGAGCTACATCCTGCAGTATGTCACTCAGGGAACGACAGGTGGTGGTAGAAGATACACACTGGCGTGGAAGGCTAACTTCTGCTCTGGGGTCAGGGACTACTTTTCCTAAAGGTTTTTATGCTACCATCTGTCCATAAGAGAGATTTGGGATCAACAAAGACCCTCCATGCATTTTGTAAAACCACTTCCTTGGATGAAATTTGTATTTTTGTGGTTACTGATCATCTTCTTTCCAGTTAATGACTTCCAAATTCCATTTCCAGTCTCAAATGAGAGTGAAATAAAAGCATGTGCAATAAATGAATGCCATTTTCCCTCATAAGTCAGTAACTGCATATAACGATTATGTGGCTGTGTAGACGCTGTCGTTATTAAGTGCAAAGGAGCTTTTGTTTCATGGATTCCAACTGGAAAGTGTGACTGACAGGAAACAAGGGATTTCTGTTGGAGTCTTTATGTAGATGATGCGTCCACCCACAATTTGTATTTTTGCTTGCCGCCGCATTTAGGAGCGTATCTGTTTGCCTGCATGCATTGGGTTTGATTGACAGTTATACAGTGGATTAGAGTGCGTAAATCGGTCCTAAATGAGGCTGGGGCATGTATGCACCACAATTTACACATCTGCCCTGAAGGCATAGACACACTGAAGATAATGACCCACAATCCAGTGGAGACGGTCTGATTGCCACTTGGGAGAGAAAGAGGGATAGAAGCTGTGGGAACAAGGAAAAACAGGACACACTGATACAAGCCCACCTTCTCTTTTGCCGTTTTACCTCAAAGACGGGGCCAATTATATGACTCTGTCTTACCTGTCTTTCATCTAGCTAGGACTGCAGTGTTGAAATGACAGACTTCTTGCATGTCATTACACAGAAACGTCCTGGAAAAGAGTTTCGGTTCCACCCTGTGACAGAGATATCACCATGAAGGCCTGAGACGTGTGACCTCTTTGACCTTTCCCAGCCCATACTACCTTTTTTAAACTTGTTTTTAGAGCCATGGAAAATCCATTGAAAAGATTTGATTTCGCTGAGCATGTTAGTGGCAAACCGAAGTCTACGATTCAGGATCTGTCATGAATGATCAAATATAATTTCACCACTTGTCCTGCATCTAAAGGTCAGAAAACAATACGATTTGTATCCATTGACAGACAAATGTATCATTTCTGTTTCAGCTCCAGACGATTTCATGCTTGATTCATGTTTGAATCAAACACCAATTGCTTGATTGCTTGAAGGGTTATTTGATTTTGATTTAAAATTGTGTTATTAATGATAGTATTTTGTGTTGCTTTAATTGTGCAGTAATATTTGCCATCATTTATTTTTATTAAATTGTGTACATGTAGTTTAACTTTAAATGTGTGTGTGTGTGTGTGCGTGCGTGTGTGTGGGTGTGTGAGTGTGTGTGTGCGTTTGTCATCTTCCAACAATAGCCACCTCCTGTAGTTTACTGTTCGGAGGCTGAAGCACACAATCTATTTTATGTTCTGTGTTCCCATGCTGTTTCTGAACTGGCCTCCTTTCTCTAACTTCCGCACCAATCACGTACAATTTTAGAAATGAGGGGTCCTATACCGACCCCTCTATCGCTTTTTTCAGGAGACATTCAATATTTCCAACTGCCAGGCTTGAATGTCAAGAGCGAATCCAGAGTGACTGTTCTCATTTTCTCCTTTTAGAAGGCTTGAATGCATTTTTCCATCCTAAAAGCCGCTCACCGTGAGTCTGGAAAAATAAGTCACTCAGGTTTTTTCCATTTGTTATTTAAATACTAGCATTTCATTTGGGTTGTTTTTTCCAGATTTGTATTTAGCGTGACTCATTTAATTTCTCACTCAATACTAGTTGATGAAGGTTTTCTGAATGACTCACACTTTATTACCAATGGATCCTCCAGCTTTCAGATCCTGGTGAAAGAGAGAGATAGAGCGTTGAAGCAAATAAATGGTGGGATAGAGGGGCTTCCAAGGAAGGAGAAAGAGAGGGATGAGATATTTGGGGGATTAGCGTGGTTTGATGAAAGGGTACTGTCCATCTCAGAAGGCCTTTATTGTATAAACTCTAATCCAGACACACATTTGCACTGAGCTACACACAGACTTTATTATCAAATGGTGTGTAGCAGGAGGGAACACAACCCCCATCTAAGCTGTTTTCATGCTCACTTTTTCCCTGTTTATTCATGGGATTATTGAACCTTAATCTCTTTCAGCCATAACTCAGATTAGATTTTGTAATATTTTTAGGGACAGGCCAATGCCCAACGCACGCTTTGATGGTCTATGTTTCTCTGGCAGAATATTGATGAAAGCTCTTGACCACTGTCCTAGATTCTAACAGCGTGACATCATAGGAATAACCTAAACACACTGTCAAAGTACAGTGTTTTTGTTTATGTCTTCATCTTCGATGACTCAACAGTTCTTTTTTTAATGTTTGAGTCTTTGTTGCATGCGACGGAACAAAAAAAACTGACTGAGCAGCAACCGCCACTTTGAGCAGATTACGTTATGATAAACATTGATGTTTTTGTCATATGTTTTCTCCCTTAAGCACATTTTCTTTGACTGATTAGTATTGCGAATACGGCCTGAGCTGCCCACTCTTTGTGAAGATGTCCTGGTTTGAGGGCATAAGCTCACTAGGCATTACACAGTCACCCATGACCTGCTGCATGACCGTCTGATGCATGTTGAGCGCAAATGCGGCTTGACTGAAAGAGTCGGTTCCAGTGGGAATGAGTGCGCTCCGATTTATGATGCTCAAAAGCCTTTTGGGAATGTTGTTGCATTGAGTTGGTACAGATTTGTTGTAATTTCAATTCACAGAGTTTAGTTTGGAAATGCCGTGTTAAATTGAGATGTTCACTGTGCATCCTGATCGTCCACCCATCTAAAAATACGAACTTAATTTGCTTGAAAGCATTTGGCAAATCTGCATATATTAATCATGCGAATTCACTGTTCAGCAGGTGTGGCTGCAAATATAAAGCCTCCGACTGGGATTTTATTCCGTGCAAGATTAAGAATTACATCACCTGTTCAGTGGATGCTGCGCTATGCTCGGCCCTTGAGTGTAGATGCACTTTGTAATCGACTGTTATGTAATCGAGACTCATCACCGACGAATCCGTGCGTCCTCTTTGTGTTCTACCTTGTACATGGACTCCCCTGAAAGATGAGCTTTGCTCTCAGCATCCTCCGGCTGCCGCACTGCTTGTTTGTTTTCCCCCCTTGTTTAAGATGAATTATGAAACAAGTTGAGGATGCTGAGCGTCAGAATGAGTGAGCGTTGAACTATTCCGCCTCCGGCAGAGAGAGAGAGAGAGAGAGAGAGGAGACCGTCTTTCCCTTTCACTTACTAATGCATTGTGTCCCGCTGGACCCCGTAATACACACCTAAGCTAAACAAATGAAAGCTTGCTTCAAACTGCATATTAGAATTGGTTTTATTGCTCATATGAGGGAGATTGAGTGGGTTGCTGTGTGTTTACATTAGCTTCCGCTCAGCCGGGGCCCGGCCTGGCCTGCAGTTTACATTTCATTATTCTTCCCTCCTCCAGGGATCACCGGGGAGGATCTGCTGGGCTCCGGCCTAAAGAGAGCACAATTAGATTATGAGTTGAAAGATTTTTGGGTGGAAGTTGCAGGTTTTTCGGTCACACATCTGGTTTCCAATTTGTGATCAAAGCATTCAACTAAAATAATTTACCGGTGTTCTAGTGCTTTCTAACGTTATCTTTTTCTACGCACTTTTAATCGATACAGTGAGTGGGATCTGTGTGCAAAAACAATGTTAACCAGGCTTTTGTACTCCTGGTTTGTGATAGTTTTTTACTAGGGCGTAATGAGTAGCACTGTCGTCTCACAACAAGAAGGACCCATTCAAGATTTAATTTTAAGGCCTGTTCCAATTTAAAGGCACGGTCGGGGCCTTCTTTTGAGTTTGCATGTTATCCCTGCGATTGTTTCTAGTTCCCAGTGGCTAAACATGGAAAGAAGGCCATAAAAAGGTTGAATGGATGGAATTTTGGGATGCAGTTTTGAAAACGACCTTTGTCTTCTGGCAGGAAGCTGAAACTGTCACAAATTAGTCATTCATCCATCCATATATCCATACATCATTTTTGAAATCTGGATGACATGGAGCTTGAGCCAATCTCAACATCTCTGGACCTAAACCATGATGCATACACTGGATTAGTGGCAGACCAATCACGGGAAAGTGTCACACACTCATCCATCATCAATTTTAATATTTTCAGTCCTGCTAAATGCATGTTTTTGTTCTGTGGGAGGAAAGTGGAATGAACATGGGTTGAACATGCAAACTTTACACGTTCAGTTGGTCATGAATTTTGGGATCCTAAAATCATATCAGCAATAAGAACGTCATATTAATATAATGAATAGAAAAAAGTCAAGATATAGAGAAATAATATTTTCTCAATTAAGTGATGTTAAAAACATAGCACTTGTAGAGATGCTATATTTAAGTAAGTGACTTGTTGATTTTTTTTTTTTTATTGGTACAAAATGTTCTAGACTGAAGCACTTTAAACAAATACACCGGTGTAAAATTTGGAAACTTCTTATCCGTAATTATTTTATTACAGTACTTGTTGCATCTACAGCAAATGTTTGAGTGTGTTAATGTCTGGTGATAAAAATTAGCATTTGTATTTATACTTCAATTTTACCAGAATTGTTTAGTTTTTGTTTTTATATTAGGCCCATTGGACGCGTTTGCTCATTCGGTTTAGGTTAGTTTTATTTCCCTTAAGACTATTTATATATTATATTATATGAATGCATGCACACGCACACACACACGCACCCNNCCGCACACACACACAAACACTATGTTGACTAAAAACAAGTATGGAGTTCAGTTGATCTGTAGAGTCTGAGTTAACAAGAAAAAAACATTACCGGTTTGACCTTTAAGCACTTTCCTCTTAAGTTGGTTGCTCAAGGGAACATTTTGTGTGATTTTATTTTTTTTAGGAAAAATTATTTCCTAATCAAAAGCTAATTTGATTTGACTAATAACACCAACAACATTTCTATTCTCATTTTCAAGTCTGTGCAGGCCTTATTTCACTTGCTTTTAAGTCTTGCAATAGCTAAAAGCAGTTTGGTGTGTCTGTTTTAAGTAGTTGTCAGAAGTATTGTATGAGATGCCTAAGTGTGAAGAGACGCTTAATACAAGACTCGCGAGAATAGTAACATTCATGTCAGGCTTTTCTTCCTAATAGCAGACAAGCGCTCTCAAAAATACATGCCCATTTCACTGGAATAGCAAGTTCATTGGCCCTAAAAGGTTTGAGAGCCTCCCAACGGGACCCTTGGATATTATATTGGTTTTTAGTACGTGGGTGTGGAAGACGGTGTGTGTGGTGTGGTCTGCGATGTGTCTGGGAGTTTATTGTAGACTCATATTGGTTTTTTAATCTCTAGTGCACAAGGATTTTGAGCTTTATGACATGGTATTCAAGCTGGTGCATGCGTATGTGGCGGCAAACAGTCACCTGCAGTATGTTCTTCTTGGGTATTTACTGGAAAAACGCTTTTTTTTTTCTCGCATGTGATTCTGCTGTGATTTCACAATGCGATTAAGGGCACTCGTGGAAAGATAATCTATTATGATTGACTGGAATAATCTGGGTTTTTCAAGAGGGTGGTCTCTTTTGTGATGTAGGCGGAGCAGGATGAGTGGCGTGGCTTTCTACTGCTGTTGAAGACCACCCATACTATGACATCATCTTCATCCATGTCTCCATATGCTGCCTCTGCTCATGTTAATGACATTTATAAGTGGATTTACCCACTCTCTCCGATTCCTGCTTTAGTGACTGTCACCATGTTGCTATGGAATCTTAAGGGATTTGTATATAACGGCACACATGTAGATAAAGTGATTTACTGAAAGGTTTTCTCATCTCGGAAAGTTCCCCACGGTCGTGTTTGGTTAGAAATATTAATATAATTAGATAATTTATAGAGATTATTAAGATCGTGAATCGTATTAATGTTTCTTTTGTACTGTAGTCATTTTAAATGTTTAACGATATGGAACAATAATACTGTTTACAAAAAGAAAGAAAAGCACCAGAGATTATGAGCGTAGCATGAAGAGTAGTTGATAATTTAATAACTCCAGAAGTCATAAACGTATGTGACTTTTTTTTTAAATACATTTTTTGGTAAAATGCTAGATTTTAGGCTTTGCCTTTAAATGATTTTGAAAGGATGAATCAGACTAATAAATAAAAAAATGGAACTGTAATTATTTTGAGGGATTAATAATTTGAGGGAACTGGAATGCAACTAACGTGAGAAGGCGTTTTTAGCACAGCTTTTCTGCTTGTTTGTTTCAAAATTGTGAAAAATACTCAGTGACAAGCAAAAACTTGGATGAGTAGAAAACTCAACAATTTCGCATGTGTTCATGCACTCCGCTCATAGCCAAGTAAAGAAATATGGGGATGTTGATTAGCCATACTGGCACACCGCTAGAGTTTGCAGCATTCTTTGGGTTCGATTAGTAATGCCTGCGACCTTGAAGACATAATTTTGACATTTATTTGTATGTGCTCTGGACTCTGGAGTGCATGCCTTTTGCATGTTTTGTAAAATTGGCTGTGGTGACTGTAATACGGCTTAAACGGTTTTGGAATAGCAAAACAATAATAATAACAAATTCACACACAAACAAACTAACAAACACACACACACAGACACACACACGCAAACACACACAAACACACACACACACACACGCACAGACCCTAAATTAACTAAAGCATAGAGTTTATTTTCAGATTTGGCCTCTCCACTTCTTGCTCTTTTTACTCGTTGAGCTTTTGCTCTGACGAACTCTTATTTAGACATAATCAATAATATTCTCCATTTTTAGGGGGCAGACTCAACCTGCATCATTTTTCTCTTTTTCCTCATTATTTCTTTCTCTGTGTCCAGGCTGCGCCTCCTCATCTATCAGTCTTCATGCCTTTCTATTGATTTATCCACTATTCTTAAACCATTGCCTTCGTGTTGTTGTTCTTCAGTGAAGTCTCTTCCATAACACTGCAGGATTAGAAGTGGAGACGGCAAGCTTGGAAATATAATAAATATGACCGCTGGGAACAGTCCTCCTTCTGTCTTTTTTTCACTTACTGTCTGTTCAGTTACTGGACAGACTGTTGGGTTTTTACCCAGCTCTTTTGAAGGTAAATCTTATGTCAGTTCTTAGCCAGAGGAAGTGTGCTGATGAGAGGTCTCTTTATCATCCTAATGGGAGCCACATAGCTCTTGGCTTGCTGTGAAGGAACCACAGCGAGTTCGGCCGTGGTCAGCCCAGTTTCGACCATCTCTTGTCTGGAGACAGTGTCCCCATGCAGCCTCGCTATCTTGATTTTACTGCTGATCAGAGCGTTTGTGATCCAGAGAAGACTTGTGCTTCATGCAGCTCGAAGTAGAGTCTCTACTTAGATTCAGAACACTTTTAGGATTCACTTAATAAAACACAATTTGTCTATTCCATCTATCTCCCTTTTCCAATATATTTCCATTCTTTCTTTTCTATATCTCATCATCATCATCATCATCATCATCATCATCATCATCATCTCTTTGTTTCTTTGTATGTTTGTTAGTTTCTTTCTCTCACTACCCCCCCTCCCTCTTTTCTCTTATCCCCGTTCTCTTCTCAACTCACTTTGCCCCCCCCCTCTCTCGTTCTCTCTCTACATCCCTATATTATAACATCTTTTAATATAACATCTTCAAGATTTTACAACACTTTTAAGATGCACTTAATTTAACACATTTTATCTATTCCATCTCTTTTTTCCCCCACTCAATATCTACTTTTCTTCTTAATCATCATCATCACCATCACCAACTCTTTCTTTCTTTCTTTCTTTCTTTTCCTTCCTTTCTCCTCTCTCTGTATCTTCCTCTTCTCTCTCTCTCTCTCTCTCTCTCTCTCTCTCTCTCTCTCTCTCTCTCTCTGTCTGTCTCTCTGACATTATTTTATCCCCTTTCTCTTTCTCTCTCTCTTTGCTCTGATCTCCACCTCTCTGTTTCTCATTTTATCTGTTCTACTCTTTATCTGTTTTTTTTAGGTTTGTGTAAATATAAAGACACATGTTTTCCCACATTTTTAATATATTTTTTAATATACAGATTTGTAGTGTATTGGTGTATACAAAGGTGTATTGGATTTCACAAGTAGGAAAACACTTAGGGCGGAAGGAACATATGAAGGAGAGGACAAAGCAGAGAGTTGTCATTACTTGTTAGCATCACAGCGGGAACGGAGAGCAACACCTCAGCCACTCCGCTTTGTTATTAGAAAAACTGAATCCTAGGGCTGTAGACATGCGACAGGACCAGTCCTTCCACTCCACACCTTCCAGTAACACACTGTCACCATTTGTCAATCACTGCAGACAAGCTGTGATTTCATTTGACCTGCAGTTTTCTATATGCTGCCACGCTCTCAACAGCTTCCGACGCTGTGCGCCACTTCTCATTGCGACAACTTCACTTTCCTTCTTCCATTTCTGTTTTATAGACCTTTTCGGGAGGTTGTCGGTTCACAAGGTGGCAGACGCCAAATTTGCTCATCAGTTTCGAGTCATTTGAATCCCCCATTTCAATTCACCTGTTACGATCCGGCAAGGACAGAATGTGCGTTTATAGTCTCACGCCGTCACGTCCCCTAAAGAAACATCGGCTTGTCTGTTAGAGCTTTCAATAATTCAAATCAGAGTGCTGAGTCACAGAACTGGGAAAACAACCAGTAATGCGAGTGAGAGACATTATTGTGTAAGAGCTTTTTTAGTGTTGTTTTAATGGGAGATGGAGGTAGAAATGTGGCAGTTGTGGTCCAGCTCAAGGAAGTTGGACTTGCCATCCAGGCGTTGCATGTTCGAATCCCGTTCGAATCTGGTGGGTTCCACAAAGGTATGTCCTTGAGCAAGACATTCACCCCCACTTGCCACTGCTTAAGGCTGCCCACTGCTCCCAGTTTGTTTGTGTTCACTTCACTGTATGTTTTAAATGCAGAGCACTATTATGATGCCTCTAGTGGCCATTATGACAAGCACACTCACTTTACTTTAATGCTGTGCAACCACCTAGTGAGCGGAGATGCATAGAGGTTGCAAGTTTGACGGTAAAAGATTACAAAGGTTAAATACAAAAGATGCTCAGTGATGAGAGAAAACAGTGGGTGTAGGAATCCGTGGAAAAAAGAAAAAAAAAAAACGCCACATAAAGGATGTAAACAGCACAGAGTTCAGCTAATCCGTGCACAAGACACATTCACTTAGGTAAAGCCAATCTGAGGTCATCCGATCAATGAACGGCTCAATGTTTTCCCGCTTTCAGGGTCTCTCCATCAATTTTATCTCCCAGTCTTCTCTTTAAGTAAACTTTGCCCGTCCCTGTTAATTTCCATTCTCCAGCTTCAAGCTTTTTTCCACCCGTAGAGTGCGCGTGCTGCAAACACTGGTCCTCTTTGTACCTGTTCCTGCCTGAGTGAGCACCAGGGGAACACACTGATGCAAGGGGACGCAATGACAGTGCCTGGTGACGCCAATCCCTCCGCCGGCCTATGTGTGCATGCAAACCTGTCTGTGTTTACAGGCGGGTATCACATCCTGTCCATTGGCAGCGTGAGTGATCATGCCAGTCTTTCAGCATCTGTTATGGATGTGGGACTCGGGCGTGATTCAGCGTCATGTCGTTTCTTCTGTGAGCTCCAGTTGGCACATATTCTTCCCACTGTGCATCTGTGCATATGCCGATGCTGTATCTAAGAGCGGAAAAGTCCGTCACATTGTGTCAAACGACGGCAGTTTCGCACATCTTCATTAGCCTGACGGGGGAGACGCTTTGCCAGAGCATTTTGTCAAAAGATGCTGAGCTGTCACAACAAATTTTCAGAGGACGGCTCTAATAACCGGGACCGGAAACAAAAACGGCATCCTGGGAATTTGTTAATACCCTGTGTTGCTTTCTCTTTCCGTCTCATCACTCGCTGGCTCTCTTTTTCCGTTCTTTCTCTTGTCTGTGGTTACTTGGACAAGCCACATGTTTTTTTTCCAGACTTGCTGAATGTATTCACTTTGTTTCTGTTGTTTCTTTTATCCCTCATATACATCTCATTTTTTATTTGTTTTTCCCGCTTATTCTCATCACAAGTGCAAAGCCACAAACTCTCAAGGCTACAGTGGTATTTTGATGATGCAGCAGTTCACACACTGTTATATTCACAGCCGTGCAGACGAGCACTCATTAAATCCAGCGTTTTAGCATTTACGATGTTGAGAACTGCTTTTTGCTGTGTGTGTCTGGATATGATAATGCATATTATCAGCATTTGGTCACTTTGGAAACTCTGGCATGTTGATAATGTACCACTCATAATGTCTCCAGTGTTCTGATGGTGAGTGTAGAGTTTATTTCCTTTTCACTTTTGAAAATTCGAACGGCGTTGCAAAAATGATTTTGTTGTTGTTGGGAGTGTTTGTTTGCTTTACCTGCAGAGTTGTACATTTAAATTTTGTAGTACATTTATAAAAATAGCAACTTTTGAGTCCATCTTAATTAATCTATTTTTAATCTAGTAGTTCAAATGAAGGGGATGAATGTTTGTTGCATTGTACAGTAAATTATGCGCTACACCAGTGGTTCCCAACCTTTTCTTGTTTGAGGCACCCTTGGAAAGCCTTTCAAAAGTTCCCGGCACCCTTATAAGGAAATAGATATTTAAAAACATTATTACCGTATTTTTCGCCATATAAGACGCACCGGCATATAAGACGCACTCAATTTTAAAGGAGGAAAATCTAGAAAAAAAAGATTCTGAACTGAATACTGTAGTAAAATATTTTATATCAATTGTATAAAAGTTAACAGCAGTTTAAGAACAATTGTATGTCAGTAAAGTCAGTATAACAGTGAAAGTAGGGGTGGCCGGTATACCGGTATTGAGATGTGCCACGATATGGATTTTGCAATCATTATTAATTTAAATTATTAGAATACCGCATAAAGACAAAAAAAAAAAACTATTTTTTAAAATATGTTAAGAACATGTTTTAAATGGCCCATATATTTGGATGAATATATTTTGAAAATAATCTCACTCACTTAAAAAATATATTAGTACAATGTTTCACGGATACATTTCTTCACCGTATATCGAACACTGTATTTACTGTCCTTTATTGAAGACAGGGACACAAGAATGCTGTTGCACACCTTTACATTTTACTCGTTTTCGTTTATGTCTCTGCAAGCATTATGTCTCTGTTTTCTAAATTGTGCACCGCACCCGATAGCTTTAAAGATTCGAATCAACAGATTCCCTCGGGCGCGCCGCAGACTTTGTTTAGTGCGGCCGCCGGCTTCTATTTTTGAGAAACGTGAGTTTCCGTGTGCGCCGCATCTCAGCCTCTGTTTTCCACCTCTCTCACATTTTATATGCACGACTCCTTCAGTAAACTCAAACAGGGGCGCCGCGAATATATAATAGAAAATCGCTTAGCGGACGCGCTCGTGCCCCCCCCCCCACGTGACATGAAAAAATGCCGCCCTGGGCGACTGCCCCGTTCGCCCATGCCTAGAACTGCCACTGACGGCACGAACATTGCTAATCAAATACAGTTTGTACTTCACGCGCAAATGCGTGAAGCTCCGTTTTCTGCGCTGTGCCTTTAAGAGAGCGACTGTTTTGGTTTTAAAGACGCACTTGAGAAAATCTGCTTGTTTTATTTTGATCGAAGTTCGTTTTCGTTTGGAAATAGTGGTTTCATTCTTTCACAAGATTCTGCGTGAGAAAGAAAGCGAGACAACGTATGTAATACCGCGGTATTGCACACTTAGATGCGGTGACCGCGCTCCGCGGATCTCTGTATTTGCCAGACGCACCAACTTTTCACCCTCAGTTTTGGGGAAGAAAAAGTGCGTCTTGTACGGCGAAAAATACGGTATTTATTTATTTGTTTCATTTCGAGAGTTTGCATGCAACAACACCTTATACCTAGTCCTAGATGATATGAGAATACTGTTTACACATTCTGCCTTAATAAAAAAATAGCAATTTTTTCCCCGAATTTTTGGCGGCACCCTCAAAAAATCTCACGGCACCCCTTAGTGCCGTGGCACACCGGTTGAGAACCACTGCGCTACACTGATGCTCAACATTTTTCAAAATTAAAATCAAGCATTGAATTTTTTTTTTTTTTTTTGATTATTGTGTTTTGCAGAATTTGTACTGTTGTTATCAACTGCTGCAGTTATGTGAGCAGATACAGTTTAATAGTATGTCGTTGTGAATTGTATAAAATGTAGAAAAAGCATTTGTTTGATCAGAATGATTCAATAACCAACATTTCTATGAATCGAGGGCTAAATTTAAAGAAATGGTTTTCGAGGAAATGTGGTTAGTCACTTCTTCTCTCGAGCGAGTATGACCGAGTGACTCAGGTTGCTCTTCATTATATTTGCCCAAGGAGTTCTTTCAACATACTATTTTCTGTAATCACCACAGTCCCTGTGATATGATACATTAGCGGCAAGACAAAAAGTCTAAGATGAAGTTGAGGAGTTTTGAAATGACAGAGGAGTGAAATTACAGGAATGAAGGTAGCCAATCATAGCCTGCGCCTTGTGGCCGGTGACATCAGGTGTCAGAGGTCAGACTGTTCAGCTCACCTCTTAAAATTAGTGAATTCATGT
Source organism: Paedocypris micromegethes (assembly GCA_028031935.1). NCBI lineage: Eukaryota > Metazoa > Chordata > Actinopteri > Cypriniformes > Paedocypris > Paedocypris micromegethes. Next base: position 18,204,782 of record CM051500.1, read on the forward strand.
TTAGAGAGCATGAAGGGTGTGTGTGTGTGTGTGTGTGTGTGTGTGTGTGTGTGTGTGTGCGTGTCTGCACTGCCTTCTTCATGTTTTTCCACTGAGAGGTAATCAGGTGGAGTAGTTTGTTGAGGTATAGAATGTTCCGGTGTGTGAGTGAGTTTAGAAGAGAGTGGGTAATTGTAGGGAGACTGGAGAGCGCCTGTAATCACCCTGCCCTTAGGAAGGAATGCTGCTCATCTTCTCATGTAATTACACCCATTTAAAGCAACCCGGCTCCAGGACTCAACCCAGGGCGAGGAGTGGGGTGAGAAGCAAAGAGAATGTGTGTGTGTGTGTGTGTGTGTGTTTAGTGCGTGCCGTAGAAGTAACATGCTCTAAAATAATGGGATTGAAGTAGATGTTGTTCTTAAAGCACATTTTAGTAATAATATGGTCTCTTCTTGTTCTATGAATTAGGACTTATTTTGCAAGACAAAACTATATTGATTATATCAAAACTGATTATAAAAAACATGATTAAAAACATGATAAAAAACAAATTTATGACCATATATCAATGTTTGCATGAATTTCAAATCAATATAAAAATATAATGTTTAGGAAAATATAATCATTTATTTTTTGTAATAAAAATAGTGCATATTTTTTGCATTGGGCATTTGTTTAAATGTTTGCGTTGATTATACATAACAAACTCCTTATGTGTGCTCTGTGTGTGTGTGTGTGTGTGTGTGTGTGTGTGTGTGTGCGCGCAACCACTCAACCAGCAGTGTCACCCAACTCTAATGGACATTAAAGGCTGGTTTTATTTCATTGACCACACCGATGGCTCTGAAATGCTCCTTTTGGCATCACACTAATTTTCTTTCACTCAGACTTTCTTTCTCTGAAGTTTGTTTGAGGGTGATTGATGATTTCAGAGCTCTGCGTCTTTTCCCATGCAGTAGGTGGTGTTGGGGGAGAGACTTTTTGGGTGGGTAAAGTTGAAGGGGGTGCTGGGGACGGGGCAGTTATTGATGGAGCTTGATAAATGGGCTCAGTGGGGGGTGGCGCCCTCTAGCTGCGTCCCAATACAGAGTCAGCAACACAGGAAGAGGGATAAGGTTGGGCATTCCATCTTCATGGCATTCCCATGGAACATGTCACACACCCATGGATTCTCCTCCAAAAAAGCACCTGACTTCCGAGAATCTCTTACAGAACCAGTGCGGTCATGTAAACCCATAATGCGCTACGGATACATTTATAAACATGTTAGAAGAGGCCTTGTAAGCAGCTCTATAGTTGTACGGTTCCGCAGTTGCTCTAAGATTTGCTGTAAGGGGGAAAGCAGCATTCTTGTCAGTTCATATATCCCTTCTCTCATCAACCCTCACCTATGCCAATCTGCCACCCACCCTGGAGACGTGATCCAGACAAGCACATACCCCCATAGATGGTGTACAGAAATAGCCATCACACCAGAACTTGTTAACATGCTTGATTCAATCAAAGGCGTGACATTTCAGTTGCCATGTCGATTCCCCCAGCTATTATTCTCAGATCTTCATTTCACACCTCATTTATGTAGATGCATGTTTTTGTACATGCCAGTGTCTACATGTGTGCCTAGGCTTGTCAGGAGGACAACACCGAGTGATAACTGCCATCCAGGTCCTAGATGAGCAGAAGACGTGTTCATTCAGGTTGGGTGGGAGGAAGATGGTGGAAGCTCTTTAGAAGTTCTGTCTCTACGATTTCCATCCAGGGAAATTGCTTGTAATTTTTTTAATACTGTTTTATAATGGAATGTATAGGATTCATGGATTTCAATAGGAAGTTTGACGGAATTCCTGCTCTTTGCGGAAATCTCTGTTTCTGGAATGCTCCAAATGGGATGCTTTGAAGGTTTACATTGGTCACTTCACAGTAGAAGTCTGTGAAACTGATGAAAAAAAAAACGGCAAGAATACTTATATATATATATATATATATATATATATATGAAAAATAATGTATATCTGTATATGTCTATATTCTAGATATGTCTATTTTATTATATTTTTTATTTGTTATATATAGTTGTATTCATGGTTTGGACATGTGCAGAGGAGGGATAGTGAATATATTGGTAGAAGAATGTTGGAGATGGAGCTGCCAGGGAAGAGGGCAAGAGGACGACCAAGGAGGAGATATATGGATGTTGTAAGAGAAGACATGAGGTTGGCTGGGGTCAGAGTAGAAGATACTCAGGATAGAATGAGGTGGAAAGGGATGATTCGCTGTGGCGACCCCTGATAAGGGAAAAGCCGAAAGAGAAGTAGTAGTAGTAGTAGTAGTAGTTGTACATATATATATTATATATATATATATATATATATATAGATATATATTATATATATATATATATATATATATATATATATATATATATATATATATTTGTTTGTTCTCCCACTTATATGTAATATAGATGAGTTTCTTTTAATGTTTATTTTCTTTTTGTACAATTTTCCATTTCATCGTTATAATAATAATATTTGTTCCTGTGAATGGATGCAATTTCTACATTTTTTTTGTATTTTTCGTGTCCATTTTCAGCACCAAAACAATACTGATACACCATAATTATATGGGCCAGTGTAATTATTATTTAATATTTGTTGTTTTTACTGAACATGTCAGATTTATAGTTCTGTCGATCTGTTATGATTCCATCAATTTGTAATTAGAACCTTGTTTGAAGATTGTAGAAATGTATGATGAAACGATGACAAAGCAACACTTTTATTTTTAGTGTCCTGATCAGAAATGCTATTTGAATTTGGCTATTTTGTTAAATATATATATATATATAGATATGTATATATGCAATATAGTTTTAAAGTGTGTGTGTTCTCTGAACTTGCTCTCACGGGTCAGCCCCGTCGATGTTACAGCTTTCTTTACTCGTGATGTGTTAATGGATCCCAGAAATCTGTCAATATACACCCCGCTGGCCCGGTATTTATTCAGACTCACTCTAACAGTCCGTCTCACACTCTCTTCCTGTCTCGAGTGGGATTTGATCCGTTCTCACTCATTCTTGTCTTGCACTCGCACTCTTCACACCTTTTCCCTTGATTTGTTTCACGTTTTTTCAATCACACTTCTATTCTTCATCTCCTGTTTGATTTTACACTCCAGTCCATGTGTTAGCAGTAACCTGAATTTGGTTTGCATTGAATGGGGTGAACAGACAAAGAAACACTGAAGATTTCCAAAATTCAAGTTTGGTGCCATGACCGTCCTTGCTGTATTTTAAACTATTTTAGACTATTTTAACTATTAATTTTGTAATTTCTCAGACGTGATCAGTCACTCTTAATTGACCTGTAAGAAGCCCAGGGGGGTATTTTCTGGTTCATTTATCATTGTCTCTCAATTTTTTGTCCAACCTGTGTGCCATAGTAGCATTATACCTGTGGAGAGCTTAATGATGATGATCAGACACACACACACACACACACACACACCCACACACACACACACACACACACACACACACACACACACACACACACACATTTTTTTTAAGCTTTACATACAAAACATTACCCCCTTACTGTACCTTATCCAAAACTCATTTGTAAGTTCTATAAACCTAGTATGGTGATCCCCACTTTGAACTCATTGTCATTACACACACACGCAGACACACACTGAAATCATATCCAATGTCATTCAACTCATGGCACAAATCAGAGTTTATAAAAATAATGCTGTTGTTCCATGCTAGTGTTTTCCGTCTTCCAATGAGGATATTATCTGTGATGATACAGCCATTATAACATCATTTTTGCTATGAATACTGCCGCAAAGATGGTAAGAGAAGACTCCTGTCAGCTCAGCTGCGTGTCACTTCCTCCGAGAGGCTCCAGAATCATTAGCGGGATATAGCGGGGCTATTACAAACTACCATGTTATGCTCAGTAGAGACAGATAGAGTTTTTTTTAAGGCCATGGTAGAAACGAAGCAATTTTAGCAACGGACAAAACAATATAGAGAATTTCACCATCAAAAATCGACATTTTTGTGATATTAGCACTGTAAAAACTATGTTTCTGCGGCTGATTAAGCTAATTGCAGGCGAGTTGCGGTTGCCACAGCGACATGGTTGATGATGTGATCACGTTTGTCCGTCACTCAGCTGCTGGCAGTTGCTCGTCCAATCAGAGACAATCACGTTAATGAGAACAAGGTATTGTGAGTTAAGATTAACGGTAATTGAGGCTCGTAGTGTATCATTAGCGAATTTCAGATGAGTCACTAACCATCAGCAGTGTGAATTACAGTAGTGAGGTTAGTTATTATTTTTCAATGTGCAATGTACTTATCCGACTCTACGTGTTATATCCAGTCAGCTGTTATAGAACACGCTTAATTTTTTTTCCTTGTGATAACAGCGTCCGTGCTCAGACTTTATTAAACTGGGCGCGTGTGGTAGACGAAGGTTTGAAATAAAGCTTATGGTTGGCATTTAGAAATGACATAAAACGTTAAAAGGCAATGATTGAAGGCCACTTTGGGGAAGAAGATGGAGACACACTAATGCTTTCAGTCTCTGTGGGCAGCGTTTTACAACTCATTTTCACTGCTTGAGGTTTGACTGTTGATTCCACGCGTTGATGAAGTCCAGATACTCAGAAAGCATCATTAAGAGACCTGCAAAGTGAAGGAAGTATGTACGCATTATATAGGAGGTAATGACAGCCTTTGTAAACTAATGATAAAGTATTGCGCTTGGGACTGCAGACTTTCTGGAGCTAGAGAAATTACACTGTCTGAAACCCTTTGTGGCTTTTTCAATCGCTGTTCTTTTGTGTATAATTGTGACTCGCTGTTGATCCTTTGTGCGTGAGGAGAAACAAGGATGGCTTCACTGTACTCCGGCACATTTTTAGCTGTATGTCGTCAATTTTTCCGCTCTTTCTATTTTCCCAGGTTTTGGTTGTGTCCAGTTGAGATGTGTGCGTGTGTGTGTGTTTTGTGGACACATGTCGTGATGTTTACTCCTTTCCTAGAGAGGAGAATGCTAAGGCTTTGGTTGCGGCTGTGTCTTGTCTGTCATTACCTTGATAAAAGACCTGCAGTCGGGGGCCGGTAAGAGCTTCCTCCTTTTTAGGACTGCCAGGACCATTCCAGCTAAATTGTGGGCTGCCAAAGGCCTGATGGGTAGTCGTGTTTGCTCTTCAAAACATCTTTTAGAGTTTTCTTTGTTCGCTTTTCATACTAGTGGCTCAGCCTTGCGGTTACACGCGGAGACGCATTTTAATTTCAAATCATTTGCATTTTTTATTTTTGTTCGGTGGTGTGTTTGAGATCATCCCTAGCTTTCTCTCTCTGAGTTGTTGTTTTTGTATGGATTTTCTAGTGATGGTCGGACAAAGAAACAAATCTGATGTATTGATCAGCGGAATATTTCCCAGTTTTGTTTTGTTCAAGCTCCGTTCATGCAGAAAAGCATCATTTCACCTTCCCATATGTTCAGTCTGTTGCTCCATTTCGCTTATTCTCTCTCTTTCACACTGACTTTCACACAGGCTTTGTCACCTAAAAAGATCTGGAGCGCACACACACACACACACACACACACACACACACACACACGCACACCGTACGCTAGTGCACATTGGTACCAAGCCTTCCTGCTTGTTTTGACAGAATATCTTGTATTTTTTCCATTCTGCATTGTTTCTCTGTGTGTGACAGGGAATGACAGGCTATGTTTTTGACTGGTGATTTTCTGTAGCAATCGATGGCATATGGAGGTAGTGGGGAAAAAGAGAAACACAATTGCTTATCGACAGAAGTCAAAGTCTGAAAAAGGCAGGCTGACAGCTGTCGGAGATGACAAGGAGTAGGAATGACAAAGAGAGGACGGGAGAGAGAGGAAATAGAGATGCTGAGTTTGTCTTTCGCACAATGCATGATTGGGGCTTCGAAATGGGAGTGACAGTGTTATAAATGGCTCAAATGACTCCGTCTTTATGGGATACTATTCTTTTATTTTTTTTTAGATATGGGATGTATGAAAGGATGTACTGTATAGCATCGTCTAGTAATAGATTGGCTTTAGTTTGGATTTTAAATATTTCTTTTAAAATGTTACTTTGGGACAATATCACTGTTTTAACAGACTTTTCAAACATAAATATGTATGCTAAGAAGCGTACCACATTAAAAAAAAAAAAGTATTTATTTGTTTTCTACCCCTTACTCCATTTTTGAGTCATGGGTGGCTGTTGGCTCACAGCAAAAAAGTAATGTAACAAAAATCCATGTTCAACATTTTTTTCTTTATTATTATTATTATTATTATTATTATTATTATTATTATTATTAAGTTGTTATTATTATTGTGTTATTAACACTTAATATACATAATATACATAATATAATTAAGTTTTTAGACAAAATCTCCATTAAAAGTACATTTGGCATTTTGTATCTATTTTCTAAAGGATTATAACAGTATAAGCTAAAAATTAAATAAAAAAAGACCTGTACAAGCCTCAAATGTGAAATATTTTCCTCGTTGTTTAACGTTCTTAATTAAGATAATCAAAGCAAACAAACAAACATCTATTGAGTCTATTATGGCAAATTATCCTATTGTTATACAGACAATAGGACTTGTTTTGACAACATCATTATACCATTATGTATGCAGTATTAACTTTAATTATGCCAACAATCTTTTAAAAGTAAAACGGGAAAGTATACATTTATGACATGTACAGTTTATCTATATAAGCAATTCTAGTAAAACATTTATTTTGAGAGACATTGTGACTTTTCCTCACTGCGCGCTTGGAGAAAGGACGTAGCTGTCACAGAATGACACAAATTTAGACCGACATTTTCAGCCGGGACCTTCTAGTGGCCTTCCAGCCACTGACCTGTCTGCTGTGTGTATGTGTGAGTAAATTAAATTTAGTTGTGTTCGACCCATAGTGACACCTCACAGGGCTCAACCTGTTTCAGCATAAACAATGCGAAAAACAAAATCTAATGATATTGAAATGTGTGATGCAGGTACAGTGTATTATTACTGTCTCTTGCACTCCTACACTCTCTCTTTCTCTTTCTTTCCATCACTCTCTCTATACTTCGCCCTGACCTGTGCTGCGCTCCTCTCTCTTTGTATGTGAAAACACTCTTCCAAATCCAATTTTCAGCATGCTCATCCTCCACCTCTTTCACCTCTGCAGTTTGCAGACAAGTTGAGACCTGTGCAGCGCTCACACATGGGTGTTCCATCACGGAGAGACATAGGTAAAGCGTTGACCCGTGTGTCAGCATTCAAGGCATTTATGATGTTTTCTGACTGCACTTTCTCACTCTCTTTGCTGTGGTCTCTCTCTCTGAATATCTACATTCCTCAAGGCTGTTACTTTTAAACCTACATTATTTACGTATTTAATAAACGCATCCTTGCGTTGTAAATTGGTAATGTTTTAGATTACTAAATGTTTAACTAGTTGTGCAAGTTATGCTGATTAAGCTATGAAAAAGCTGAAAGAAAAAATGCATTCTAATAATAACAAAAAATATATCACAAAAAAAATTTGTTGGTTTTATATGTGGTATAAATCAAAGCACAAAGCACAAATGTGGCATTTATTTTTAAACAAAGTCTTCTTCGACAGCCCAATTTCATAGTAAACCATAAACTTCTTTTTCTTTTTTATATATTATGCTGTTTTTGGCCTAAGCCTTAAAGGTTTGTCATAGAATCGTCATTCAACTTCTTAAACACAAGTCTTCAAAGAATCTTCTCGTTTTTGAGAAGATTTTCTTCTCTATTTATCTTTTCAGCTGTTTTACTGTTTTTCTAATTCGACTTTTTTATTGATTGTTTTTTCCCATTGACTTTGAAGGGGTTATCTTTCAAGTACCCTTTTTCACCACTGTTCATTGTAGAAACAAACGTTCATTCTCGTTTCATCTTCTCGTCTTAAAAGTTTAGCCTATCTATTATAAACTACTGAATAATAGCAGTTTACTTTAGGGATCTATTTTCCCCCTGCTTCTTTTAGGTTCATCAAAGCTTTTCTTTTCGCATTTCCTTGTTTCTACTTGTGTCAACTTTTATCATTCATCAGCGTTTTTTGCGTTGAAACATCGGGAAATGAATCTTCTGTACGAAAATCTGCTTAGCGTTGTGCAATTTGCCTAGTATTACCAGCTCTCCTGCATAATTTCTTCAAAAGGAGGCTGTGCAACTTACACATCAACATAAAAATAAAATTTCTTTAGAATAATAATTGGTGTTAACGTAATGTACAGCCATTGTTTTGGCAGTTGTTAGCTCTTTTTTACTTCAAGAATTCTGTTTTTTAGCAATGCATAATCACAATTGTCAGCCAGCAGGCAACTCGAAAACAAATGTGAAGTGTTGATTTTTTTTTAGACATATGAATAGAAAGAGAACACACTCAAGGACAATTAGTATCTAAATACAGTCTTACGGCACTAACACATTATCACTCCAATGTAATTAAGGTTAGTCAAAAAAGATTTTTCACAGCAGACAATAGTGGAAAAATACTCTCTGCTTTCAATGGCTTGTTTTACAAATCACTGGATGTGCAAACCTGCCTTTTGCCCTGTGGTGTTGAACGCATTTCACTCGCTAGTCAATAGCGTAGCTGTTAGCTTTCCCTGTTGGAAAGGTTAACAGTCTTGGCTTGTTCGGGGTGACATGGACTTGGTTTGGAGGGTCCCTGGATAGGCTGTGTGCCTTGGCGCTCTGAGGGATCTGACATCAGGGAAATGTCAGGCGATAATGTGTGATCACTGGCATCACAATTGAAGGTCAAGATACCTTCGTGTTGGATCTCTTTAGACTAGCTAAGGAGCCTTCACCGACCAGGACAGGTTAAAATGTTATAGTGGGACAATACAATTGAAATGTCAAAAACGGAGGCTTTCTCCACACACACTGGCAGCCGCTTCATGTGTCGACGTACCACGCTGACCATTAGCTAATCCTTATCCATCAGGGAGCGTCTCGCTGCCTCTTTGCCGTGGATTTCAAACTGTTGGCACTGTTTGATGCCTGCTAATGAAAGGATTCAATTTGCTTGGGCCTGTTTAGCTTTTGAAATCCAGATTATTAACGGAAGAATCTTGTATTCTTTCTTCGCTTTTTAAAAAGAAGTTTCAGCACAGACGACACTTTCATTTTGGCCCATTTTAGCTTTAAAAAAAGCATGCCTGTTTCCCAACTTGGTCTTTTGGAGCAGCTAACAAGCGTGTAGATTCTGAAAGGTTTGTTCAGAATTGCGACGGATGTGAGTCGTCAACACGTCTGTTTCACCAGCGCTGGTTCTTTGGTTCCGCAGTTTTATGTGTCACAAACTTGAACTCATTTGCAGTGATATATACAGAAATACGTTAACTCTACCACGTCTTCTTACAATTCTCTTGTGTGTTTTTATTGTAGAAGGCAGTGACTACAGTGAAGTTCTCCCGGACTCGTTTCCTTCAGCACCAGCCGAACCATTGCCAGAATTCCAGAGCGAGCCAGAGGATGCCTTCATTGTGAAAAACAGACCCATCCGGCTTTCCTGCAAAGCTGCTCCAGCCACTCAGATCTACTTTAAATGCAATGGAGAATGGGTAAACCAGAATGACCACATCACCAAGGAGAGTCTGGACCCAATCACAGGTAACGCCTCCATCAAATGTAGTCAGAGAACGGAGACTAAGCATGTGGAAAACCTTTATTTTTAATTTAATAAACTTAATAGTGGATTTTTCCAGTGCCGTAAAAATGAAGTCAGCAAATGAAGTTAACAACACTGGCTCTGTGTTCCTATCCTGCTCATTTCCAGATAATTAAAGGTCATTGGCCAACCAAATCGTTAAATGGTTTTAAAATTGCCAACCATTTTAAAAAGTCTAGCAGTATATGATATTAGAAACTAAATTCCCAAAAAACCAGCACAGTGGCCTTGCTTCCGCCCTGAAGGATGCTGCTCCTTATGAGTTACCCAATCATTTTGTCCATTACCTCTGCAGCAAACTATTCATGTAGAGTCATCTACATTGATGCATTTTAGCCACTGTTTCCTTAAAATTGAGGACACACCTATGTGTGTGATGCTGTCTGGCTGTTGTAGAGGGATTGTGTATATGTTTTAAAACAATCTGACTTTGAACATTTTGTAAATAACATGTAAAGTCGAACAGGCAAACTTGTGCAAGAAGAAACAACCATGTGAAAGTGCACAAATAATTGATTATGTCCAGTTTTCGTCAAGCAGGTTGAATGATTTAGAGCCAAACGTTTAATAACTCGTACAATTGCTGATTAATTCTGAATGTGATCATGCATTCTTTTGAAAAAAATTTGTTCAAGAATCGATTCGCATCTCAGCAAAATTCTTCCTGTAATGATTTTACATTGTATATTATGTATTACATGTATTAACATTTTTTAAAATGCATTTTGGGCGGGGGGTTATCTTGTTTAAAAACTAAAATATATTTTACTTTCTGTATATTTTTCTAAATATATAATTTGAGTTTTTTCTTTATTTTTTTCAGGTTTGGTAATAAGAGAAGTTGATATATCAGTCTCCCGGACACAAGTGGAAGAGTTATTTGGACTGGAGGATTATTGGTGCCAGTGCGTCGCCTGGAGCTCAGCAGGCACCACCAAGAGTCGGCGGGCATACGTCCGTATCGCCTGTGAGTGCTTTTTCTACAGTTGAATTGATAATTTGGCCACAACTAAGACACAAATAAGGGATAATTAATATAATTTCTCTTTTTCAGATAAATAAGTATTGAAAAGTTTTCTGTGTTTAATAGACTTGAGGAAAAACTTTGAGCAGGAGCCACTTGGCAGGGAAGTGCGTCTGGAGCAGGAAGTCTTGCTGCAGTGCCGTCCACCAGAGGGGATTCCATCTGCTGAGGTTATTCTTGTTGTTTAAAACCTCCAACCAACTCGGGCTTGTTTCAAGGATGTAGAAGCCACTTTTTTGATTTACCGTATAATTTAACTCGTTTTTCTTATGCCTTGGCTTCTGTTTAACATCTTTTGTTTCATTTTAACATCAATTCGTATTGTGTATTTAGAGTGTGCGTTTGTGTTGCGGTTAAGAATCAAATGCACATTTGAAGTGAAAACTAAGCTAAATACACACTCAGCTGTACACAGCACATTAATGGATTTTCTATAATTCCACAGGTGGACTGGCTAAAGAATGAAGAGCTCATTGACCCGGCGCTGGATTCAAACTTTCTAATTACCATCGACCATGACCTAATCATCAAGCAAGCGCGACTTTCTGACACGGCTAACTACACCTGCGTAGCGAGGAACGTGGTCGCTAAGCGACGCAGCAGCACAGCTACACTTATTGTCTTTGGTAAACACTTAATCAATCAGAAAGTATGAATCACTGAATAAATGTTTGGGAGGAAATAGCAACTCAAAATAGAAACTACACACGGGGTTGGATTTTATTGAGCTTATCTTTTTATACACGCAGACTTGCTATGATTCTGGAAAACAATTTGCAGCAGTAAATTGAAATACAATCCAAGTCAAATCAATTGTTGGAATTGATTTGACTTGGATTGCATTTCAATTTACTTTCACTAATTTGTGCCAATGAAACATCTGTGCATTGATTCTTAAATTAAAAAGATGTTGAATCGAAACCGTTAATTCTAACAGGACTAAGTATTTTAAACATTTTAATGGAATGGAATGGAAAGGGGGACGTGTTCCGCTTTGTGATATTGTAGCAGAACATATGCAGATAATGCAGTTTAAAAAAATAACTAATGTTCTACTGGTCTTACCATTAATAAAGTGACCAGACGTTCACAGTGTCTATCTTTTTCTGCTGTGACTATGAAACAATGTTTTTTGATGCAACACTTCAGTTTTAATGTGTTGGTGTTTACACTAAATCACAGGCACTGTGTAAAAAGATGTGTAAATGACAGTAAACATACATCTATAAATATGCTTTAAATGGGGAAATTGGCTGCTTTCAAAAGAACATTTGTTTTCTATTATGTAAGATACGGATTGGCTACCTCTTCACACCTAAACATCACACCATATCAAATTAAAAATGTCAATTCAACTTTTATTTGTCTCACACACATAAGTGTGTGTCCATAAGTCATGGACTATTTTTTATTATAAGACCTTTTTAGCACACAACACATCAGGAAAGTAAAATTATCTAGTGTTAAAAGTATTTTTAAAAAGGACAAAACACATGAATGAAAAATAAACAAAAAGCAACATGTTTTGCCCCATATAAGATGTGTCACAATTAATCAGACAAGGTATTGAATGTTGTGTTGAATAATTGTTAGTTGTGTTCGTAAAACTCAGCAGTTGTGTTGCTATTTCCTCAGTGAGTGGTGGCTGGTCATCCTGGACCGAGTGGTCCGAATGTAACGCTCAGTGTGGGCGAGGATGGCAGCGACGGACACGCACATGCACTAATCCAGCTCCACTTAATGGAGGGGCCTTCTGTGAGGGTCCGCCGTTCCAGCGAGTTGCCTGTACCACACTCTGCCCGGGTAAAGAACGTCACCCGTTACATAATCCCTACTGACCAATGTTGAAGTGCACATTGACTAATCAGCTATGTACGCCACTCTGAATTGCTCACTGTGTGTTTTAATTAGTGGACGGAGGTTGGACCGAGTGGTCTAAGTGGTCGGCATGCGGCACAGAGTGCACGCACTGGCGCAGTCGGGATTGTCAAGCGCCACCGCCACGCAACGGAGGACGTCACTGCAGCGGCAGCATGATGGAGAGCAAGAACTGCACGGACGGCCTGTGCGCTCGCAGTAAGTCACACCCACCAGAAGAAGTGATAGATAGGAAGCCATTTTCCATGTCCTTGCAAAAGAAGCATTAGCAAAGGCCTGTGAGGTCAGATGGACAGGAACGTAAACACAGTTTTTGCAGAGGAGTAAAACGCACTCCAAAAGTAACAGTTGAGCGCATCAGACGCGCCAGACGGAGGCAGATTCGTTTTGACACGGGGTGCCCGTCCCTGGGCTGATGATGGAAAAGCACGACTGACAGCTTTGAATTATCTCTGGACAATATTAATAGCATTTCTTTTTAACACACACACTCACACGTACAAGCACGGTGTTCAGTCTGGAAGTTTTAATGTGGTTTGTCTGGTATGAAAGTTGAAGTGCATCCTAGGGTCTAATATAAGTAATGTATTCTACACACACACAGACACACACACACACACACACACACACACACACACACACACACACACACTTTTCCATGCAGTAAAGCTATTACCTTTATCATTAGGCTTTTATTATTCATTTGCTGCAAGTCTGGCTTTGACTATTGATTTGTTCTACTTTCCATCATTGCCTATAAGTTACTCATCCATCCTCATATTCTTTCTTGTTTTCTTTGTTTTTTGCCCTTCTTCAAACAGATGAAAAGGTTTCTGTTGAACATGCAAGTCATCGTAAGTCATCCTTTTAATAAATGTGTTTTGTGTTCTTTTTTGACACACTCCCGCATCCATTTTTCACCCTCTCTTTGCGCATCTGGCAACTTGTGTGATTGTGTCAGGGGAGAAAGTGACAGGAAATATATATCTGAAAATGTGCTTTAAATATGAAATAGGCTGTTTTTTAAAGATGGAGTTTTTTCTTGTAATGTGGGGTTCTGCTGCCGCTCTCACGTAATATATATGATTATTGGAGTTTATGTTTTTAAATATAATTATTGATTAATTTCACTTGCATTTTAGACATTTGTTTATTAACAATATGCATAATGCATTCATGCATACATATACAGTACACACATCTTTACACACAAATATACAAACATACCCATAATTGTATTAATACTATTCATTTCATCACATAATTATTTACATTTTATTCTGTTAACATGAGTTTCATTTCATATGTCTGTATATACTGTACTTGTAAATACACATGTGTGTAAAATGTGTGTATTTTCCTGGAAGATGATCTATAATACATATGCCGTCTTCTTTGAGAAACGGAGTGCTTTTTTGAGACATTGAAGTTAATGACTGTGCATCTTCCTGGCCCAGAGCGATCAATAGTGCGGAAAACAGTTGAAGTGATGCTAATATTCTCAGATCAATGTGACGTTTGGTTCTTGAGAGGCCGAAAAGAAACTCACCTCATTCAGCTCACTTCCATGTGCTATAACTAGTCAGGATAGCTGCCAGATTCACTTCCGTCTTCTTTTTTAGAAACCTCGAAAAAACCGTGCTTGGTTCTTTCTCAAATCAGTGGAAGCTCTTGTTCAAACAAGCTGCAGTCTGAGATTGTTCATGTAGGGAGAAGACTGTAATGCAAAGGATTGAGTGAGTAAATCTGTTTTGTGTTTGTCAGCGTTGGGCTCCAGCACGGGTATAGCGCTGTATGCCGGACTAGTCGGTGCCCTGCTGCTGTGTGTAATCCTGGTGCTGTGTGTGGGCATTCTGGTGTATCGCCGGGGTTGCCACCATTTCCACGGCGAGATCACCGATTCCTCTTCTGCTCTCACTGCTGCGTTCCATCCTGGCAACTACAAACCACCAAGACAGGGTGAGTTATCAGTTGTCTCACTATCTTTTTTTATCCCCTCCTTCACTTCGTCACCTTTTTTTTTAAACTCACTCGTTTTTCTTTTCACTTTTATTTCCTCTCACTCCGTTTCTCACCCCAATATAAACCTGCTATTTCCTGTATTTTAACTTCCTAATCCTCTCTCCTGCTGTCACTTGCCTCTCTCAGAAGTATTTAATCTGCTATAACTTGTTTATATGGCTCCTCTTTTAAATCCTCTCCTCTTTAATGCTCTCATTTCTTAGGCAAATCCTCTCTTAACTTTGCAGCTAGCTGAAAACACTTTCTTTTCTTTTTATCATGAGAGAATAAGTCGATTTTTTCCACTCCTCTACCATATTAGATAATCCACACCTACTGCATCCGACAGGCCAGCCAGACCTGACAGCCAGTGCCGGAACATTCCGTGGACCGCTTTTCTCACTACAGCAGGCCTCACTGGACTCTCAACATAAGATTCCCATGACCACATCACCTCTGCTGGATCCACTTCCTAGCCTGAAGATAAAGGTGTACAACTCCTCCACCATGTCCTCTCTCGAGCTGCCCACTGGTCCAGGCTCCACCGATGGAGAAATAATGAGCTTAAAGACTGTGGGCTCTGGACCAAAAGACCACCACGGGCACACCCTACCCAGGGAGCCTAGCCAGTGTGCCAGTGCTACGCTAGGCTGCTTAGGTGGTCGTCTCACTATCCCTAATACAGGTATTGTGCTGATAACATATTTTTTGCAAATTGTTATTCACTGCTTTCTATTTTTTATATAATTTGCGTATTATTAGACTATAAAGAATTAACAATGTAAAATAATGTTTCAAAAATTGTGTGCACAAAGATATATTATACTAAACAAACAAGGAAAATATATGGTTTTAAGTTGTGTGCTTTATAATCCACTGCCTTTTTTATTTTATTAAAATACTTTTTTTTGTAAAATGTTTTTTTTTTTATAAAAATATATGTAGTAAGGTAATCTGCAGACGTCTTAAGCAACCAAACACATTTCTTCTTAATTTTGTTGTGACCTTGACAAGGCAATAGTTGATTAATAATGCCTAGAAAATGGATGATTGGTACCATTATGTATAATGTATTTATCTGCGTATTCACAATGATTAATTTTCACAAGAAAAACCGTGAGTGGCATAACATTCTAATGGGATGTGCCATATAGCGCTAAGAGACCATTGGGGAAGCGAATATAAAGCGTGTCAGTCACTGTAATACGTAACATTTCATCTTGTCAAGAAAATTACACATTTTGTGTCTGGTGCTAACTTAAAATGTGCTTTTACCGCAATCACGTTGTGCGCAACTCATGGAAATGAAATGAAGTTGTGTGATCTAAGATCTCGTATTTTACTAGCGTAGTTTATGACATGACACGAAAATTGTCAAATATCTCTAGTTAACCTTTAAAAAACAAATACTGTATGCAACATAAATGTGTCCATTTAAAGGGAACATTTTTTCCATTTCTTAAGAACTGACTACAGTTTAAATCAATTTGAAATCTACTGTGCTAAATGTCACATGTTAGAGTAAATACATTATCAAAATGAAAGTTTGCCTTTTAATTTAATTTGACTACAATTTTTCATTTTAATTGAAAACAGAACAAACTTTCTGGTGATTTGGTTTAAGGTCTACTGCATTTTTGAGAAAAAATATATAAATAAATAAAAAAACGCTGGAATGCTGAACATAATCTTAATAAGTCTTCAATAAATTTGTCTTTTTCAGGAGTGAGTCTGTTGGTTCCTCCAGGGACCATTCCTCAGGGCAAATTCTATGAGATGTACCTTATCATCAACAAATGGGAGAAAACAACGTGAGTTTGCCCCTTAAAAGCCTTTCACAGTGCCCTCTTCACATCTGCCTGCCATTTTCAACATGCAGCACAATTTGTCCATCACTTTGTGACAACCGTACAGTTCAAACCATTTCAATTGCACAAAATTGACTGCAGAAACTCTTGACGCCAACTTCGGCACAAAGAAAGAGTGCGATTCCAAAGCTACGGCATGGCAAAAATCAAGCAAATAAACATGTTTCTTTTCAAAGCCTTGAGTGGCGGTCTGAGTTCCGACTTTGCTGATGCACTCTTTTGGAGGTTTTGTTCTTTGTGTCAAATCTGAACCGTATAAAGACCCACTTGCCTTCAGAAACCTACTGAGGCCTCACGCCATAAGCTTTGTGTTTGCCCACTCACTGATCCAGGCGCTCTTGACTTCACCCACCCTGTGTTTCTTATTTGTCGTTTTTATGAACAGCAAGCAGAACCTATAATTCACAAGATTACAATCAACACTCGCCCATAATTGCATTATAAATGTATAAAATGTGAAACAAATGTAGGAGTTGTGATTCAGGAATTGTATGTATAGGATCTGGCAGGTGCTCTAAACGGAATATAAATCAGCATGAATGTCTGTGTGAATCAGTTACTCATGATTCCTGTTCTATGCTTCATGGCAGGTTGCCTTCAGACGGCAGTCAGACAGTGCTGGGTCCCGTGGTGAGCTGCGGACCCTCGGGCATGCTGCTGAGCAGACCTGTGGTCCTCACTCTACCCCACTGCGCCCAGCTAGACCCTCCAGACTGGACCCTCACTCTCAAAATGCAGAACCACCAAGGAGCCTGGGAGGTACAGCCGATGTCTCCGCAAAGATCTGTCCCGACGCACAACATCAGACGCATATAATGCATGT
The DNA here is from genome assembly GCA_028031935.1 of Paedocypris micromegethes. Taxonomy (NCBI): domain Eukaryota; kingdom Metazoa; phylum Chordata; class Actinopteri; order Cypriniformes; genus Paedocypris; species Paedocypris micromegethes. The sequence continues at coordinate 18,222,123 of CM051500.1, forward strand.
AGACTAGTGATTTTATTGTCACAAACCTTTTCCTGTTTTTTTTTTTGTGTATACACACTTCTTATAATTAGTTACCGGCGATGCCCTGAATTGAATAGCCATAGGAGAAATTTAAAGAAGGCAAAATGCATTTGGAATTATGTTTCTAGAGTTATATATAATGTATGTGCAATATAATGTATGTGCAAAATATGTGCAACTGTTAAATATTTCATAGCAAACCTTTTTTTTTTTTTAATTATTATATTGTGTTAATAACGATTAAAACAAATTATAGATAAACTGTAAATATTTTGTTTACGAGGCAACAAAGACAAAGTATGGCCACATTTATTTACTTGTCCTTTGTAGATTTGGCCATTAAAGCTGATTGTGCTTCTGATTCTTACACAACTAGTTGAAAGTGATATCACATTTTGAGCAAGCTAAATGTACAAAATTGTATTCAATTATTCAGTTGTATCTATAAAATTACTAACTATAAAAGTTGCATATCAAATAATAAAATACAATTGGGAACACTTAAAGAACCTCATCTTAAATGCAGAATGATATTAATTCAAATAAATATGTATTTCCAAAATGATTCTTTTGAAAACGTAGTACTTAGAATCCGTTGGTAAAAACCTTATTTAAGTGTATTGTAGGTATTGAATTCAAGTGCATTTTGTTCCTTATTGAGTAAAGGTCGGGGTCTCTAAGCTACACAAGTTAAGACCGTCTAGAGTCCAGACAATTCAGTGTCGTGACTATATGGCTGACAGCATTGCTTGTATGTTGTGTTGTTCTGTAGGAGATACTAACGGTGGGAGAGGAGAATCTGTCTTCACCCTGCTATCTCCAGGTGGAGGAGGACAGCTGTCACATTCTGATGGACCAGCTGGGCACGTATGGTCTGGTGGGGCAGTCGGCTCCCCCTCGGCCCGCCTGTAAGCGACTGCAGCTGGCCTTGTTTGCTCCACGAGCCCCGTGCCTTTCACTGGACTACAGTCTGAGGGTCTACTGCATACAGGACACCCCACATGCTCTTAAGGTCTGCCTGCACGTTTGGATACACTAACGTATGAATGTAAACACGAGGCTAATAGAGAGTTTATTCCTGCAGGAAGTGCTGGAGGTTGAGCGAAGTCTCGGTGGAGTTTTACTAGAAGATCCCAAACCACTTCTCTTCAAGGACAGTTATCACAACTTGAGACTTTCAATTCACGACATACCGCATTCTCACTGGAGGAGTAAACTTCTCGCCAAGTATCAAGTGAGACAACTTTCGCATTTGAAATAGATTTTATGTGAAATCTGTTTTAAGCAAAGACATTTTGACGCCTCGTGAAGAGAACAGATAGACAGTATTAATGTCTCGCAAAAAATTGTTTGCGAAATTTACATTTATGAGATGCTTTTATTTAAAATTTCATTGCATTACAGGTTTTACATTTAAATTTTGGAATTACAGTAGGAAAGTTTGTTAATTGAACATGACCTATGATGCTCCAAACACAATGATCTAGATGTGCTCCAAAAATCAGAGCTGGCTTGAGCTTGCAGGAAAGCTAAATGCTTACACTGTTTATATGTAAATACAATTCATTAAATTCCATATACAAGAATATGTCTTTTTTTAGTTACTTAGTAACAGAAAGAAAGTTTAATTTTTACTGTTTCTTTAAAAATTTAAAAAGGTCTTTTATATACGATTACAATTTTTTTTCATGTTAGAATGCATGTTTTAATAATTGTTTTGTACGTAGAAAGATAATTAAAGGCCAAAATAAAGTCTGTGTTGTATGTATTGCTGTATTTGTTTAGTTAAATTAGCCTTGTTGAATATCGAGAGATTTGATTCCACCGCTCCTTTTCAATAAACAATATCTTCAATTTGTGTGCAGGAAATCCCATTCTACCACATTTGGAGTGGCAGTCAGCGGCCGCTCCATTGCACCTTCAGTTTGGAACGAGGAAGTTTGGTGGTTTCACAGCTCACCTGCAAGATCTGTGTCCGACAGGTGGAGGGAGAGGGACAAATATTTCAGCTTAACACTGACATCCAAGAGGTACCGGAGTACAGCACTTTTAACGTATTTTTTGGACTACATGGTGCACTTAAAACCTATTTTTATTTTAAAATGTGTCTCTCACAACTTAGTGTGCCTTTTGTGTGAATTATGTTTGTGCGTACTGATTGTATTCATGTGGTACGCTTAAAATGTTTCACTACTTTGTTGTCACGAAGCTGCGCCACTTGCTGGATTGTCCGAGAATTACGGCTACATGCCCAATGTAACCAAGATAAAGTAAATAATTACAATAAACTGTTGTTTAAATCTCTGCAACTAATCAGAATGTGTTTATACTAATCCCTAGACATTAGTGACTTTTGAGGTTGAAGCATTATTTTCTGTTCAATACTGACAACTTGGCACACAGAAAAGTTGACAAGATAAAATGTTCTCATCGCAACTCCAAATCAGGAAAACCGTTCAACTCAGAGGCAGAAAATGAACAATTTAAGGGATTTATGAAGAAGGAGGGAACTGAAAAACTTCTCGTGCTGCTTTCTGTTTGTTTAAATTGAACAATAAAATCCGCCAGCCTTTTAGTCCGAAAATTACGGTAATTAAATCCAATTTGAGAATAACACAGTTTAACCTCACTTTGTGTGTTTGAATCTCCAGACGTTGCCCCCACATTCCCCCCTGCCAGCGGGCGGCTCGTGTCCACCCTCATCTCAAGTGGGTCCTTACGCCTTCCGACTGCCCGTTTCCATTCGCCAGAAAATTTGTGCCAGCCTGGATGCCCCCAGCGCCCGTGGTTGTGACTGGAGACTGCTTGCGCACAGCTTGGGCTTTGATAGGTATTTTTACACTTGTGTGGTTGCAACATCCATCCTTCACATCATGATAAATTGGCACATTTATAATTCATGGATCGGAACCTTTCTCATCTGTTCAACTTCTCTTCTCCAGGTATCTGAACTACTTTGCAACCAAACCCAGCCCCACAGGTGTGCTGCTGGATCTGTGGGAAGCCTGTCACCAGGGTGATGCAGATCTGGTCTCCCTGGCGACGGCTCTGGAAGAGATGGGCAAGAGTGAGGTCTTGGTCGTCATGACAACGGATGGGGATTGCTGATTGGCAAATCAAAAAGTGTGAAAAGGGGATGTGTTTGTCACTTTCAACCTAGAATTGATGCAAGTGGATGGAATTGCATTAGGTGCACAAACCGAGTTCTGGCACATCTGCAACTTGCCATTTGCCGCAGTCCAGTTTTGTGCGCTTACGGAGTATTAGAACTTTTCCAGATGGGTTAAGAAGATTCTGGGGGTACAGCCAATATACATGTAGCAAACTGAGTGACAACAGGAAAATAGACAGAGGGTTTTAAAAAAAATCATTTTTGGTGCATTTTCTAGGCAGAAATGCATATGTGCAGTTTATCAAACTATCTTCATGCTGATAGATGCTAAATGCTTAGATTAAAAGAAAACATTTTTGCACACCATGGCATTTGTTTCCTAGCGACCACTAGGTGCTGATTCCTTATCGGGTTGAAAAACATCGCTCAGGAAACAAACTTCAACGTGTAGACGGAAAAGAAAAAAAAAGCCCTAGAGGTCGTCTGCACTAAATACATTTTTAGAATGACTTATTATGTTCGGTTGGAAAACCTGGCCAATGTTATTCGAGATGCCTCATGTCCACTATCTTGAGAAGCAATGTTTCTCAAACGGATTTCAGCATTCTTGTAAGCAAGAGCTTGTCCTTCAATTTTCTTCTACTGATCATCTCCATATATTCTAATATTGAAGAAAATCAATTTCTTCAATCCATCTTAACTGAAATAATGTACCACAAAATGCTTTGTCCTTACGGAACTATCTTGGCAATTTTATGTTTTTGAAAGCCTCTGTTCATCTTTTAAAGAACATCACTCTCCGACATGTGACGAGAGCAGTATCATCTGCACTACAGGGATCCTGTCATCACCTTTCAGAAACATGGCATCTGCGTGCTGCGGGTTAAGTCGACGTTTCGGACTGTTGAAACCGAGAGGGAATGCAACACCACGACTGCATTGAGGTTTAACGTTCTCTTTGTGGAAGAGCATCCACATCAGGGTTGGAAGCCAGTCTGTCCGTTTACCGTATTTAATGGACTATAAGGTGAACTAGATTAAAAGTCAAAAAATTAATAATCACTTACCTATTTCCTAATATGCTTTTACATCTAGAGAACTATTTTTTCTGCATACAGTCGGTTTCTAAATACATTTTTGGGATTTTCAGTGCACCTTCTAGTCCGATTAATACGATACGTTATAAACAGTAGCTCAGAGTCGTGGCGTAAGTTCTGTAGTGTGACCCACTTGCTCTGTGTTGTCTGATTGGGCTTGGGATTCAATGGCTTTCCTTTACGGAAAACTCAGACTTGTTGTCAAAAATTCATCTGAAGTGGCTGTTTTTTTTCGTAGAACTCTTATTTCCAAGTGTTGAAATGTAACCTGCAGTATATGTTTATACCTGCAACGGTGTGAGTTAATAACCGAGAGTGTTTGTGATAGCGGTGACGATTGTGAAACACTAAAGTGCTGCGGTGTCCATGAACTGGCTTCATCATGTCCTTGTTCCTGCGTTCCCATTAGAAGTACTATGCAAGTGCACAACAAAAGTGAACATGTGGATGGGAATCAGATTTCCTTGTCTTTTTTTCAACACTGCTGGATTTATTCGACCTCTCCATTTGAAATGCAAAGAAGACTGGCCTAGGTGAAGGTCAGGGACCTCCGGCTGCCGCTCGTGCCCTTTTAATGCTCGAGAACTTTGTTTAAAGGATTATTTTTCACCGTTAACGTGTTGAGGAATTAAAAACAAGGCCACTGAACTCGGAATCCCTCCGGCTTTTGCTCCATGTCACATGAAACGCCTTGGAGGATTTCACGTTTGAACCTGCGTGGATTATTAATCTGGATTATGGAACTTGCTGGATTAAACTTTTTTTTTTTATTATTTTATTTTATATGGAAGATGGTACATAATTCAGGATTTTTTTCATGTGTTACTGTAAAGTAATACTGTACATAAATGTGTAGAATTCTTACTGTAACTAAATATAATTTTTATGCAATAAATTATATTTCCTAGTTTGACAAGACAATGACGTCCATTTTCTCTTTCTGAAAGCTGTGTCTGATGCTTCCATGATCTTTTGACAGATGCATTTTCCATTGTAAACCTATTTTTAAATGTAATAGTGGTTTATTATATTCAGACAGTGTCTAGTTTCAGGAATGGACATTTCAGACAGATTAAATCCATTGCGGTGCAAAGAAGCATTTGCTGTGTTGTTTCAGACTGCAGACAGAAGTGGAGAGGCTGGAATATTCAGTTTATGTGGGAGATGAGAGTGTTTGTAAGGCCCTTGAGAGGAGGAAGGGTTGAATGATAAACAGTGAAAAGGTTTTAGTGTAGGGCCATCCGCGGCTGCTCTGAGCTTTTTCGCTTGAACAAGATGTATCATTTAGTTAAAACGGTTGAGTAGACATAGTCTTTGAGAATCGAATTTTTCTCTGCTCCGAATGTTAGACTTTCTCAATACCTAAACACACATAAATTGACTTTACAACATAACTATTCTTTTAGAAAGATACGTATTTGTAAGTTTTATTATTATTTAAACAATTATTTAAGCAATGTTTTAAATAAATCATAATTAAAAAAACAAGTTTGTGATTTTTCCCACAGTCGAAAAAATGCTTTCAGGTGAATTGGGATCGAAAAATTGACCACAGGGTATGTAAAAAAGACGTGAATGTTTGACCTGCAATTTGGCCACCAATCCTCAGTGTGTATTCTCAGCTAAATCCAGTTTTTTGTGACCCAGAAATGGAGCAAGCGGTAGAAGTTCAAGTTCAAGTTCTGAGCATTTGTAAGGCGCTTTTCACAGTTTTAACTGTCTCAAAGCACACAAGAAGAGGAGAGAAGAAGGATTGTTTTTTTTTTTTTCATGCATTTACTATATAATAATATATGTGTAAGTTGAAGCAATTGTGTTTGTCTTAATGGCCACTACCATTTTGAAATTGTGTTCTGAAGCGGACTCACAGTCCTAGAGCAGTGGGCTGCTGGACACTCAGTTGTAGAACCCACTGGACCAGGATTTGAACCTGCAATGCTTGGGTGGCAGGTCCAACTCCCTACCGCTGGATCACAACTTCTACATTGCAAATCTGCATGACTGCATGAATGTGTTTGTACTGCTAAACCAATATAGAATGACATTCAAACATTTAATAATTATGTAACATATTCTACTCAATCTCCTACAAAGTGAATGTAACAGCTCGACAGACTCACTTTCACTTTCTAAAATTACTTTTCTTAAAAATTCACTTTCACTCAGTTAAGTGTAAATCAATATCACACCACTAGGTGGCGGCAGAGGATAGAACATTTTTTATAGCCATAAACTTGCCCTCGCCTTCAATTTATTTGAATAAAAATATACAAACATTTACACACACGTTATATACTTTCCTTGTTCTCATCCTTAGCAGAATGGTTCCACTCCATCACATTACAGAGCTGAATCAGGCTACAGGACTGTGGTAAAATATGTTCCAAAATCATAGGGGAACCCGCCCAAACTCTCCCACATCCATGACTCGTAGGCGCTCAGGCTAGTGGTTAAAATCCCCTTATACGCGCCCTCTACCCTGAATTTGAGCCTTCCGACGGCGGTTCCGATGCACCGCTTTGCTGGACTCAATGAGGAGAGCGATATTTGTGTGTGTTAAGTCACGATGCCAATGAACTATTCAAGTTCCACCCTGTTTACTCCACTTTAAATACGAGCACATTTCATTATTATGGTGCTGTTGTCCAACTCATTGCACACAGCTGTTGAAACAGTTTTGTAAGTTTTAATACATGTTTGATTGATTTGGCTTTTCATGCAAATAAAGCTAAACTCTGTGTAATAGTCTTGAAGTTAACGTGAGCTGGTCCCTCCTCTCGTTCACTTCTACATCTCCGCGTGGCGCTTCCTCATCCGATGGTCACGTATCTGCTTCACTATCACACCGATGCCTTCAGCCCCGCCGTGATTCACGTTTTCTTCCAGCATGTTGAAGGTAGTTGTTGAATCCGCCAAAGGAATTCCAAAAAAGACCCTCGGAGTTCCGGATCCTGTAGCTGCGGTCATCTTTAAGGGTAGGTTCGGACTTTTCCTACTGAACCAAACATGTTTTAAAAACTAGTGATTGAGGGTAAGTATATAAATTTTTTTAAATATTAATAGATAAAATATTAAATAGATAGAGATAAGTCTTCGGAATTCAGACGATAAAAGTTTCCCATATCGAAGACTATAGTGTTAGTTTTATTAATTATCTCGGTTTAATATCAACGGTTTCGCCTTTTTTTGAGGGGAAAATCCAAGTATTTGCATAGGATGCAAATTTGCAGCACATTTAGATTTAGTTTGGTAATAAGAACCCCTATTAATGCTTTATTCGATTGGAATCTGAAAACAATATTATTGAATGTTTATTTGGCTGAATATTCACTTTCAGGTGAAAAAAAGAAGACAAAGACAATCGACAATGAATTAAATCCTGTGTGGAACGAGGTCAGTGAGCTTGCAACTTGTGGGTGGTTTATTTTCAAATTTAAAATTCAATAATAAGACAATTAAATACTGAATTTACTGTAATTGTCTTTAATGGTGTGTGTGTGCGTGTGTGTGTGTGTGTGTGTTCAGCTCCTGGAGTTTGATCTGAAAGGTTCTGCCTTGGATTCCTCATCATTCATTGAAGTAATTGTCAAAGACTATGAAACGATTGGAAAAGACAAGTATGTTGCTCACAACAATATCACAATTAAAAAGAAACAAATATATTTTTTTTTTTGACAGAAAACGTAACTTTTTCCCTATGTTAATGAGTTATGACATAAGCCAAGCCTGTTATTTCTTAACCGAAGTAAAGACATGTCTTGTCTAGGTGTGGTGTATATTTCGTCATAACCATACCCCCATTTTTAATAGTCATGCACATTTTCATCCCTTGTCTCAATCTGATGATCCTGCTGTATGAATAAACAAAAATTAATGTGCCTTGAATTGTTAGAAACAATATACGTAAAGTAGTGTCGAGAATTTTAAAGTTGGACGGAGTTAGAAGCAGGTTATTTGGAGTTTGTAAAAAGTGTAGAGAAGAGTCAAGGTGTAAAAGCCTTAAAATTGCTGACACACCCAAACGTTCTGTCTAAACTTGTGTGTTATGTTCATGAAGTTCACACTGAATCCTCATGGAAAGCTGTTCTTGCCTCAAACATGTCTGCTCACTCCTGCTTGAACTTGGTTAACTCTTAGATCCCGTTTATAGAATGTTTTTTTAAAAGAACATGTTTGGCACTGAACATTTGGGATTCAAATTCCTCCCTGTTTCTTCTGGAACAGTGCAGTTTCCATGAGTCACTATGGTCACTTCTCTCTTGTGTTGTTCCATTTACAGTAATACATGTCTGCAAAAGTTAGTATACAGTAGTGAAAAGTACATAGCAACTAGAGGAAACATAATCGTGTGATTGTCAGTTGTTGCTTCCAGTGCAAGTAAAGGTTCCAGAGGAGTGACTGACTGTGTCAGTGATTTATCTATGAGTCATTATTTAAAAATAAAATATTGACAATATTCTAGTGTAGTACGACCTTATATGGTCATTTAAAACTCTTTTGTGGTGGATTTTTTTGTGTGGCAGGAAGCACTTCAGAAATGGTATTTCTTAAACAGTGTTTTACACAGAGATAAATCATTCACACAGTTACTCTTCTGGAACATTTATACGTACACGGATTACTTCAGGTTTACTTCTCAGGACTCAGCTTGCATTGGAAATATGTCAACAAATTTTTTCAGACTTATCAAAGCTGGATTATTTATGGGAATGCATAATTCTGATTTGGGGCAGCTTGGTGGTGCAGTGGAAAACTGTTTTAAGACTCAAGTTCGAGGCCCGATCAAGGCCTTTGCATGCTCTTCCTGTACGTGCATGGGTTTCCTCCAAGTTTCCAGTTTTTGGGATTTTGTAAAATTGCCCAGAAGTGTGAATGAGTGTGTCCTGCATGGATGTCCATGATTGGTTGACTTGAAACACGCCCTGATTCTTGGTGCGTTTCTGGCCTTCTTGTCCAGAGTTCTTGTGAGTGGCTGCAGCTCCCCGTGACCCAGAAAAAGAAAAGCAGTTTAAAAAATGGATGGATGGAAGATTCTGATTATTTTGTGTTACAAACTTAACCGTGTTTATGTGATGAGGACTCTGCTACTGTTGTCACTATAGTTGGCACACATACCTGTGGCTTTCTGTAATTACTTAAAGCTGCTTTTATTCCCCGGGTCCTTTTTCCTCTTTCCACATTTGCGCACAAGCCATTACTTCTTGTTTAACTTAATGGTACTGTAAATGGAAAATCTGTCTTTTTAGTTTTTCCAAAGCATGTCAAAAAACATGGACAAAAAAGTAGACTTCAAATTCACAATTTCAATCTAGATTTTCGATAGAAATTTGAGAAAAATGGGGCACTACATTATAGACACTTATAGGGACTGTTGGCTTGGTCCTATGAACCTGAAGGCCTATTATATGGTCTGTTTAATGGTGTTATGGATTTTAGGCCAATGTTACAATTACCGTGAGTTTAAGTTGAGGTTAAAGTAAGGGTGTGTGTAATATAGTAATGTCTTTTTTGAGTCTTGATCTATACGCAGTTTTAAAGAGAGTTTAAAAGTCCACAAATCAAGGTTGAAGTTGTTTTAAATTGCAACGGTTGAGACAGGGCAGGAGTCATTTATAAAGCCAGCATCCAGGTAGAAATTCAGACACCTTACATTGTATAGTGTGAGTAATAGTCACACATTTGCCAAGACTTGAAATTACTTCCTGGTACGCTACAGTCATAGTGATGGCATGGGACATGGCAAATCATCCGAAGCATTATGTTCATGAGGATTCTTGTGGTTCTCAAACTTGCATGTATGCAAACTGTATCTGTATCCTCCTGAATTTCAAATCAATACAATGCATCCAAAATCTAATTTTTTTAACTACCATCACGTATGTGTATAAATTTCAACAGCATTTTTTTGGAAAATGTAAAAACACTATACTGTATTTAAATGTTTTCCCAAGACATGTTACCCTTTGTATGTATGCGTATATACTTTTTTCTGCTTTAAAGATTTATTGGCTCTGCAAAGATTTCTCTCAAAGATCTGGCTGCTGGACAGACACGATCCCTTCCCTCCAAAAATGTTCCGCTCATAAACGAGAAGAAACAGGAAATTGGGGTAAAGCTGTTGAATTTCCTTAAAGCAAATTACGTATATTTAACTCACTCATGATATGAATCATTAGCAACCTGCTTTCATTCCTATTCTAATCATATTTCTCTGCATTTCTTACTTAAGGCCACTATTAATCTAACCATTGGTTATGAGCCTCCGGCGAGCACTGTCCCAAACATGAATAATCAAAGTGCAGGAGATGTCCAGGCTGGAGAAACTGCAGGTACGTTACATACATTTTACATTCGGCTCAGAGTCTTTGGGGCTTCTGGGTTGGACAGACTGTAGAACTCCCGGATGATTGCTTACAGAAAATATGCAAATGACCAATGCAAATCTAAAACCCATAGTGTATGAGAAAACCAAGCCCAAGGTTGCCATGTGACCGTCCAGGCAACCATGTGCTGAGATCTTTGTAAAATAACACAGGCAGAATTAGGTCATGTTTGTACTATTTAAATTTAAAATACAGTAGCCTCTTAGGATAGGTTAAGTACACGCCGCGTTCAATTCTGCAAAATCGTGCCTAAAATTATTTGTTAATATTTGTTAGTTAAACATGTCAAGAATTAGTAAAGTGTAAAGTGTAAAGGCCATATTGAAATTGTGCACTTCATTTAACTATTTAGTAAAATTACACACACACAGTGAAGTGAACACACACAAACCCTGAGCAGAGGGCAGCCTTAAGCCGTGGAGCCCGGGGAGAATGTGGGTTTCCGTGTCTTGCTCAAGTACAGTTAAAGAACCAGCCGGAGCAGGATTCGTATCTGCAACCTCTTGGACACAAGTCCAATTCCCTAGTGGACCACAACTGCCCATAATTGGCAGTTGTTTTTATTTTATTGCGTTGTATAGTGAACGGTAGTGACACAGCTCACCATAGAGAGTTCAGACTTTCATATAATGAATCCGCAGATTGAGATGCATGAGGTTTGTTACTTTGGTTTGTGGGTGTGGCTGAGCCTTAAGTCTCACCTCTCTGTTAAGTGCACACAAAACTCGCAGGATCAAATTGCATACTTAAGCGGGAGGATACTGTACTGTTCGTGAACAATCATTAACATTTAAATTACAATTTGTAGTTCATAACTATACATGACGGTGATCAGCCAGTCTTACACACTCGTATATCATCTGCAGCCGGTGAAGAAGAGAAAGGTGTTGACAGTGATGAAGATGCTGGAGTTGTGGCAGAGCCCGGGGCGCCTGGAGCTCTTTCCTCCGGCCAACTTGGAAAAAAAGACTCTAAAAATGTTATTCGTACAACTCGAAAGAGACAAAAATCTCTGGCTAACAAACCTCAAGATTTCCAGGTTTGTGTCCGTATGTCAAAAGTGGTTTCTGCAATTCTGGTTTCCGACAAGGTTGTGTTCTTCACATAGATCCGTGTCCGAATTATTGAGGGTCGACAGTTGCCTGGGAATAATATAAAGCCAGTGACCAAAGTGAGTGTGTGTGGGCAGACACACAGGACGAGGATCAGAAGAGGAAACAATCCATTTTTTGATGAGGTGTGTATTTCAGTTTAAAATCGACAATTGGAAAGATTTTTTTTCTAGGTCAAATGAAAAATGTATATGAAATATTTTAATTTTTTTTAATTTATAGTACATTTTAATATTGGACTGTAATATCACTTTTGATAGAAAGATCTAATTAAAACATTCCTTTCTTTTTTCTTCCAAATACTTGTGCTAAAATAGTCATTTATTTCTACTGTATTGTATGTGTCTTTTTTCAGTTATTCTTCTATAATGTGAACATGCTGCCTTCAGAGCTGTTTGATGAGAGCATTATGATCCGAGTAAGAACAATCTCGAGCAAAGGAGACTAAATGTTACATTTCTGTAATATCCGTTTATTACGCTCTTTTTTCTTTTTCTATTTTTTTTGTTATTTTTAAGGTGTATAATGCATATTCTCTAAGGGCAGACAGCCTTATGGGGGAGTTTAAGGTATGTAATCACATCAGACAACAACATTTAATATGCATTAAAATGTGTTTTTTTTTTAATCTATATAAATAACCTTCACTATTTCAACAGCTGGATATTGGATATGTCTATGATGAGCCTGGTATGTGAGCAGATGCTCGATAAAATTGTTCAGCACAATGCGACAAGTAAAATGATATCGCTATGTGCTTATATCAAATTAACATACCAACACAGCCAGTCTGACAATTCTTTCTGACATCTTGGCCGTTCTCAAGGCCACGCAATCCTGAGGAAATGGCTGCTGCTAAGTGACCCAGATGACACCAGCTCAGGAGCCAGAGGATACCTGAAAGTCAGCATGTTCATAGTAGGAACTGGAGACGAGCCTCCGGTAAGCCACCGGCTCAGGACTTTTTTTCAATTTTTTAATAATAGAATTAAATACTTCTTTTGTGTGTTTTGACATATTTTGAATATGTTTGGATTGTTTTATTAATGTGTTTTTACTGACATGTAAAGCAGCAGTTGAACAAAATTATAGAAAATAATTACTGTACAATACATTTGAATACAATTCCTTAAGTCCATTTTCTCCTCCATGTTCTCTTTCTGGGTCACTGAGACCTAGGTGGCCAATCGATCGCGGATTGTTATACACACACATTCACAGTTTCACCCACAATATGGTCAATTTTCCAAACCCAAATCCTCCTGAACGCATGTTTTGGCCTGTGGGAGGAATACCAGAGACATTTTGGCTTGTACCATGTCAAAATATTTGTGAATTTTAATTTATCAATGAACTTTCAAATCTCTTGATGCATGGCCATTTAACAGCAAGGAACACCCGAGTTTGAGGCCCAGTCCAGTTCTTTTGGATTTCATGTAAGCTTTAGTTTCCTCTTATAGTTCAAAATCTGTAAGAAGAAACAGTTACAAACAACAAAAATGTAAACCATAGGGTTAAAAAGCAAAACAAAACTGATAGTTTTAATGGATGGATTCAGTGGAATTATGTGTCTTCAAGCTTTTCTTTTATGGTCAGGTGGAGAAGAGAGAGGACCACGATCACGAACAGGATGACATTGAAAGCAATCTACTTCTACCAGCTGGAGTCGCTTTGCGATGGGCAACGCTGAGTCTGAAAGTTTACCGTGCTGAAGACATGCCACAGAGTAATTTACCCAGCAGAGCATGCAACACTCGCATTGTTAGTCTATTATCGTAAGTGTTTTCTTTGTCCTTCTCTCTCAGTGGATGACGCATTTGCCCAGACAGTAAAACACATGTTTGGTGGGACAGATGATAAGAAAAATTTGGTGGATCCTTTTCTAGAAGTCAGTTTTGCTGGCAAAAAGGTAAAATTTGCATGTGTATGTTCATTGATTGAAGATTTTTTAGTAATTCTCGTTTATTCATATTTTTACAAGTTATGTACAAAAATTATAGAGAAAAATGCCAATCCAGAGTGGAATCAGCTGATTCACCTGCAAGTGAAGGTAGGAAGAGTGATCTACTTAAATAAAGTGACGAACAAAAACTGCAAGCTCAAGTAGTAATTAGCATATGTATTTTTAATTATGATGGCAGAATGGTTAGCATAAACATGATCTTTCCCTTTATGATCAGTTTCCATCAATGTGTGAACGAATCAAGCTCACTGCGTTTGACTGGTAAGTTTTACACACTATGAATTCGGAAGTGTACTAGTGTTGATTGAATGTCATATCTCTTTGTCGTTTTCTTTATCTTGTCATACAATTTGATTTGTTGACTGAATTATTCCGCTTGGATTTTTCAGGGATCGGCTGACAAGAAATGACATTATTGGAACTACGTACCTTAACCTGACAAAAATAGCATCATCCGGAGGAGAAATTGAGGGTAGATGTTTGATTTGTACCTCATGAATTGTTTACAATTGTGTTTCAAATTCTTTGAATTCCTGGTTTGAATTTTCTTGGTTTATTGCAATATTTGGTGTTGCAAACGGTGCCATTCAACACGTGTTTAACCATCAGCTACACGTGTGTGCGTATGTGTGTGCGTTAATCTATTCCCAAAGTCGGGTTGGCTATAACACATGAGATATTATAATTTTCACGTTGATATTTATGTGTGGATGTAAACACCAAGTTCTCGTACCTGTAATGTATGCCGTTTCATATTGAGAGGAGAAAATTGACAGGACAAATTTGCAAGACGTTGCTTTTAATTAAAAGGAAATTAAATAAATGTGAATATACATTCATGTGCGGTGAAAACTCAAACCTATTAGAGATTATTGTAACACAAAATAACCTTATCTTGCAAATATTTTTTTGTCAATTTGTGATAGTGAGTACTTCTCCTTTGCAAAGAAAGTCTATCCCACCTCCTGTGTCAAAACACGATGATGATCTGTTTTATTGGGTGGTCTCAAAAGTCAGTGTCTGGTGTGACTCCCATTATACTTGTTTTCAGTGTATATGTACAATTGCTTTATTGTGAATAACTGCATGGCTGTCAGTGGCTAATCCTGTTCTACCAGCACTAGTTCACTGTGCACAGATAGTCAGAATAGTGTTCACTTTGCACCCTGTCTAACAGTCACTTTCTATACTAGAACCCCCTGTGGAAAATGGTCTCCCTGCTTCGTTTAATGGTAATTCTACACCCCAGTAAAACCCAATATTATTTAGGCAAAGTTATTGTTAAAAACTATTTAAAATTCTTTCGATTGTCAATTCCACCTGTTTGTTAGATGCGGAGCCTGAAGTTGGATTTCTTCCTGCTTTTGGGCCATGTTATATGAATCTGTACGGAAGTCCAAGGGAATTTACTGGGCTGCCTGATCCTTACGAGGAGTTAAATTATGGCAAGGTAAGTTACTTTGACTGAGAGAAAAAAAAAACCCTAGCATTCCTGTGCTGAAGGAGAGACGTTAAACGTGCCTAACCCTATATAAATATTTTATTCCTGGCAGCAGAGGAAAAAAAAATCCAAGCTCTAAACTGAGTTTAAAGATAATATTGTGTTCAGTTGTTTGCTTTTCATAAAGCATGAGCAAGCATGGGCTTTTAGAGACAGTTGCACAAGCTAAGATGACGTTGAGAGCAGTGCTTTTCTGCCTCAGGGTGAAGGCGTGGCCTATCGAGGGCGGGTTTTGATTGAGCTGTCCACTCAGCTGGAGAACAAGACTGATAAAAAGATGGAAGACATTTCAAACGATGACATTTTGGTGGCGCAGGTATTGACAAGCATTCACTTTTCAAGAAGATGGCCTTAAATCTCAGCTATTAAGATTAATACAGTAACACTTTGATAGGGCTGATCTAATGGCCGCTAAAAATATATTTAATGATAGTTTTATGCACATAAGTATTTGAGAATACTCTCGTCTAATTTTGTGAGTGACAGACAGTACACGTTACTGTATGTAGAGGAATTCACATACCAAACAGTTATTTTGCTTATTTCGCATATTTAAGCATTTTATTTTGTGTGTTATGTTGTTTCATTTTTTTGTTTTCATTTTTGCATATTTATTTATAGTATGTTATCTTGTTTTTTTTTTATATATATATATAAAACTAATTCATTTAATTTCTGCAGCAGTTCATTAAGGTAGTTAAACTGAACAAATGTTTTATTTCATACTTCATTTCCTTTATGTAGTGTTTAATATGCATTCTGTATTTTCCAACAAATAGATCCTGTTTTTACAAAACACAAAATCCAAAATGCAGATGTGACTGACATGTACTAAAAACATTATTACCTTAAATTAATGTTTTTGCAATTTATGTCTTTCATTGCCCAGAAATACCAACGGAGGCGAAAGTACTCTTTGTGCGCAGTTTTTCACAGTGCTTGTATGCTTCAAGAGCCCGGGGAACCTATTCAGTTTGAAGTCAGCATTGGCAACTATGGCAATAAACTGGACTCCACTTGCAAACCTCTGGCCTCCACCACTCAATATAGCTGTGCTGTTTTCGATGGTGAATTGAGTACTTTTTCTGTCCAAATGCATGATTCTATTGACTTTTATTTCCTCCACAGGAAATCACTATTACTACTTGCCTTGGGCTGATTCCAAGCCTGTGGTTATCCTCACATCTTTCTGGGAGGACATCAGTCATCGTTTGGATGCAGTGAACATCATTCTCTATATATCTGACCGACTGGTATTGTTTTAATGTGCCGACTTAACAAGTAATGGTTGTACTGGATTAAAAAAACTGAGCTGGTACTTTGTGAATTCTGGTTTTCTAGCAATTCAACATTACATCTTTAAAGACAGCAATACTGGCCAAAGTTTCTGATTCTCGACTGGCTGAGATCTGGCTAAAACTCATCACTCAACTTATTGATGACCTGTCCAGGTATATTTTACCATTAGAAACCCAAATTATTTATTTATTTTTTATAATATTAGTAGCTATATTTAAGAACTGCATGCTGAAGAACTGTTATGTGCTATTAGCTTTAAGGTTCCAGATCTGGAGGGTAAACCAAACTTGACCGTGCTGGATATTCAGATCAAAAAACTGCGTGACAAAACAATGGCGGGAATAAAAGATGCAGCCATTAGGATGCGGGATGAGGCCGTTGATGTTAAAGCCACAATGCCTGATATAGAGGAATGGCTGGAGCGGCTACACGGAATCACAGAAGAGGTTTCTAAATACAAAATGCCTTACAGATGATGTGGAATTACTTTGAATATTTCTTACTTGACAGTGAGTAACTATTTTGATTTGGATTCTTCAAACAGCCTCAGAATAGCATGCCTGATGTCATCATCTGGATGCTGAGAGGAGAGAAGCGTGTGGCCTATGCCCGTATCCCAGCCAATCAGGTGCTGTACTCCACTCACAGTGAGCAGGCCGTCGGCAAATACTGTGGAAGGAAGCAGAGCATTTTCATGCAGGTAGGGATGTAGCTCTGTTACATGCATGTGGTTGCTTCTGCATATCCGGAGTTTATAAACTGTTTTTAATTAGTTTTATTTTGGTCACCATTTCTGTTGTTATACATTTCTGTTTTAAACTAATTTACAGATTTAAAACTTAACACATTTATACTTCCACTTGCAATGTTTTTTTGCAAATTTGCAAAATATTTTGACCAATAATAAGAAAAATGCTGAAAATATAGCTAGATGGTGACGTGGAGAAAAATCTTACAAATTTTGGCTCCTCCTGTGGGTAGTGGGACTAAGCATCTTCGGCCACTTGGACCTTGGAAGTCTTTCTAGTAAATTATCACTGGATGTTCAATACACAGCTTGTGCAGTTTGAATTTCCCTTTCCTTTCATTTGCTTGCTTCTGTCAATTAAAAATAAAAACCTGCATCTCCAGTGTCAGGCATCTGTCTCCAATCTCTGCGTGTGAAGTTGAAACATGAGAAGAGAAATTTAAAGTCAATAGTGCCAAACTCACCAGCTCAATGCTCTTTTTTGTCAGTCTGCAGTTTTTTTTTTTTTTTTTTCAGAAACCAGTTTTGGAATCTTTGAGACAACATTTATCACATATAGTCATAGCACAGAATAAAGTGGAGAACTGAGAAGTTTGTTCACAAACTCCATAGTTATTTAAAGTCACATTTAACAAATTTATAAAGTTTGCTATTTCATCTTACTACTGTGGTACACTACTGTTATTCAATTGGATCGCAGGCAGGAAGCTATATCCTTCTACTGTATAACTTGTATACTAGAAGCAGTTAGCCAGAAACTGCTAATGAGGAAAAAATTAAACTGCGTGAATAAACCATTAATGTTGTTATCTAAACACTTTAGAATGTTAATTTGGAAACTTTGCTTATTTTTTCAGTATCCAATGGACAAGAAAAAAGGTCTGAAGATCCCGGTGCTGCTGCGTGTGAACATGTGGCTGGGTCTGTCTGCACACGAGAAGCAGTTCAACAGCTTTTCTGAAGGAGTATTCAGTGTCTATTCAGAAATGGTGCTTTTCACTTTTTGAAAGTTCCCTTTCAATGAATGAACATATCTTTTTAACTTTCATTGACCACACTGTTTTCTTTTTTTAGTATGAAAACCAGGCCCAGGTTTTTGGAAAGTGGGGAACTACAGGTCTTGTTGGCCGGCACAAGTTTTCGGATGTGACTGGAAAGGTGAAGCTGAAGCAGGAGTGTTTCATGCCTCCTCGCAGCTGGCAGTGGGAAGGAGACTGGTTTGTCGACCCGGAGCGCTGGTAAGATGATTTATGAACTGCTTACCAGATTTTTTCTGCAGATAAAAACATGTTTGCTCATAAATCTGATGAAAAGGGTTTTATAGAGTAGATGATTGAGCATCAATGTCCATTTGATTGTCTGTGATCAGCAATTGTGTGGCGTGAGCGTTTTTTTTGTACATTAAAACACACAAACGGAGGAAACATTCGCATATAAAAAGGGTCATTGGCATACAGCCTAGATTTTTCTACTGTGGAATAAACACCGTCCCTCTGCCAAGCTTGTGCTTCATTTATACAGTCAACTCATTTTTCTCCCAGCACACCAACACTGGCCGCCTCCATACGGTGTCACAGCCTTGTCGATACGGCTACTGACAGTATAATGGCTAGAGCCAAGCTGAACGTGG
This sequence comes from Paedocypris micromegethes, assembly GCA_028031935.1. Lineage (NCBI taxonomy): Eukaryota > Metazoa > Chordata > Actinopteri > Cypriniformes > Paedocypris > Paedocypris micromegethes. The sequence continues at coordinate 18,240,989 of CM051500.1, forward strand.
AAGGATGTTTTGGACTTGGCACATTGGATTATAGAGCGCACAATTAAAAAAAAAGTATATTTCACATATAGGGAACAGATTTTTTGAAAGCTCACGTTTAATTACGAAACACATTTTTTTAGGTTTCTAAAAGCACCTTACAGTACAAAATGTGTGTATGCATTTTTTTATGTACACACATATAAGCATCAGATTTCGGACTTAGTCTGCTTACAGAGGCCGATGCAGGTCACTCTGAATTCACGGATGAGGTCTACCAAAATGAATCCCGTTTTCCTGGGGGAGAATGGAAGCCCGCAGCCGAACCATTCACTGATGTGGTGAGAAAATATTTTGGGTCCGGTTCTGTCAGATTATCATGGAAAAAGCTTTAAGAAATTTTCAAGACAAAAACTGTTTTTTGACTGACACTAATTATTATTTACCTCATTATAAACAACTTTAACATATATTTAGGCTTAATAAATATATAAATACATTTAGAAAATTTAGAACATATTTAGAAAATCATTTGTGTGTGTGTGCGCGCGTGTGTGTGTGTGTGTGTGTGTGTGTGTGTGTGTGTGTGTGTGTGTGTGAACATACATTGATGTACGCTGAAACATTAATGCTTATTAGTGATGCAAAGTTTATAATGTTTCTGAAAAAAAACATTTGTTTTGTACATTGTGTTTGTTTTATTAATTTATTGTGTATATATATATATATATATATATTTTTTTTTTTTTTTTTTTTTTTTTTTTTTTTTTTTTTAATTTGTTTTTTTTTATATCGGGGTTGCTCCATGCAGAATGGAGAAAAGGCTCAGAACCCGGCCGAGATTGAATGTCCCCCAGGCTGGGTTTGGGAAGATAATTGGAATTTTGACAGCAACCGAGCAGTCGATGAAAAAGGTCGCAAATCATGTCTTTCACTATCAAAACTGATAAGTTTAAAATTATAAGCTGTCAGGACACAGCTTGTCCCTATAATAAGTGTGATATATTTTCTGTCATGTCACATTTTAAAATACAATATATTGTGATTATGCATGCTTTGTGGAAACAGATCTTAGTTCTCTTTACTATATTTCTAAATGCCAGGTTGGGAATATGGCGTCACCATCCCTCCCGACGATAAGCCGAGGTCCTGGGTAGCTGCAGAGAAAATGTATCACGTTCATCGCAGAAAGCGTCTGGTACGACCCCGTAAGAAGATATCAGATGTTCCTACTCTGGAGGTGAGAACACGGCTTTTAATATCCCTCAAATATCTTCCATCATGTTCACTATCCCTCTTTACGCGACAGAAAAAAGACATTGGCGAGGGCTGGGAATACTCGTCGCTGATTGGGTGGAAGTTCCACAGAAAGGAACGATCCTCTGACACATTCCGTCGCAAACGCTGGAGACGGAAAATGGCTCCATCTGACAGTGTGGGAGCCTCTGCTATTTTTAAATTGGAAGGGGCTTTGGTTTGTATTTTATTGTTTGTGACTGTCGACAATATTGAGAATTAAAATCTTCTCTTCTGAGTTAACAAGGTTTTACTTCTCAATATAGGGAATAGATGTGGACGAGAAAGGCAGCAAAAAGGATGCGGCTGCGCTTTTTGGTGCCAACACACCCACTGTTTTCTGCAGGTTTGATAGTGAGTGATGTTTATTTATGCCCACTGATTAAAAGACTCCTAAATTCCTTTTGCTGATTACATCTCTAAAGTGAACACACCCTCCTCTTCCTGACATTGAAGGCAAAGAAAAAATAAGAACACAAACCCAGGCAGAGCTGCTGACCAATGTGATGACTAATAAACCAAGCTAAAATTGGTTTATTAGTCAAACTACCAATATTTACGTAAATATAAGCACAGATTTTTCTTTCGAATTTTCGATGCTCAAAAACTTGGGGATGTGCTGATAATTGGCAATTTCAAGTATGCGCTTAATTATACGGTAAGCTGCGATTTTTCCTTGAGCAAGACACTGACCCCCACACTCCCACCAGGCTCCACAGCTCAAGACTTAACATTAAAAATACGTGTGACTGGACGAATCTATGAACCTTTATTCTAGTATGATTACATTGGATCATTATTGGCATATAAGCTTCATATTCCTCGTCTTGTATTAAATATGCATTACAATTACACATGTAATTATACATACATTATGTTTTTATTTGACAATTTATAATGTTCCTCAACAGAATCATCCCTCTTTCACCTAAGAGTCTATGTCTATCAAGCCAGAAACCTTCTTCCAATGGACAAAGACAGCTTTTCCGGTACGTTATGTGCTTCAGTCACCCCTCACCAGTCAAATGTTTATTTACACACTCATTTTGTAATGTTTTCCAGATCCTTATGCTCATGTGTCCTTCTTGCATGTAAGCAAGACCACAGAAATCATCAAGTCCAGTCTCAATCCCACATGGGACCAGACCCTCATTTTTGACGACATTGAAATCTATGGAGACCCTCAGACTATTTCCCAGAATCCCCCCAGTGTCATTTTGGAGGTCTATGATAGTGATCAAGTGGTATGGCTTCTGGATGTTCAATCTGTTTCTTGGCTTTATTTAAGCACTGCATGGACAGTGAAAAATAAAGGTCAAACATTTATGCAATTTGAATACATTATTAAATGTTTTGCAGGGAAAGGATGAATCGATGGGTAGATGCTCATTTCTTCCGGTTGTAAAACTGAACCCTACAACTACTTTAACGCCAAAACTCCTCTGGTTTCCCGTCACTATGAAGGGACGGAGTGCTGGAGAAATGCTGCTAGCGGCTGAACTTTTGCTAAAAGAAAAGGTTTGTGTTTTTGCTTTTAAATGTTCTATAGTTCTACTTCATGCTCAAATGCATCAGATTTGCTTAGTCTTTGTATTTTGCTAATTGTTCACTATAGGCAAATGACGCTAACATGCCCCTGGTTCCACCACGGCGAAGTGAGACCCTCTACATGGTTCCACAAGGGATTCGACCAGTGGTTCAGCTCACAGCAGTCGAGGTAAATTACTCGTCATCCGGGCTAATAACAAGTAGACAACCATTGACTTGTGTTTTTTTTTTGACAGATTCTGGCCTGGGGTTTAAGAAACATGAAGGCATATCAGCTGGCTGCAGTCACTTCCCCAAGTCTTATAATCGAATGTGGAGGGCACACAGTTCAGACTGCCATCATCAAGAACATCAAGAAAAATCCCAATTTTCCTGGATCTGTCCTGTTCCTAAAAGTGGTACTGCCCAATATTTGCTTGAAAAGTCATTACATGCACAAATAAAATTTATGTTAGAATTTATGTTATAAATTAGTTGTGGATTCGTTCTAAAATAAAACTCTTTTCAGCTTCTTCCTAAAGATGAGATGTACACACCTCCCATTGTGCTGAAAGTCATTGACCACCGGCCTTTTGGTCGGAAGCCAGTAGTTGGGCAGTGTACCATATATTCCTTGGAGGAGTTCAGATGTGATCCCTTTATTGGCAACACTGAAGTAGCCATGTCTGCAAAGGGTAAAACCACTAACAGATTGGCTTGTTTTCATTTTACAATATTAATAAAAATGTTTGCTCCATTGAAGATTAACAGAACTTAATTGCTTTGAAACGATAAATAAAAATACAGAGCATTATATAAAATAGAAAATCACCCACTTACCTTGTTGAAGTTTGACAAAAAAAAAATACAATGTACAATTGTTCAAATTGTAATTATCCACTTTGTCTCAAATTATTTTGTGTATAATTTCTGTGTAATAGTGGCTATGATGGCAGAAGCACCAAGAGATGTTGTCATTGATATGGGGGACAAAATGGCAAGTTTTGCTAGACAGGTAAAGTAAAACTACATTAGTTCTCTCATCCAATCATTTACTGAACTAATTGTTGAATGTCATGATTACTTTATGCACTCTGTATCACCCTTCCCATTCATTTCCTAAGTGGCCAGCTCAACAGAAAATCACTTCCACTCTTTGTGCTGGTGTCTGTAGCTGCAACATTAAGGCACAAAAGATGCAGACAGATTGTTACATGTGCTAAAATTACATCTGCCACTTCACGTTGCAGGAGGATGAAGCAGTCGACTGGTGGAGTAAATTCTACGCCTCCATTGATGAGCATGAGAAGTGTGGCCCTTACCTCCAGAAAGGTTATGACACTCTAACAGTGAGTACTATTGACTATAAGTAGTATGAGGAGGACACTTAATAATAGTACAATAAGTAGTATAGGTGCTTTTAGTAGCATGATTTACATGATTTTTATGATTTAGTAGTGGGTAAGTAGTTGTCAACAAGCAATGTCCAAATACAGAAAGAAGCAAAGGGGAAAAGGTGAAACCAAAAAGAAACTTTGGTTTTAATGATCCAAAATAGCCAAATCCAAGAAACAATGAAAAAACAAAAACAGAAAAAAAATCTGCTGACTTTTTACAAAGAACCAAAAATTACTGACAAAACGATTGGCAAAAAAAAACACAAAGTCAGTGAAAAAGCACAAACCAAAATCCTACCTGTATTATACAAGGAGAAACTCGACATAGTGACCAAGTCACTGTCAGAAAACATCAAACACAAAGCAAAAAAAAAACCACAAGGGAAAATATCTACTTTAATAACACACAGGAAACAAGACACAGCTGAGAACTATCAACAATAAAGAGCATAAAAAAAATGGGGAAATGCTGATATCTAGTGGTCGGACATGTTCATAACCCTGACAGTAGTAAGAGTACTCTCATTAGTACAATGAGTAGTATGAATTGAATTGAATTGAATTGAAAAACCCTTTATGTGCATTTAGTAGTATGATTATGGTAAATAACATGAATACAGTTAGTAGTATGACTGCCCTTTGTACAATAAATAGAATGAGAATATGCTTACTATCCTTTATGTGTGTTTGCTCTTCTGGCAGTTGTAGTCCAGCGTTTGGGAGCCCAACTTTAATATGGTCTTTGGTGGTTTTATTGACAAATTCATCTCTAAACAGCATTCTAACTGTGTTTCAGGTCTACGACAACGAACTTGAGGCTGTTCCAGAATTCAGAGGTCTCACAGACTTCTGCACTACGTTTAAATTGCACCGAGGCAAAAGCGAGGATGAAGAAGATGACCCCTCTGTAGTGGGAGAATTCAAGGTAAGGCCTTACAGTGTGTGTGTGTGTGTGTGTGTGTGTGTGTGTGTGTGTGTGTGTGTGTGTGTGTGTGTGTGTCTGTGTCTGTGTCTGTGTGTGGTGGGGTTCAGACACTAAACACCCACATGCTCCCCGGCTTAAGGATGCCCACTGCTCCGGGTTTGTGTGCGTTCACTTCATTGTGTGTGTAACTTTACTAGATGGTTAAATGCAGAGCACAACTTATTATGGGTTTTTTTGGATAAAGTTTGTCCGAAGAGTGTCCAGCTCCCAACAACTGCCCACTTTGTGCCCAAATGTGGCCCTCTTTATTTCTTTATTCTTATATACTTAATTGAATAAGTGCTAGAAAGTAGATGTATGGATGGGTTATGACGGACTAATTTTCAATTGGAAAGTTCTCTGAAAGACAAAATTACATCTATGATGAAGAAAGCAAAACTGGTTTTCATCTTAGTACTACAGAAAATCCTCATTATTATACACTAAGAATAGACCTGACAAATCATCACATAAGAATTTTGTTTCAAACACTAACAAACATTGACAAAACAAGCACAGCAACAAGCACAGAGTCCGGCATGTATTGATTTTTCTAATAAAAAAAAAATCACTTTTATTTTGTGATCTGTAAAATTCACAACAAAATCAAGTGTGCCCATACTATTAAAAGGTGGCAAACATTTGGATTCTGATTTAGAAACTCACGTGGACCAGAAATGACATTACACTGCCATCTAGTGGTGCTGAAAGGCTGATGATCGAATTCCATGTTTAAAACGACACACTCCTCGCTTTATTGTTTAATAATTTATGTTTTTTTTCCACAGGGTTCATTTCGAGTTTATCCTTTATCAGATGATCCTAATGTCTTAGATCCACCTCGTCAGTTCAGAGAACTGCCAGAGAGCAGTCCTCAGGAATGCCTGGTCAGAATCTACATCATCCGCTGCCTTGACTTGCAGCCCAAAGACAACAACGGCCTGGTGAGATTCCACAAAACAACACAAGTGTTTTCACATCATTCACATTGGTTCATCGCTGACATGTCACATTCATCTCTGACTTCTGCCTGAAGTGTGACCCTTACATAAAGATTTCCCTCGGGCGAAAAACAATCGATGACAGAGATCACTACAAACCAAACACCTTGAACCCAGATTTTGGACGGTGAGAGTGTATCATGCAGTTTGTTGGGCATTTTGTAATGTACTCAAGGTACTTAAACTGTTTTAAACCATTTTAAAGGGTGTTTGAACTTAACTGCTTCATACCACAAGACAAGGACTTGAAGATTTCCATTTATGACTATGACTTGCTAAGTTCTGATGAGAAGGTTGGAGATACAGTCATAGACCTGGAAAACCGACTTCTCTCCAGATTTGGCTCACATTGTGGCATCTCCAAGTCCTACTGCGTGTAAGTTTTCTAAGTCAGCAAAGCAGGCTTTAACAACATGGTCATGGGTTTGAATTGCTGAATCGGATTCAGTTATTGATTACAGTGCAACTATTTCACATATTTTTCACCATTGGTGTACATTGTTTGGTGTACCTGTAATGTGTGTGTGGAACAGGTCTGGGGTGAATCAGTGGCGCGATCAGATCAAACCCTCTGAGATCCTTCAGAATCTGGCCAAGATGAGAGGAATCCCAGCTCCTCGAGTAGCAGATGACGGCAGTGTCTTGTCTTTTGGAGGACGAGACTACAGACTAGCTGAACTTGGTAGGTTAGGATCTTGTCTTAAACTGATAAGCATGACCTGATTCCTGCAGGAGTTGATGTATGCAAAGCTGTTTCCATGGGTTTTATTTATGTATAATTGTTTTCTGGTTGTCATGTTTGTTCCCAGAGGCCAATAAAACCATTCATTCTCACCTGGGTCCAGCCAAGGAACGGATTTGCCTCCATGTGCTGAGAAGGCAAGGCCTGGTTCCAGAACATGTGGAGACAAGAACACTCTACAGCTCCTATCAGCCCACGCTCTCCCAGGTCAGCACGGCTGTAGCTGAGCTTTAACTCTGAAATGTCTTTGTAGCTTGCGTTTGTCGTCTGAGCAGGGAAAAATCCAGATGTGGGTTGAGATATTCCCCAAAAACCTTGGAATGCCTGGACCACTTTGTGACATCACTCCCCGAAAGCCCAAAAAGTACTGTTCTTCTCTCTGCCGTTAAATTCAAGTATGTAATGTACTCGTGAATCCTTGTGCAGGTACTTCCTGCGAGCAATCGTCTGGAATACAACTGAAGTTATCCTGGATGAAACCAGCATCACCGGAGAAAAAATGAGTGACATCTATGTGAAAGGGTAACGTTCAGAGCAGACTCTACCTTATCTTCATATATCTGCTGTAGAGTTTCCACCCTTAAAGTCATTACAGATGTTGATGTGTCTTTATATTTAGGTGGATGCCAGGTATGGAGGAGGACAAGCAGAAAACAGATGTCCATTACAGATCTCTGGATGGAGACGGGAACTTTAACTGGAGATTTGTCTTTGAATTTGAATACTTGCCTGCAGAACAGCTGTGTCTTGTGTCTAGAAAGGTGATTTAACAAAATATTATAAGCCCATTTTAGTCAAATGAGGGTTTAATCTGTGTTTGGGTTTTTTTTAAGGAACATTTCTGGAGTCTTGACAAAAGTGAGTTCAGGATTCCTCCTAAACTGACCATTCAGATCTGGGACAATGACAAATTCTCCTTGGATGACTATTTAGGTAAAGCTGAATGTTTTATAAACATATATTTGGTTTCCTACAATTGTGAATTAACGACTGTACTTCTCAAACAGGCACAGTAGAGCTGGATCTTCTTCACCTAGTTCCTCCTGCAAAGACTCCTGAAAAATGCTCTTTAAACATGCTAACACAAACAGGCAAGATTCTCTCTCTGACGTCACTCTTCTCTCAGAAGTCTGTGAGAGGCTGGTGGCCATGTGCAATGGAAGAAGATGGCAAAAAAATCCTGACAGTGAGTGAAACTCATCAATAGGATAAAAACATGACCTCCAATGTGATGCATAATTCACCATGCTGAGAAACGTTGTCTGTGTGATGTAAGGGGAAAGTGGAGATGACTCTGGAAGTGGTGGAAGAAAGCGAGGCTGAGGAAAGGCCTGCTGGGAAAGGAAGAGATGAACCAAACATGAATCCCAAATTGGATCCTCCAAGGTATGGGATTATAGACATATTTTTGTCATTTTTATCATCATGTTTTTTGAAGGACTTGACAATGATTTTTTCTTTACATGATGCTTATAGCCGTCCAGATACATCTTTCCTTTGGTTTACAAACCCATGCAAGACCATGAAGTTCATTGTTTGGCGTAGATACAAATGGCTTTTCGTTGGGCTGGTGATTCTTATTTTGGTTCTACTTTTTGTTGGAATTCTTTTGTATTCCGTCCCTGTGAGTATTTAAAGTATGGTTATTATATTATTAAAATATATATATATATATATATATATATATATATATATATATATATATATATATATATTATACACACACACACACACACACACATACTGTATACAAATATAAATTGTATAGCACATTTGAAAATCTCATCATATGTATTTTTTTTTTTTTACTTTTCTTACAGAACTACCTTTCCATGAAACTTGTAAAACCATTCTAGTTCGAACGTCGGATCCTACCACTGGAATGCATTCAGGAAGAACATCTGAAATGTGATTTGTTGCTTCTCAGTTACATTCTTCAGGCCCCGTGTAAAAGACTGGAAGAGTGAAATTGAATTGATTTATTTGTGTGGCTGCTTTCACTTTTGCATTTCTGACCAACTTCAGTCACATTGTCAAATTCTGCACAGGAAAAGGAACAGACTTTCATTTATTCTGCAATTGTTGTACAGGATGCAGCATTTTTATTTTTTGATGAGGGGGTTAATTTTGCTAGTTTCATATGAGTCTCTGCTGCTAGTTGCACTGCTTGATTGTCTGTTTTCTTGGACGGAACAATTGTTAGAAACTGTAAAAATTAGATGACAGTTACTGTTTTGTTTCAAGTTTTAAGAATGTTCATGCTAAAATATTTTTTTTATGCGTGGCTTATTAAATGGCATGTATTGTAAACAAAACGTGTGGATCAATTATCATCTAATGTTGCATGATAAAAATAAAATAAAATAAGAAATTCGTCGGAAGGTGGCGTGCAATGCCCCAAATAAAACCGGTGTCAAAATATAATAAGTAAAACTATCCAATGCGAGGCATTTTTTTTAGTAACTAATGCGAAATATTTTTACTTGTAAAAATATGTCCAGTAAGTTTTTAAACCATCAACGGGAATTCAAAGACAAGTGCTCCTTTAAAACCTTTATACATGTCACGTGATTAGATTCCACCCAACCAGCTGTCAACTTGACGACCCGGAAGAGTTATGCGTCTGTTCCAATCGCTCGTTTTTGTTTGTAATATTCGGCATTTTGTCCTGTCGCTGAATGTGTGGTACAAAAGAAAACCTATAAGTAACTGTGCTTTACTCTCTTTCCCTGTGAAAAGAACTGAATATGTTTATGAGCTGCACAGCGATACGAAGACAAAGCAGACAAAAAGTGCAAGTATGAACGCTCGATTCGTGATCAAAGCGAGTTTGAATTTTGGATTCGCACATCTGTAAAACAGACTTTCCGAAGCGAGTTTTGTTTGATTTTTAGTAGTAGGTACAGTTGCAGACACACGATATTTCTATAAATGCATTTAACATGCAGTTCGTTTTTATTTTAATGTAAAATACATCACCGGGGCTTAGTTGTTGTTGTTGTTTTTGTTTTTTTTGTTTACCATAATGTATGTTGTGCTAATCTGTAACGGTTATGTTTTAGGTTTATTGCCTAATTGTGTCGTTTCTAAGTTTTGCATTTTTTAATTTACCAATAAATACCGCAACTACAAACGTTGCTGTTAATGTCTAGCGCTAATAATTCACATTCAATATTTTTTGGATCCTGTAAGCAACCGTGTATCTGTTTGGCAAACAATATGGCAAATGTTTACATTTGTAAATAATATAGTTACAATCCAAATCATAAAGCGTGACGTTTTGTTCTTTTAAAAACTTATTTATAGAGTAAGAACGCATATTTTTATTTAAAGAATTCCTTCATTTCTTTTGTACAACATTTCAGTTTAATCGGATGCAATACTATATTTGATCAGAAATTGAAAATGAAAGAAGAATGTGTTTTTGTTTCATTTTCGCTTTTGTTTCTCGATGCAGGGGTCTTGGCGGCTGCTGCCGTTTATCTAATGGTCATGGATCCACCTAAGCCAGATTTTAACAGGTACGCCTTTATCTTTCTGTATTGTGCTTTAAAAAAGAAAAGTTAAACTCTTCTTAATATACTGTAGTTTTTCTTTCTGTCAGTCATGATAATCCAAAGTCTGAAGAGACAAACCCGGACCATGACGAATCCCCAAAGTCTGAAAAAATGGAAAGTGACAAGTCGAGCGAGTTGCCAAGAAAGCGCAAAGAGCAGGAGCAGCCTTCTTTCCTGAACTGTGAAGACGACTCAAAAACGATCAGAGATGTCAGCTTCAAAAATGAAACGGATGGTCAGAAAACCCCTGACAATGACGCAAGCGCTCCTGAATCGACTTCGCCGGATGCCAAGTTGAGTAAACTCACTTGCCCTACTGCACAGAAGAGCACATCACACATCCACGTGTCCACAGATGTATGTGAGTTACCTAGTAATGATGTGGAGATGACGAGCCTAGACAGTCCAACATGCAGCACATCTCTCTCTGGCAACTTTGGGGTGATGGCTTCCGTTGGCCCTGAACTAGAAGAATATGTATTGAGAGGGCAAATCAAATCTGAAGATGTTAGACTGGGAGCGGCAGACAGCGTGAAAGGCGACTCTGAACAAATGGAAACTGAACATACAGAGGGAATGGACTCAACTTCTGGTGTTGCTGAGCCCATTGATACTAACCAGGCACTGGAGACGTGTTCTACTGCAAGGTACTGGCCTAATGTTGTTTTGTTTGAGGATTTGTTATAACCATTGTGTTTTTGTGTTTTTGCTTTTTCAAAGTTCTTTTTCAAAGACAAAATAAATCAATTTTTTTTTTAGTGCACAAGCTTCAGCAACGGAAGAGAGGAAGAAGTGGCGTGGAACCCCCATAGAAGAGCTGAGGAGGATGCCTTTATGTGGACACCCCCTGCATCACCTCAGGGCATCAGACAATCACAAAGTTCTCATCAGGGTAAGTCCTGCTCTGCACAGCGCTCCTCGTCTAACGCTGAGATGTTCTCGCCCAAAGCCCAAGGGCTTCCTGTCAGTTTGAGTCTGATCATGTCATGGAAGTCTAAGTAGTAAATGCTTCAACTTTTTTGCTCTTTTTTTTTTTTTCTTTTTTTTTTTTTTATTTGCTCTTTCTGAATTTTCTTGATGAAATTGTTCTAAAAGAATGTACTGTATGGCCGTAGTGTATTGTTTTGTTCATAAGCCTGTTGTGAAAAATAGTATTTGTGGTGTAGGGAAAACACCTCATATTTATTTAAAGCCTTAAATCCTCCATCTTCTGGCTTTAAATGAGCTTTAACCAACACAAAACATCAAAAACACTCTTTCAAAAGCCCTGCTTCTTTGTCTGCAAAATTGAGTGACACCAAAGAGGATTTAAGACTAGCAGGAAACATCTGTAATTGCATGAGAACGTGAGAATCTAAATGCTTAAAAATTAGTTACTTTCCATAATAAAATCTACATTGAAGTAACATTTACCTTATTTGTAATCAGTGGATATTTGGTGGCCCATTGTATTAGTCATTTTATATGTCTTTTTGTTCAATTTGCTCTGATTGTTAGACCGATTTGCTCAAAGGAGGAGACATTCCCACTCCATATCCTACCAAGTTCAGAGATTCCTGGGACGATATGAACGTAAAGATGCCTTGTTCTGAAAAGAACCTGTTTCCTATAGAGACTGAGGTTTGTCTTTTGTCATTGTTTGGTTTTATTTTTGACATGAGTTGTAAAAAAACTGCTTTTTGTTTTGTTTGTTTTTGTTTTTTTTAAATCAGGATGGAAGTGGGTTCCAGAGTCGCTGGGACCTAATTCGTGCTGCGTTGGAATGTGAATGCAAAAGTTCACTTGATATTAAGGTAATTTCTAACCTGAAAATATATTAGGAAACACTTTATACAAACTAATTAACCAAACGTCGACATTTACAAAAAAACACAGAGATTTCTCCTAGAGTGATAAAGTCTCATTCATTCATTCATTCATAACTTGCATTGCGTTAGCATTTAAAAGCATTTCATAAGTTTATTGTTTCAAAGCCAAAATCAAATGTATGATATTTAAATGTTTTTTGTTGATTGGATAAATAATAAATAAGACCAGATGGGGGCAGAATTACTCCAAGATGAGAAGCATCTGTCATATATGCCCATGTTTATTTTTTTTTTTCCAATAATGTTCTTTATTTCATTACATTTTATTTGAAATTAAGTTTCACTATAAATTATTTTAAATATTTTAACAAATTAAAATTATTCTACATTGATGATTCTAATAATTTAATATAAATGTTCAAGTTCAGAGCATTTTTCTCTGAAATGTTCACAGTTTTAACTGTCTCAAAGCGCACAAAAGAAGTTTTTTTTTTTTCAAGTACTCAACAAATATATTAAAACAAAAATAAAACAGATGTATATATATTTTTTTTTTTCAGGATGCTATACTGAGATACAACACTGCTCATGCGAGAAAATGGGACTTCACAGCGTTGAATTTGTTTTTCACTGAGGTAAGAACTACATGCATATAATGTCAAGGCAAATGTCACCTTGTATATATTGTAATTATACAATAAATAATTCACCATGTAATATCTGTCAAACCAGAAGCAACCGAAAAATGTACCTGCTTTAAAATGTACATTACTCCCTTGTACAAGTACATGATGCTTTGAAACAAAGTGACTTACATTGCATAGTGTCTTAGTTTTCTCTCAAGCCCATGATTTTGTTTTGGGGACACAAAATTTTGTACTTGTAAATTATGCACAGCTTTCCTTCATCTATTTGTTTTTATTTAATTTACAATATTACAATAGTTTGATATCACCTTGTTGTTGTGTTTAACCATAATCACGGTAGTTGGAAACAAAACAACTTTTACTGTTTGTGTCTTTGAAAGAGACATGAACAGACCACCTTTACACAAATTCAATTTTTGTTTGTCACATACGTGGTACAACATGTAGTGAAATGTGTTACAGCAAAATGTGCAAGGGGGGAAATACAATAAAAAGATAAAGAATAGAAATATGATAAAACAGGGTATAAAGATAAAATATGCTATTCAAAATGTGCAAAGGAAATACCAAAAAGGTTAAAAAACAATAGAAAAACAATATAAACAAGATATGAGATAAAATTTGAAATATGAATAAAAATACAAAATTTCTGAGATAAAAAAGTACAACTGAATAATGCCAAAGTGAGTTGAAGACAAATGTACAAAAGTGACTTGATTTAAAGTGTCTAAAAAGTGACTCGGTTTAAAGTGGTGGTTAAAAAGTGACTCTGTGATCCAGCAAGTTTTGAAAGGTGACCGGTTAAGGTCAAAGTGTCCAGTATCCAGGTAAAGTGAACAGTGCAGTGGTGATTAAAGTGCATTAATTTAGAATACACAAGTGCATTAAATTAAAGTACACAATGTCACATTGGAGAGTTCTGTAAACAAAGACAACCTTACCGCCAAAAACTACCTTAAACACATTTTATTACTCCCTTAATCCTCACTTGTAAATATTTTTTTTAATGATTGGTCGTGAATTTTTATTTACTATGGATGTGAAAAAAAAACCCAGTGTGATCTCTCTCTTACCTAACAATCCATCTAATGAATACATCCACATTTAGTAAAAGCATGGTAAATATGTAACGTTATATGTTATGTGGTTTTATTTTGGTTTATACTTTTGTTTAAGACACCATTCTTTGGTTATTATATTTTTTTGTAGGTTTTAGTGAATAGTAGCAGTTAATGCTCTAACACAGATAAACCAAACTAGTCAAATACGGTAAATTCTGAAGAAATAAGCACATTCGCTATAGGCAACCTGCTGGTTTTCATTTTTACATCAACGGATGATGACTATATTAATTTAACTTAAATAAATTATACAAGTATTTTACAAAATACACCAGTTTAATTGGACACAGCACACAAGTCTAAACAGATCAAGTTGTCCAAAAGCTTTGGTTTCTGTCCAGTATATTAGTAAGTTCTGTTATCAATACGGGCGCTGTAACGTGGTGCTAATCAAGTGAGCGGCTATAGGTGAGATTTCCAGCACTATGTCACAGTCGAGTACCAGAAGGCCCCATGATACTAAAATTCTGCTTTAATTTGACTAGTTGGAATTTACTGGCACACTAACGACATTACGCTCTTCAGTCAAATAGAAGAAGCAGGTTAGTCTCCGAGTGGATTCGCACCAAGCCGTTCACGTCTGCCCCTTCTGCTGCCTCGTCCCCCGGGGTCTCTTTGCGTCTAGCTCTAGTCAATTAAGACAGAGGTGGGCACTCGGCATAACGAGCAGCAGCTGGAGGAGTGAGGCCGGGGAGAAGAGGGTCCTGTTTACTGCAAATAAACACCATCAACAGATGGACCCTAGTCTTTCACATATCCAGAAGCTGGTTCGATGATGAGAATGTCTCAGCCTCTATTTTCTTATTGAAAGGCTGTTATTGCGAGTATTCTTGACAGAGCACGTTTATTTTATTGCTCTTTATGAGCAGAAATAATAAATAGTTGACAGAGTTTTGTAAAGTTTGGTGTTTGATGAACAAATCTGTTGTAACCATCTTTATCTATTAGCGGTTACAAGGTATTAATATTTTTTCTACATTGATCTTAAGCTCATGGAGCTGGGGTCATATGTGTTTAGTTCTGGTTTTCTGAGTACCAGGAGGGTTTTTATAAATTCACAAAACACTCAATCAACTGCACTGAACTATACATTTTATAAAGCTGCATCTTCAGTGATATAAAGTGAGCATTTAGTTTAATGTCTTTTTACTTTTCTTGTGTTTTCAAGTTTTGTCTTTCTATTTTTCTTGCATATTATTATAAATGTATCTTTTGATGATTAGGTTACAAAAAGAATACAATGTCCTTATATTTTAAGGAAGTAAAAAAAAAAAACTGTTTTTATTTAACAGTCTATCAGCAAATGTGTATGTTGATGAACTGAATTAGCAAAATAAATAAATAATGGCTAATACCATAATACTTTTACAGTCCTTTTAATCAATTTATTAATCAATTTGTTGTCAGAATTATTGTCCTCAAATGGTTCTGAAACTGATAAATGAAGCTCAATAGTTTACTAAGAGGCAATGGTTCTCAAACGGCAAAAAAGTATTTTATTTTAGTTGGACTAAGTTGGAGAGGAGATCCTGCCTCAATCTTGGGGTCTTCTTGAGTGAGGGGCAAAAGAAAGGTGAGATTGACAGACCACTGAAGAAAGGGCTGAGCCAAAAAGCAAAGCAAACTGTCTATTTACCGGCAAATCTACAACCCAATCCTCATCTATGGTCATCCTGCACTTTGGGTCTCTCAGATTTTTCTTCGAGTCCGCTTTAGGTGATTTGGGCATCTTTTTTTGGTTGCCCCTCGACGATCTTTTAAGTGAGCTCTTATGATATTACCGATCATAACAATCAATATCAATCATAAAATTATATTGGATTAAAAACTATAAGGTTAAAAAAATTGTCAAGAAAATTAATTTACTTGCCACTCTTGCTGTAATTCTACGATCACTCTTGACTTAAAAACCCAATAAATAGGTTACACATTCAAAATGTTAAAGCTTCATTAGCTCTGTGTGCACACAGTCTTCCTCTAAGCTGCTACGAATTGCAGAACAACGTCATGTATTGGATGAATAGTCAAAAGCTGTGCCCATGCTATTAATATAAACCTCACAATTTCTCCTCTGTGCTTAAAATGATTTGATACCATAATCTCAGACCACGTAAATCAATAGCTGTCACAGCCTTTTTATGGCTGTATCAAATTAAATTAACCACAGCCATTAAATCTATAAGGGAGCCAATCAAAGCCATTAGCAAAGTGCACCTCGTTCTAATAAAGCATGCTTGAGTGGTCCGGCTTTTTCAGCTGACCACTTAAGAGCTTGAGCTGAGCTTTTGCTCTTGTGACTCGGGCACAGCGTGTCTTTGTAACCCACGGTTTCCAGATCTGCTTTTTTATTTCTATACAAACTAAATCGATACTGCACAGATACTTTAGGAAGTGATCATTCCATCCTAAAGGGAGCAATCACATCTAAACTACTCACTTGTGAAGATGACGCCTGTGAGAGTAACATGTCATCTTTAAAGCTGGTAATGAATTCACTTCGTAGTGCTTTCTGCTTTAGTTGTACAGTATATGGATGTTCTAACGTTCTAAAGGAAGGGGTGGGGGGTAATTGCACACTTACCGTTTATTGAAGCTAGTTATTTTTGTCGACAACAGGTTTGGCAAGACATTTAAAGTCAATTTTTGATTCAAAAGGCTCAGGGAAATACCATCATAGATGTTTACAAAAATATAGTCGAGAACTCCATCATCCTACGTAATTATCTGGGAGGTGCTTGCTTAAAGTTTGGCCACACCCACACATCCAAGAAACCAACCACGTCTGAATGAGTCGCAATGCTGCAAAATCGTCTGGAAGTTAAGCCAGCGTCTGCTCACACTTTCAGAACTATGGCATGCAGGTATGATGCTATTGAACGCACTAACCAAAAGTATTGCATTCCAAAAGCAATCGGCCATGTTTACTGGAATTCCATTCAGACCGAGACACGACTGGTCGTCGCCCTCTAAGCCAAACTCAAGACTATTCAAACCTGCTTGACTTATAACATATTTAATAAATGAATCTTAGACCTAAGTTTTAGCAAATTAATCCCAAAAGTTAAGGGAACAATAAGAAAACTCATACGGATGTGTGCTTAAACAGAAGGCTACTGTACTTTTTTTTTCGTTGTACTGCAGAACGGAAAGAAACGAGGACGTTTCATTCTAAAGCAATGTGAAATACTCACACTGGTTTAATCCTGTTTTGAAATAATCCTTCCTTCCTTAATTAATTTCCTTATATATAATTATATAAATATTTAGCTTTCGCTTCTTATTCACCATCAACCAAATTCGTAACGGCTATTTTTCTTCCCTACGAGCAGTCAAACATCTGTCTCTGTTTCTACTGAGGGCATTTGTGAGCTAGTGTAGTTTGTCAATACTGTTTCTTAAATGCAAGATATAAATGTTGCCGGGCAGAAAAAAAAATGCTAGCTCAAATGCACACAATCCAGTGTAAATACTCTTGTGGGGTTATGATACGTATTTTATTTGTAGCCTTCCTGACACCCACAAATTGCGCCCGGAGAGCGATAATTGTCAGCGTTGAAGGGCATCTAGGGTTTTGATTGACAACAGAGGTGTAATAGCAATGGAAAGAAGCAAAACACAAATTAGAAGCTGTCTTGTCATAAATTGTAGTTGAGCCTCAGCCATACTCTCAAATGGAAGTGTCAGAGTGGGCTCTGATAAATTCATACTGCTTTGCACAAAGCTCCTTTCACAGAACCAGTTCCGCTATCTCATTCTAACAACTAATCTCTGATTTGGGTTTGACTTGTTAATACAATGACAATGGGGCTCACGTGTCAAACAGTTCCTAGATAATTGACGCCATTATACTATTGTTTATTTTTGGTTTGTTTTCTTTTTTCTTTTTTGCTTGTAGATTCCTACACCCATAAATCAGAAAAGAAAGGCATAACCTTGCCGATTCACACTGTTCCTATTGGTTAGTTTGGAAGGTGATGGGTTCCTCTAACAGGTTGGGCTTAGGCTGAGGAAGCAGGAGTTAGACCTCACTAAATCAAGCCACATCTTTTGACCAGCCCTGCTGCTGGTCAAAAGATGTGGTTTGATTTAGCGAGGTCTAACTCCTGCAACCTCAGCTTGGCCCTGTCAGCTCTCCTCACTCATTAGACCCAGAGGAGCACTTTACGGTGTCAAGCAGGTCATTACTTATGACAGCATTTAGTTGGGCCTCCTTTTGCGGGCCTGTAAATGCTCCTCAGTTAAATTGTCAGTCAGGGCTTCCTGTCCAGAAGAGCCTTCCACCGACTTGCCTCCTCATCCCATTTGCATCTGTTCCAGGAATTCCATTTAATCAGCTGAGCACTCCGAGCAACCTTGATGAAATGGCCCCATGACTGAGCACGCTGCCAATCGCAGCCAATCTATTCCTAAATAAGTGTGTTGTAAATCTGCGTGATGATAAAACAGTAGCGTGTTTATTTTCGGCGGATTCAGTCAGTATTGCTGACCAAGCTGTGGATTGGAAATTACCAGCCTGAGCTGAGGTCTCTATAGCCTATGGCACATAACACATTTTAATCACATTTTTAGCTCAAGCATTTACAAATATTTAGGTTCAGGATTTTAAGATTGATAAAATATATTGACTGCCCAAATACTAATTAATAACGTGTATTCTGAGTGTGTGCATGTGCGTCTTCATATTGACTTATATACTAAAACCATATATACTAAAATTAGTTTAAATTTTTTCAAGTTTGTATTAAATGTTTTTGCACACACAGTACAATATATGGATTCAAATGTTTTTTTTTATACAAGATAAAAATGTTTAACACAGTTTTTAACACCAATATTTCACTGTTGCTTGTAGCCGACGATGCAAATAATTTGTTCACCTATTGATGTCTTTTTGACAGCAGGGAGGGCATATCTTTTTTTATGTGTGTGACACCTACAGAATAACACTTACCATGACAAGTGGACAGCTGGGTTCAAGTGTCTTATTCAGTAGCATTTATATTTCTTCTTGTCAGTTGTTTTTCTGGGAAGAAAAACTGGAAATATATACCATATTTTTCCAGACTATTGATATTCAGAATGTTTGTATTGCTTTTTTTCAATAGCATAATATTTTTTTCTTTGACAATGTTAGTATTTAATTACAGTGAGGCTACAGAGAGTTTCTTAACAGAATCATCTTAATGGCCTTGTTAACAAACACACGTTTTATGTTTTTTGTTTTGTTTTTTTTTGCAGGGTTTGGAGTATTGTGAAGTACAGGAATTCTTTAACGTTATATATCCTGAGATGGTGAAACTGACTTTGAAAGCCCCAATGATTTGCACCCAGGTAACCCAGCCACACGTTTCTACATGTTACTTCTCTTCATGTCTTTAAGACTTTGGATGAAAAAAAAAGGTTTTGTCATTTATAGATGTTCAGTAGTCATTATGTCTGGCTGGTAAAGGTCAATGGGCCCATAGAGCTGCTGTGCAAAACCACTGGCCAGTGAAGGACACGTCCACATGAGCCGTGGCCTCATTAGGTCCAGCACTAATGAATGTTGACCATCAGCTACTATTATGCATTAAAAATTCTGATCTAGAATGTTTAACTGAATTGTAATGTTCTTTTTCTATTACATCTATCCCTCAGACTTTCTTTTGAGGTTTTTCCTCTCCAAATTTCTATTTTTTAAAAATAAATCATTCCTTGCTCGTCTGTCCTTTTTTACCTAAATGCATTTTATTAAAATGTGTATTGATTAGTCATCTACACTTCCCTTAAGAGTCTTTAAGTCCAATCAGTGGAGACGGATGACCCCCGGTGTAAATGCAGCTGGCCGATGGTGGGATACAGCAGGGCACCTTAATTACTCCTGACCATTTGTTTAATGTAATTCTGTCTCCCTGTTTGGACAATTGCTAAACTAATTATCGTTCCCTCCCTCTGTGCTCCTTCTTATCCACAGCCAATCCCATTGCTTAAGCAGAAGCTGAATCAGTCCTTGACCATGTCACAGCAACAAATTGCCTGCCTTCTAGCCAATGCCTTCTTCTGTACATTTCCCAGACGTAACTCGCGTAACAAGCCAGAGTACTCCAACTACCCCGAGATCAATTTTAACAGGTACCACCTCTGCCGTGTCGCCTGACTGGAAAGTTTTTATGCATTTGTCTAGGCCTAGGTATTGATTACTTTGGGTTTTTGTTTTCCCATATGTGCTATGAATCATGTAGCATGTTAGATTATTTTCTAGGGGTTTCTTTTTGTAGTCTATTTGAAGATTTAGGCCTTGTGGCTCATGTTCCGCGGGGAGTTGTGGTCCAGTGGTAGGGGACATGGACTTGTGTCCGAGAGGTTTCTGGTTCGAATCCACCTACAGCTGGTTCTGCAACTAAGTGTCCAACATGTTGGAATTTAATTAATAGCAGACTCGCCCTTTGATTCTTGTTTTATTAATGGGACGAAGTTGATTTTCAGAATTGTGTTGGGAAAGTTTATATCAAGCCTCATGTACAGATTGATTGTCTGTAATTGAATTGAATTGAATTGAAAAATCCTTTATTAGTCCCACAGCGGGGAAATTTCACGTCACAACAGCAAAAACAAATCCAAGCAAATAAATAAACAAACATCACCATAATAAAACATAGGAAAGTATTAAAAACAAACTTTGAACGTAAGAGCTGTCGTGACAGGCTGCCAGCTCGACCGACTAGAGAGCGTAAAGCAGGTTTTACTCTTCATCAAAAAGAAAGTTTGTTCACAGCCTTATGTTCTCAATTTCTGTGGATGGTTTCAGTCCCTTAATTTGCAAACTTGGAATTTAACATACAAGTTTCATTTTTTGAATGGAAATAGTGAAATAAATGAACTTTTTGATAATATTCTAATTTTATGACCAGCACCTGTATACAAAAAACTGGTAGAAATTTGACTTTCAGAGACGCCTGATGAACATCTTCAACTGCAAGTTTATTCTAATATTAGAGTTCAATCTGAACATTCTTCTACAAATGGCTAGAAATAAATGAGCAGGCCATGGTACACCTTCACGGGCTGAATGTGGCCCACAAAAATAGTGTAACACACAATTAGTTTTCTTTTCAGAGCTTCTTAGTGATGTTAACAAAATAAACACGTAATGTTGCTGTTGCTTGCTTTGGTGAATATTTGGTGGAACTTTGGTGGAGCTTGTACAGGAGACAACGTGTAGGAGTTTCTCTCTTCTCCTAAATCATGGTTCTATAACAAAGCTGCTCATGTGGCACAGTACTTAAATCAAGCTTTTATTGACTGATTAAAACAAATGTTTGAGATGCTTGACAGACATATATAAAATGCCCAGCCATCCATTCCAGGTCTGTCATCGTGCCTACTCAAGTGTCTGTTTCTGAGAAGGGTCCCATCTACTAAAATTCGAATGTTTGAGCTTTATACACAATATAAAATTGAACTTTTGCTCCCTAGAACTTGTTTTTATAAAGATGTTCTCTGTTATTGGACATATATTGAGTGGATGGGTGGATTTAACGGCACTTGTTGACCTCTGCTTTAATTACGTTCCTTCCAAACTGGTCACATGAGCAATACTGTGTAAATTCTAGTTGGTAAATCTGTTGGTGGCTCATTGTACAGCGCAGTAGTTTTAGCAACTCCTTAGTTTTGCTAAGACTAAGTCAATTGGAGATGGCTATTGATTCCCTAGGCACTTTAAGAGCTTATACTTAGCATCTCTAGGAGGTTCCATAATACATTTGGCTTGCATCTGCAACCTTTGGTTCTGACTTTATCTTCTCTGCTGGTCTCAGCTAAAGTGCTCTAGATAAGGATTGTCTGAATGATATCAGTATTAGTTTATCAATGACCACAAGAACAATCTGGGATGGCGTCTTATGTCAAGTACAACCCGACCGCCAGACTTTATACATGCAACAAAAGCCTTGTGCCATGATTGCTGCATGCCTTTATAAATGTAAAAAAAAATTTAAATCTTATTCACCGAATTGTGTTAAAGAAAATTCATGCATTGGACAATGGGTTTTAGTATGACGCCAAGGGATCCTGAGAATCGTTATAGTGCAGCCCACTTTAATTGAGTGACTGTCCATCAGTTTACTCATCGGCTCGAGCACTGCCGCTATCAAGAATCAGGCAATTTAGAGATTGCTTGTTTGGCAGACCTGTCAAAGTCTGCCCTCTGGGAAATGACATATAGGCCAGCCGAAGATACACTTACTTTCAAAATGTGCCCACGGAAGCAAGCTTTCTTGTAAAATTGTGAATGGACTTTGAAGAAAACAGATGACGGTTTGTACAGATGACTTGGATAATTTGTCAAAAAAGCAATAAATTGTGAGTTTACACATACAGTAAATACACCACATGGTTCACCGTTAGGTCCAGTCCTGTTTTATATATTTGTGTATTTTTATTACACCACATTAAAGGTCAGCACCCAGTTTCTTACTATAAAGCTTTCTTCCTTTCACTCTTTATTTTTTGTCAGTGACGGGTTGCCTCCTGGGTTCTTAAAAAAGCTCCACCATCATGGAAAGTATATACGTATGTCTTTAATAAACTTCTAGTCGTCCTTTTTGCCATAGGGTTTTTTGTACATCCACTTTTGTTTGCCATTCATTTGTTTTACTTATTTTCCTGCTTATCCCGTGTACGTTAAATAGGAAAAAAGATGAATGGAAGTTTTCAAAAGGGTTTGCTTGAGGACTGTGTCTTTTTAAATGCAGAAAGCCACTGGTGCAGATCACTCTAAGGCTTTTGCTATTTAGGACTTTTAAAAGCAAGCCTTCAGTTTTGTAATGCTCTCAAAAGAATGAAGAAGTGTTCCTCTCTGGCGTCTTTTGTGAAGTGGGACACGAGCGCAGCACTAAGCCCGCAGGCGTGCGTCCGAATCATTGTTGTCCTCACGGAGAGACCATCACAGGCAAGCGAACTGAGCAAACCGGACTTGTGAGATGAAGCGGCAAGGGATTCTTTCTTCTCACATGTTCTGAGCACTGATGCACTAACCTGCAAAAGTCAGTGCAGATTTTTTTTTTAGCCTTCTTTCAATTGTCTCTTAAGGGCTGAGTGATAGATTCATCAATTCACTTCTTTGCACAGATTAACCGTTTTGTACTTCAAGATGTTTCTTTACAGTATGCTTTGTTTTGTAGATTGTTTGAAGGATCTTCTCACCGCAAGATTGAGAAACTCAAAGCTCTGCTGTGCTATTTTAGAAGGGTCGTTACTTCAAGTAAGTCTGAAAGCGGCCAAATGAATTAGCGCAAATCTTGAGTGTGTGTTTCAAATCTTTGGTTTTAGTGCCCACCGGTCTTATCACATTCACACGGCAGAGTTTGAACAACTTTCCAAACTGGGAAAGGTGAATATAAGTTTTGATTGAATGTTTTATTTGAATTATTTGAATGTTCAAATATTATTAGATTAATGAGAATATGGTTCTAGTAAATACGAGTTAAACCTTAACATGTAATAGAAGGAAGCGTGTCCTGATTGTTTTGTCCTTTCTGCAGCTAGAGGGCTCTCTGGTATGTGAAGTGTTTCACATGGATCTTTTAAACTCTCAGTACTTGGTAAATGAAGTCTGGCACACTGCCTGGTGCACTTATTTTTGATGAAACACAAAAGTCTTAGCGACTTGACCATCCAATTGCATTGTTTTTTTCTAATTATAGCATGTTATAGAGTTTAATCGAGCTTTCCAAAATTGATTCACTTAATTCATCAACTCTCACAAGACTACGCTGGCATGTTTTTTTCATTGGTCGAGGTGGTCTTTTAAATGTTTTTTTTTCTAGCTCAAAAACACAGCTGACCCGTCTTCACATCACCTGTGAGGGCACCATAGAGGATGAAGGTTACGGAATGCTTCAGGTGAGATGTCACACATGGCTAGTTTTCACCGTCACCTTGTCAGATTGGTGCTCTGAATGACACGCAGGACCTTTTATTTGTGTGTATTTTATTATTCCTTGCATTATTTGCATAGTTAGATTTTTAAAGGTTAACTGTAAACGGTTTGGCAAACAGCACTTTATTGGAACCAGTAGTAATGCCTAGATGTCAAATATTGCTTGAGTTTTCATAATTAGTCATTGGTGGTCTACCTACAGCTAATTAATTATTGAGTAATGAAACAAAAATCCAAGACTAACCCAACTGGATGCTGGGACCCCTCTCAAGTGCATTTCAGGGTCTGTCTGTAAGAGTTCTTGGCCCTGTTTTCCTCTCTCCGTTCGGGGCATGGCACACCCTGACAGCTGATGGGCACACTTGAACAGCCCTGGGAGGTCTCATGAGCCTGGGGTCCTGCACGGCGGATTGACGGCTGTTTTCGAAAGGGTGGGACGGTCTGACAGGTTGTCAGTGGTGCTGAGGAGAGGCGGGCCAGTTGGAGTTGAGTGACCTGATCAGCGAGATCATCTGGCAGCCTGCCAACCTCCCTCTTCTTTTCTCCTCCATCTCACTGAGGAGGCTGTGGCCCAGTGAGCCCGGCCTGACAGACTGCAAAACACTGACTCCAAAGGGTCTCACTCCTCCCGTTTACCTTTTCAATGGTCCTCGGCTAAATGATACCGCTGCATGTATTCCCACTGTTTTTGAAAAGCAATACGCAGAACAATGTGACTTTGACAGAACCCTCCACTGTATCCATGAGTGCATTTACACTACAGACATGGATGCATAGATGCTTAACAAATATTGTTTTCTTTCCACAGTTAAAAAAATCTACTTGTTTGTTGTATAAGTTTAAGTTCTACAGCACATTTTAGGTTTAAACGTTGTACTAAGGCGCAATTTTGCACGTTTGAAAATCTAAGAAAATCTTACAATTTCAGTTTTAAAAATGTAGATCTTATAGTAAATAAACGTTTTTTTTTTTTATATAGCAAGCACTTATAGAAACTAAATCACAATTAGAAAATTATACACCACAGGCATACAAGATAAGAAAGCTACAGCAACAAAGTTTACAATTTAAAATAGTCAGAACCTTAAAATGCTGTCAATTCAAAGCCTGTCTTCAGCTGCTTTTTTAAAGCATTAACAGATTTATCTGATTCCTTGTAACTAATTGCATCTTTTCGCTTTTCAAAAACAGTAATTCTTTAATAACGCCTCATTTGTAATTACACTGTAGGTGAGCCAATAGGCTTTGTACTCAAACATTAAAAATAAAGTCTATTCTACAAAGCAGTTCAACAGCTTATGCTCAATGAATCCCTATCATAACAGCAACTGATTTCTGTGCCACAACAGCAACATACTCTGGATTTTGTCATTGACCAATCACAAAGTGAAATATGCAAAATTGCATTCTCATACTGTCAATTTATGCACCGTGTGAGTGAAATGTTGAATTTTCTAATATTTACAAAAATCTTTTTTTTTTATTGCCTCAAACCCCGGCCCTGTTCACTCTGAGCATTCTTCTGTGCAAAGGTGTCACAATTTTCTGTATCAACGTTTGGAAGTGAAGGGCCAGGTACAGTCAGAAGCATCTAGACACATCTTCAGTTGAGAAACCCGCCAGTCCAGTTTTAGATCTGCAACTGAAACGGATAGTTGGGATCTTTGCTTGCGGTCGCAGTACAGAAAGGGGTTTCCAGTCAGAGAAACACGGGAACTTGATTAGCCAGAGAAAAAGGCCTTTTATTAACAGAGCAGAGAGGAGACTTCCGTCTCCTCAGATTGAAAGCAGGTAATTAACTAAACAGTACACAAACATTCAGTTTACATCAGTCTGGTTGCCGCTGAGTTCCGTGGAGATGATCTGGTGTCGAGCACGCATATCTACAACAATGACGTAGCATATTACTTAATTACATCAGATACTGAAATAAACCATATTAAAGCCTGATTATTGTACTGTTATTGATTATAAGAAAGTGATAGAACAGTCGGAAACACACAGAATAAAACACACAATCTCCTACTCCAGGCAGACTTTCTTACAGCAACCTTCTGGTCACAAGTCCTTATTAACATTCTCACTCACTTTTTACTTTACCACTAGGCCACAACTGCGCAAATAACTGGTAATTTAAAAATCATGAGCTAGTGTGACAAGTCATAGTTTGATTGAAAAATGCTCTCATCGGCTTTAAACATATTTATTCAAACGTGGAAAAAATGTAATTCTAAAAACATAGTGTATACACATGTAATTAATTTCTGTACCATGTGTTGCAGGTGGACTTTGCAAACAGGATGGTGGGCGGAGGGGTGACAGGTCTAGGGTTAGTCCAGGAGGAAATACGCTTCCTCATCAACCCAGAGCTCATCATATCACGCCTCTTCACAGAAGCTCTGGACCACAACGAGTGCCTCATCATCACAGGTCAGAACACACACACATTCGTGGTTACCTCCTCCCTTCCAGCTGTGTACCACACTTTGAAACATCTTCTTCTGATTGATGTCACACACCACTCAAGCTTTCATTCCTCCTTCCACGCTGTTCACACAGCTGCTTTTACCATGAGAAACTTTTAAACACTTTAATGAACTTATTGTTAAATTTAAACATTTTCTTTAGCTTTAATAACTGAAATATGTATACTTAAGTTATTTTTGTTAAGTAATAAATGAGAATAACAATTTCAATTTTAATTCCAATTTCAGAGAAGGAAAACGTGGATGCTGCTTTAGCTGGTTTTGGGTTTTAGGAGAAGCATGAGAATAAATGTCATTTTGACTGAAAAGTGATATAATTAATTTTTATAGAACATGTGAACAGCTGCTAATCATTCAGACTTTTTGTCATCATAAATAAAATAACATGAAAATGTATGTGCATTATTCCCACCTGCATCAGCCTGAATCATTACCTTAAGTTCCTGTTCTAAGCTGACAGGAGTACCCGGTGTGGTCTTCTGCTGCTCATCTGCCTAATGATCCAACGTGTCGTGCATTCTTACTTGCTTCTACTTTTGTCTTGAATTGAATTAAAATATTGAATATATCACATTATTGCTTTTATTCATAATTTTTTGCAGTCACTTCTTTGGAGTCGGGTTTGTTTTTACAGTAATGCAGAAATTTAACTTTGGTTTAAATTTTGTTCCCTTCTTTTTTCTTTTTTTGTGCAGCATCAAACTATAACTGAAATCGGCTTTGTTTCCAGTTAGTTTTCTCGCGGACTACTGACGTAGGTCACTGTAATCACATATATAGGGCTGAGTACCACCTCTCGTTTTTCTACCTCAAGTAATTTGCAGACGCTTGCGTGTTTGCTGTGCCCCCCCACCATTCCTCCCCATCCAATTTGAACGTAAATCCATTACATTGATTCACGCTGGACTCAGGGCAGCCCTGTTATTCCTCATTTCTCTCTTGGTGAATTGCCCTATTTTTCAACCTCCAACTCACTGTGCTTGAGTCAACACGTTAAAGTGACAACTCCCCCTTTCCTCTCACTACATCTTTGCCTCTCCCACTGTCTCTTCCTCCACCTTCACGCCATTCTTCCATCACGCTGTCCTTTCTGTATGAACGATGCTGTTTGACTGAGCAGCAGCACTGGAGAAGTTCCGGAGTATTTGTTTCTCACCCAACTCATTCCAAAGCATTTTATGCTGCTTACTGCTAGTAAGTTCCCTACTCAGTGTTCAAGAACCTATATCTACCAATAAAATACCCATTTCAGCTTTTAATCAAATCTTAAACTTAGTGTGTGCATTCATTTATTGTGATGGGTTCCAATCTCTCCCAATGTTGGCAAAACTAATTTCTGTGATGTGATGAGGGAGATGCAAGTCTGGGTTACATTGCTCAGGCTGTTGAGCACTGGTGTTTGGAACACCAGGTCATAGGTTTGATTCCCAGGGAAGCAAGATACATTGTAAAAATTGTAATGACTTGTATGTCACTTTGGATAAAAGCATCTGCTAAATGACTGTAAAGTAAAAGTAAAGTAAAGCAGTTAACATCATCCCCTTTCACACATAAAGACCTTACTGGTAAATTGCCGGTGAATTGTCTGCACACAGTCATGTGTGAACAGGCACTTTTTAAATAATGCCGGTAAGCTTGTTCCACTGTAACATTACCGGTAAATTGGCAGATAGCTGCTCTGTGAACGTGGAATGAAGAATGGTGGAATGAGCATGCAGAAGTTCAGAACGATCGACGTAAACACTCTGGTGCAGCTGTTTTAAAGGTGTCACCAGTAAATTATGTCACAGAATATTTACAATATTCTGTGCTGTTTACAGAAATCACAGTCAGGGACTGGGTTATATATGTCTACAAAGACTCAACTGTTTAAAGGGTGTCGCCAGTAGATGATGTCACAGATTATACTGGCATTTAGAAAACAGTGCGAATGGTGCTTTACTGGTGAAAAGCTGGAATGGCAATACTAGTTTGAACCGTATTCACCGGTAAAGCCATACCGGTAACTTTCCGGCAATTTACCGACATTGCTAGTGATAAACTTTGTACCACAGGACTGGATTCACTGTAGATTGGGATTCTGAGCCATTTACTTACAATATTTCTAATTTCCCCACATATTAGAAATGTACAACTTTGGATTTCATTTTTATTTTTAATTTTTTAAATAATCGACAATTCAAATTTCTGCTTTTGTCCAGACTGACCCCAATTTAATTGTGGCTTTTACACACACATCTTTGCACACAACCTCATGGAATCGAACTTGGGAATTTGGTGGGTCTGAACTAGCAATTAAGTAATTTGCTGGAGAAATGCTTGATGGTTGGACTGGTAAAATACCCGTTTACCATTGAATCGTCCTTCTTGGCACTGTGCTAATGAACGATAACTCTGGAATTGAGCCTCAAAGTCACAGTGATCTTGGGGTGCGTTCCAACTGATCACGTCATTCCCTCACATGGACTCAAGATATTACTCATCTCTTCCATTCACCCCCGCTGCCCCCTCCTCCCACTTAACAATATTACCTCTGGCCACAATGAATGACTGCTGGAACGGCCCTCTCTAATGGATCCAGCCATTCCATCACAGTTATTACAACAAACGAAATATTCAGCCTACTCTCCATTGCTGCTGCACTGCAAGTCGCCCTTGCAGCAAATCACATCCCGCCAGTAATGCATCATGACACGGCCTCCCTAATGCACTCTTCCTGCGTCACTCAGGCTGGCAGAAATGCTGAAGCGCTGGTAAAAGGCCTGGATTTTAATCTTGTGATTGTTATTTGTCAGAGTGCCACTGAAACCCGTTCCGAAACGCAAATTGGATCAAGGTTGGGTGGGTGGGGGGTCTTGAGGTCTTTGTCATAAGTAGAAGACATTCCAGTCACTGGAAGTGGTTTATTTGTGTTTGTAAGATGTGGTCCCAAATACAAGCCATTTAAATGTGAGTCTGTGCAGTGTTTTGAAGACAACGATGTATTTGCTCTTTTCCTGTAGGCTCGGAGCAGTACAGTAAGTACTCTGGGTATGCCGACAGCTTCAAGTGGAAAGAAAGTCACAAAGATGTGACGCCAAGGTACGAAGGTTTTTTTGTTTGGTTTGGTGTTGTATTGTGACGACAGTAATGCATCATGTCTGAAGTCATTAATTTATAAATATGTAAAATTGGTTTGGTCATCTAATTTCAAATATGAATTATGTGTACTAATTATACACAGTGGATAGCGCTGTTTCCTCACAGCGAGAAGTTCCGTTAACTCGAGTAGTTAGTTTGAGGCCCGACCGCCGCCTTCCTGTGTGGAGTTTGTATGTTCTTACCATGCTTGTACGGGTTTCGAAAGGCGGCAAATAAATACAATTCATTATTATTAGCATCATTACTTACCTTAGATATATTTCACAGATCATTGAAATGTGAATAGAACTGTGGGAAGATAACAAAAGCAAAATAACTTCCGGGTGGTTTGGTAACAGCAGCCACTTGTTTTAATAATACTTTGTGTCAAAGTTTCTTGTAAGACGGTGTCACATTGAATTGTGTTACACTACATTACCCACAGTTCCCTTTGCTCTGACAAGAGGGTGGGACACGAAAATGGCTCCAACAAATGATAAAGGATAAATGAAAGAATTCAAACATAAAGAAGATAAATACTGTACTAATGTGATATTTGCAGCTACAGTATGTACTCTGATTCAGTAGATAATGCTAGTGTGCTATAAAAAAAAATGAGCACAATTTATTGAATTTATTTATATTAAATTGAAGTTATTTAAAATGTATACTTTATTTTATGTTTTATTTCTTAATAATTTTATTTGATCTACTTTATATAATTTGGCTATTATAATATAAATGGTATTGTATTAAAACATATTACTTTTTTTTCAATTAAATGGTTATTGATGTAAATCAGAATTATATGTTCTAGTTAATTTTATAAATAAGCCATTGTTGGTAACTTGCCAGACATTCATCATTTTTTTCCATTCAGTGTTGGGTTCCAGAACATTAATTACGTAAAAACTCATACACATAGACGAATGACACATTCTTCGCTGTGAGTTATTTATTTCCTTTGTCATTTATATTTGATTTTGGCGGTTTTGGTCCTCCATAGATCTTGTCTTTTCACTACTCAGGGACAGTTGGCAGCGGAGATGCACTGAGATTGTGGCCTTGGATGCGCTGAGGTACCGGAATTTCATGGAACAATTTCAGCATGAGAAAATGACCCGGGAATTGAACAAGGTCAGCGGAGACTCTGCACACCAATTGTCTTGTTTCACACTGATCACTTGAAATGGCAAATCCTTGACCTCTGTCCAGCCTGCTGGCCTTCTGTGTTAACCTGTGTGGACCTAATGAGTGACATGAGGATGTGTTCTCTTACAAGGCATACTGTGGTTTCTTCCGGCCTGGTGTGAGGGTCCAGAATCTATCCGCTGTCGCTACAGGAAATTGGGGATGCGGTGCGTTTGGGGGCGACACACGCCTCAAAGGTACAACATGTACACTAGTCATCTTTTCAAGGCTCATCGATTGTTTTCAGTCACGGTTAATTCGTCTTCTGGTCAGTTTGTTTTGCCCATTAGTGTCATGTTGTCATTTGTAATTTGCATTTATGCTGTTCCTGTGTTTTGCTATGCAGACATTTGTAGACTGAGTGAGCACAGAATTTATTTTTCATTTTTAAAACCAAAATATGGCTATCTACTGTTCTGTTATTGATCAGCTGACACACGTTTAATGGTTTCCATTAAATTGCAGAAACAGAATTTCCAGCACCATCCATAAATTCAACACAACCATCAGCCTTGCTTTGTTTTCTGTTTAAAAGAGCAAAATCTTTTTTAAGAAATTATTCCATCTGTGGTAATTCTGTGTGTGTGTGTGTGTGTGTGTGTGTGTGTGTGTGTGTGTGTGTGTGTGTTTGCCAGTCTGATCTGGTTTATTTACACCTAATGGGTTGTCACAGTAAATTAATCACTTGGATATAAACAGCCGTAAGTAGTTCGTTTAGTTGGGTGATATTGTTTTATGGTTTGACTGGTTACACTATGAATTACCCATTATAATTGCCATTGCAATCTTCATTTATCAGTGAGCTGCATTCAGCCTCTTTAAATATTTAAAATCTCTGTTCTCACTCTGAATCTTTTGGTTTAAGACCTATAATTGAGATTGTTGGTAATCGCATGTTTGCCCATTTTATTCTTTTAAAGTCTTTCCTTTTTGCTCACAGTTGAGAACAACACCCGAATTCTTATTCCACTGTTTGTAATGTTTTACACCAAGTGTTAGTGTTCTGCCTTAACCAGCTTTGCGTACGTACAATAACCCCTAGAGGATTTCTTACCAAAACGTCATATATCATGCCGTGCTTGATTGACCCTTCATTAAGCTAATGGGAGTGGGGGTAATCTGTATTGCTATTTTTATCCTTTATAGTCTATATTTCAATGCAGTGATGACAGGCATAAATGCAGCCATGTCATTTCTTAGATCTGTTCGGTAAATACTGGCTTAAAGAGAACTCTAGTGCATCTTAAAAATGAAAAGCTGTTATGGCTTTAATCCCCATAGAGCCTTTTCTACTCCTTTCCTCCAGCGCTGCTGCAGCTGATGGCTGCGTCTGAAGCAGGGAGAGATGTGGCCTACTTCACCTTTGGAGATGAAGAACTCATGACGGAAGTCTATGACTTGTACACTTTTCTGAAGGGACAAAACGTCACTGTTGGTAAGTTTATTCATTTTTACATGCGCGTGTATGTTTAGAAATGTACGTGTGTACCGTATTTTCCAGACTATAAGGCACACTGATAAGTGTCTATTTCATAATATTTTAAGGCACACACTCAATTTTTCACTCAAAACATTTGTTAGGATTTTAAGTGTGCCTTGTAGTACGATGCTATAGAGCATGCTATTTATTAACATTGGTGAAAAAGACAAGACTCAAAGTGCATCCATCTTGTTGAAATTGAATAATATTTTACTTTTTAAAACGTTTCTTCCACTATCTCCCACCATAGTTGCAGGGATGCCACTACACAAATTAGACTTTGACAAACCTAGCATTTCACTCGTCTCTTTGTCTCTTCTCTCTCTGATTTTCTTTTTATTCCCATATTAAATATTTGTTCAGAAACACAAAAGTCTATCCTCTAACAACAAGCTTTATTATAGTGGCACAAAGGCATGTACTGTGGAGTCTTCTGCTGCCCCCTGGCATTGCTTTAACACGTCCGCGCCCCTCTGTTTTTTCTGATTGGACAAAGAATTGTCTGCAATATTTGAAAATCCATCCACAAAATGCTATGCTTCAAACACTCAGGGAGCAACAGTTGTACCTGTGAGTGAAGATGTAGTGAAACTGACTCATGAAGTGAAAAAATTATTAAATTGGATTAGAAAGTTAAAAATGTAATTTCTGGAAAAATGTAGTTGACTGTATCTGTGAAACAATACAAGCAAAATTAACATAGATTTTTAGATGAGTGAGAGCTTCCCATTTTCATTTTGTTTTTCTATTTATAAAAGCAAATCAGGAAAATGAATCATGGAACATTTGTTTTGCATAATTCAATTAGAGCATTTCTTCAATTCAATATCGTGAAGTTTTACCACAACTGAGCTTGTTGTTACTGTCCCATTTTTCCATTGTGACATTTATTGAAACCTTTCTGAGAGATCGCTGTCAGCCATCTATTGAGCTAAAGTGGAGACCGCAGTAAAGCCGGACGCTTTGTGATTTATGAATGACTCTGGACTCGGCTGGAGCCATGATGCTCACCATCCCTCAAACCTCTCTTCTTTCCCCTTCTCTTTCTCCATCTTTCTCTCTCTCAGGCATTCTGTATCACCTTTTAAAACAGTACTCCGACAAGTTGTGTAAAAACACCCAGAGTCCCAACATCAGTCTATATGAATATATGTATGAGCAGGTGAGTTCTGATTCAGACCCAGAGCCCGGTTCCGTCCCCAACAACAGCCACTTTACTACGGATCCTTCCTCTTCCGGTGGAGACTGCAACTAATACTGCCCGATAACCAACTTAACTTCGAACGCCTCTGTCTTTTGGGGCCAATTTTTCAAAATGTGATATTAGGAAGCACATTATGCCTTCTTTTTTATCTGTACGACTTAAATGATTCTAAATAAGGGAAGTGGAATTGTAGCAATAGTCTCTGTTTGCTGTAAATGATGTCTGTAAATGATTCTCTGGTGATTTTGAGCTTAAGATTTTTTTTCTCCTTCAAATAAAAAGAGAAATACACCTGATTGTGCTTTTTGTGTGTTATTAAAATCTTTGGAGTTTGTAGGGTTTTTCAAATTGGTGTGTGTGTTTCTTGTAAATTACAGTTGGACCTCAAATACTAGGTCCAGTATCCAAGTTATTTTTTTGTAATGTACTGTATGGGACCTCTGACTACTAGCATATTTTATAGCAAGATAAACTAAACTATAAAACTTTTTAGGCATTCACTCGTTTTCTATACTACTTGCTGGTATAGGGTCTGGGGGGACCACCCTGAGGAACCCTCCAGGTTCTCACTCTGAAAGATGCAAACATATGCACTATGGGCAGTTTGTCATCTCTAAACAAATG
Organism: Paedocypris micromegethes; assembly: GCA_028031935.1. Taxonomy (NCBI): domain Eukaryota; kingdom Metazoa; phylum Chordata; class Actinopteri; order Cypriniformes; genus Paedocypris; species Paedocypris micromegethes. Next base: position 18,275,052 of record CM051500.1, read on the forward strand.
TAGGCCAGGTACAACGTGAAGCTTGTGCATTAATCTTGCTTTATTAAATATTCAATTATTTTTACTCCTTTACATATAAAAAATGCAGCTGATTTGTTAGAACGCTAATCACATGTTCCCAGACTAAGACCTGTTTTATTTTCTCTTATTTTGACAGAAACAGAAACAAGTTCCAAAGTCAAAATTGAAATGGCATTTACATGAGCTTAAAAGCGTTTTGTTTTTAGTCTGGTTACATCCTATGAAGAATGAATTAGTAGGAAGAATGTGAAAACACACTGCTTTTTCTTGTTATAAATGTCGGTAGCCTTTAATAGCGTCATCGGTTTCTAGTCGGAAAGTCGCTAAATGACATTTCCTCGTAATTGCATGACCTCACTTCTGCTCAGTTACAAGGTTTTTGGTCCTATGCCGCTCCAATCACGATTTTCATTAAGGGTCTCTGGATTTGCTCAGGGCCCGTGCAAAAAGACGTATTTGTTTTATTATAATGATGTTTAGAATGTCGGAACTTACAGACTCTGTTGTGCCGTGACAAAGTGGCGTCCATTTTGCCTTTTGCGTTTGTGTCCTATTTAAATCCGACACATGCATTTAAGGAAAAAGGTCACACTGTTGTTGCAAAGCAGGCGCTTGAACATTATGTTTCAGCCATAGATGTGTTTGACTTCTGAATCCCTGCACTCCGGTGATGATGGATGACGATGCTTTCTTTTTCTGGATGTGAACAGTAAGAGTGATGGAAGCAGATTTAAAGAAGCGAGGGGGAGGGAAGCAATTAGTGGCGACTGTAAATTCTGCAAACCTAAAGATCATTAATCTAGACTGAAACTGCATGTTCTCCACAGTTCCAGAGAAAACAGGAAAGCCGATATGATTACACGTTTGTGTTTTATAATATTGGTTTTGACATTTCCTGGTCCAACTTTTTCTTTTTACCAGCATAACATTTAAATTTCTGCTATTAACCCCCCCCCCCTGAATCTGCAGCGGGATTCTTTTGAACATCCTATTTCTTTTGTCATCTGTATTGTATCAGCTATCATGATATATGATATTTATCGATATATACATGATATAGAAATATTATATAATCTATCAATATTGACCTGATATTCCCCCTCCTACCTTCTCCTGCTGAACTTTGCTTTTATTCTGCTTCTTTTGAGTTTATTCCTTTGCAAACAACAATACAAATACTGTACAGAATATGGAAAATTGTAACGCTAACCTTCTTGTCTCACTTTCTATCTCACACACACACACACACACACACGTTGTCTCTTGTTCTCTCTTGCTCACCGTCTCATACAAACACACTCTTCTCTCTCTCACACGCACACTCAACTTAAAGCACACATTCTTTCTTTGTCTCTTTTTACTTAGTCGCTCTCTCACACACACACACACAAATTAAAATTAGCATGAAATAAATAATGCCAGTCTCTGGCATTCGAAAAGTAAAAGTCTTTGTGGTGATGGTTCTGGATGAAGGACAGCAACTCCATCCCTTTGACAAAAACATCGCCACAAGGTCCCACTTCAGGGATTCCAGTGAACACCATCCGCCCTGCAAGGGTACAGAGCTCCAGGAACCCAGAAGAGCCAAGAGGGAAGTCATCACCAATCCGAGAAGATGACAACATCTTTTTGTAGCAAAGAGAGTGACTTATTAGAAAGAAGCAGCAAACATGAATTTCTGTAAGGTTAATGAAGGGTCTTAATCTTGGGTCTCAGTTCTTGACCCCTATCAGGCATCTACTATATTCAGTTTTATTCAGTATTAAACAATTATCAAATATGGTACAACAATTCATCATCATTCGATTGATTTGTTCATTAGAGATGCTAAATGTTGGGTTTCAGAGGACCATTGCTATACTCAATGTGTGTGTGTATACTCAATGGGTAGACTTGATTTTATATTAGGATTATACAGCAGCTACATAAACGCCACATTCACAAATCAGCTAAAGGTTACACTCGATCTCATACGGTGTGACGTAAAGTCGCAGCTACATAAAGCACATGGGCGGCGGCTGTAAACAATCGTCCAATCGATGCATTTTACGATTGTTGCTCTAATATTTGCATATATGTATTGCAAGTGACTAAAGGTCGAGGGTTTATGGTTTCTGAATTAGCCTGTCATTGATGAAATACAGATGAAGGACGAGCCTGTTTAATGTAAATCTCTTACAACGAGTCAAATACACAGAGTTACACAGATACAAATATTATTCTGATATACAGAAGGATAATAACTGAGATAAAACAGTTCAGAAGTCCCATATATAATAATGGGAAGCCCAATGTATAGCTCAAAATATAAATACGAGTCATTTTGATTCTGTGGCATTTTGAATTCTCGTTTCTTTATTGTACGTATTTTATTTGCTTTTTGGTTTGGGAGGTAAAACAAAATACAAATCGTTCCGATCCAGTGATAGGAAGTTGGACCTTCCGTCCAGCATTGCAGGTTCAAATCTTGACCTGGTGGTTTTCTCAGCAATGTCGTTGAGCAAGACTGCCCACTGCTCCGGGTTTGTGTGTGTTCACATTACTGGATGGTTACATTCAGAGCACATTTTGATTTCTTCCAAGTGGCCGTATTGACAATGTCACTAATAAAAGTCACTTGAGGTCAAGAAACAGTCAAGGAGGACGTTATTTGGTCAAATATTACACGTGTATTACATTACATCACATGTCTGCATATAGAAAGCATATGAATTGCATATCAATAATTTTTTTTAGCTGACCATTCTCATCACAACCAAACAGGAAACAGACAATGGAGAGACTCAGGACCCAAATTGTAGGATAACCACTGCAATTCATGGAGGAAAAAACAGAATCTGATCACTTTCAGTGTGGGTGTTCAGCGGACTGCAGCAAATCAAAGAAACGCCTGTACATTCATACATTTTACAGTGTCCCCATGTACTTTATGCAAATCATGTGATTAATTCTAACCTAATTAGCCTAGCTTAAAAAAATGAAAATATCAAAGAGATTGCTTGAATCAAAACAGGTGGTAACCGTTTCCTTGCTTCCTCTAATTAATTAGACGAAGTATCGTAGGGATTTATTAAATTCTGTCTTTTGGCAAATCCTGCATTTTCTTTGCATCTCCTGTTGACGGTCTGATGGAACTGTATGTTCAACTTATTGCAACTTCCTCTGGGATTCCTCACATGTTGCTTGTTGTTTGTGTGATGGAACAGAGAAAAATTAATCTATATCTGGATTACTATTATTTATGCAATACCTAATTTATAGTTTTTTAGAATATCCTAAATTATTGCAACGTAGCATGACTGGATGCTTTTGGCGTTCAAACTGTTTTTTTTTTTCCATGCCTTCATGCTTCATGTTTGGTGTTTTTATTTTTCCACAACAACTCTGTCCCACTTACTGAAGAATCCTTGCTCTGAAAGATAGGGGAAAAATGCTGACTTTGTTCTTTGCCAAAGGCAAATCCCGTTAGCCTCCTCCTCGATATCATTCAATTCCATGATGTGTCTTTTTTATTTAAAAAAAAAAAATCTTTGCAAGGAGGACCAAGATCAAGGCCTGGTTTTTCTTTGGGGCAATTATATGAAAGTTGCCTTTCACCAAGCTTTGCTTCCTCACCCGGTCTAAAATAACCTCAAACGTGTGTCTGGTCTTGAGCGAATACTGAAGACTGACATCGACACCATGCTCCCCTGGTACCATGTCTGACCGCTGCCCACTGCTCCGGCTTTCTCTGGATGAATTTCGATATAATCCCAAGGTGCTCATCTCCATTTTATAGTACAGTAAAGTATCCTCCAACTTCAATAGGCAAATTGAACTTGCATATTGAAATTGTAAACAAAATTGAACGTTTGTTTTTAAACAGGATGTGCGTACTTAACATTGACCACGCCCACACATCAAATAGTTTAGGTGTCTCACTCTGAGCTAAACAAGAGGGATCTCAAAACCTGCCCTAATCCATCACGTTCAACGAATAACGCAGTTATTTTAAAAATTCATTTTAAAAGCAGTATTTTAAATATGCTAAATTAGCCGTGAGCTTACGTACTTAAATTCTACCAGAAATTTACCAAACTCCTTTACCATCCACAACTGCTTGTTGTTGCTTACAGGAAAGTGCACTACATGAAACGTTGAGCTAGCGGAGCAGTGTAATGCAATTTGGTGGTTGACCTTGCCAGCGCCACTGCCACTGCGTCTGTGCGTCTCTGTAGCAACAAAGCTGCTCCATCTGCCGCACACATCTCCTTTTTAATTATCAACCGAAAATTAGATTGTTGGAGCCGTCTGAAGGAAAGAACGAGAATTCCTTTTATGACCAAGTCATTTATTTATTAAATTACCAGCCATGATGTCATTAAAACGCTAAATGCATCATATAAAATACGACTGTAATATGTGTATTCTCTGGCGGACTGAAACCAGTTTCTGAGATGTCCGTGTGCGCAATCATTGGTCTTTTTCTGCTAACACTGCTTGCTTTATCAGAGCTGATAAGGCTTCGTGTTTAATGAGGATCAAGGTTATTATAATGGAGTTTAGCGACACTGCTTATACCAGCCTTTGAGGCTTGGCTATTTGGTGACTTATAGTCCTCGATTAATAAAGAGAGAGAGAGAGAGAGAGAGAGAGAGAGAGAGAGAGAGAGAGAGAGAGAGAGAGAGAGAGAGCGCGTGGTGTATGGCTGGTTTTAGGCGGCTGGAGTGGTCAGCAGAACAATTTCTCATTTGGCCATTACAGATTCTCCAGTCGGAGACAGGAAGCCGGACTGGAAAGCGATGCCCCAGACAAAATCGCAAGCACAGGTTAATGCTATCTGAGATAAGGGCCCATAAATCTTCTTCTTTACCTCTGTCGGATCTCATTGCGTTTAGTGTCTGCAAAGTAGAAAGATGTAGGACATGTTCTCACAACAGATCGAAAAAAGAGTAATAGTTGTTGAGAAGAGTCTCAAAACATGGCATTTGTTCTATCCGTGCACTCATGGTGTCACTCAGGTTCCATCAGCGTTCTTCTCGCATCCTCCTTGACGTTAAAGAGGACTGTACTCCGGATCAGGATGCTCTTCATTTTGCCATGTTGAATCTTTCCTTTCTTTATCTACGCGGAGGTTTTAATTCAATTTGCACCTGTCTCCTCTTGTGCCTCTTCCTCTCTTGAGGAGACACAGTCTTGCTGATAAACTCCATGTTATCTCCATGAGTCATTGCAAACTACCCGGATTTTCTCTCTGATTTTCTCTATTTCTCTGAAGGCTTAATTGTCCATTAATTTTGGTTTCCTATGATGTGAAACTACATGGTTTGACTTTGTTTGCATGTTCCTTTATATTTATCTCATAAATCTTTTACATGGTCACCTGAAAAGCCGAAAAAGTTTGGTTGTTGGAGAATGAAACGAGTTATTGCTAAAAGAGCAGTGCGCAGATATTACTGCTTCATTATCTCTAATTAGATGATCGGGTTTGTTTTTGATTTGATTTACTTGTGGCTTTCGGAAATTGCAGTTATTTTTTTGCGAGTACTATATGATAAACATTGTATGCCTTATTTTTAATTGAATGAAAGCATTCAGGGAATTGTTACATGTGTATTGTATTTTAAGGATGGTATGGTGGCGTCGTAGGTAGCGCTATTATCTCACAACAAGGAGAAACTTTTCAAGACTTGAACCACGTTTTGTCCTTGCTTGTGTGGGTTTCCTCCGGGTCTCCGGTTTCCTCACACAGAAAATTGTCCATGTGTGTGAGTAGAGAGTGTGAATGTGTGTGTCCCACTCTGTGATTGGTTGGCCACCCCACAGCATGTGTGTCCCTTCAGGCTCAGAGTTTCTGAGATTGGCTCCAGCTTCAACCCATAAATGGAACATTGTTCAAAAAATGGTTGAATGAAAAATTGATATGTGAGTGTGAACAAACTCTAACTGATTTATTTATTTTTATCTATTTTTTATTTTAGGATTCAAGTTCTGGACATTCCAGCTGGCGAATAGTCTGCAGAGATGGTTAGTTTTTGTAAGATCTTAATTCCTGCTCTGAAATGTTTAACTGATAAATCACCACACTTGCTTTTATAATGCCCATACAGCTTGAAACAGGAGTCAACTGGATGTGTTGGTCATGCTTCAGATTAGAACTTTCCCTACCAACCTTATACTGTAATTTAAATTTTAGGATATTGTTTGGTTTTTCAAAGTGATATTCAAAGTTTCAGGTGATGAGAAATATTAGTTCTTGACCAGATGAGCAGGTCTCTGATGGTTGTGTCGCGTTACGTAGAAGGACGGGAGCTCTGACTTAAATGCAAAGGATGCTTTTTAATAATGAAACAAAAACACAACAGAAACGGGTCACAAGGGACCAAAAACATGGCTATGACAAAACAACCGGCCACAGGTGGCAAACAAAACCAAATCACTCACTGAGGAATCACTCAGGAACAAGGCACATATAAAGGCACATATAAACCACGGATTACAATCCGGACAGCAGGCGCAGGGCGCAACGGAACGTGACATAAAGTGACGGACTTGCAACGAACACAGAAAACACAGGGCTTAAATAATCAGAGAACACAAACCAGGGAACAGGTGACAGAACTTAACCGATATAAAGCAATAATCAAGCAATTAAACAATCAATCAGAACAAACCAAAACAGCTGAAACAAGTGATTGAAACATTAAAAGCAAACCAAATCAGAAAGTGACTGAAAGTAAACAAACCAAAGTTCCAGGTGACATTCAAAGTAATACTCGGAAAAATGTTTAAAATAAAAGTCTCTCCGCTGGCGTGAACATCACCGCCAGCGTAGATCCTGACAGGTTGACCATTACAAGCAGATACAGTAGACCCGGTTTTTCAGGGCAAAATGCTAAATTAATCTTCGAAGTCTCAAGAGATTCACTTTTAAAAAATCTTTTACGAGGAATTGAATTCATGGACATGAAAACCATCCATGTGGTGTCAGATAATCAGGTTAGCGGCCTTTTCAACCGAAATTGACTTGTTAATTGTATTGACTTGTTGAAAGAAATTTGGTACAAGAGATTAGCATGTGTTTGTTTGTTGTTGTGTCTTCTTTTTAAAATACTTAACCTCTGACCTTTTAGTATGTTTTGGATTGATGAGTGTTATCTGGTGTTCCCAGATTGGACTCACCACAGATCCTCATATGGCTTTGCCCTTTTTTAGCAAACGTGTTTTCTGTGTGGTCAACGCTGATGATCCAGAGCTGGTGATGTGTTTCTGCAGGATTTATGGTAAGTCAATCTAAGCAACAACTTTTACAGTAAAAACAGTTTTTTGCAAATGTACGTGACAATTATGAATTTGAAGTTTGAAAAAATCCACCACGTAATCTGAAGCTCTCAATTAGCTTCAGGTAGACACACAATTACTTGATGGGTCCTCTTCCCTTTTTCCTCCTCCCACAGCTTTTTTGGTCTCCTCAGACCACAGGACTTGGTTCAAGTAATTCCTAACCAGAACCTTAGTTGTTAAATGTACTGACAAATGAAACTCATTTGTTGTGGTGGTTCCTTAAACTCTTAATAATGTAACTCAGCAAACTAATAAAATTGACAACCAAAGCAGCTACTATTAACATTCTCTCAAGACACTTATCATATTGAATGCACTATCAAAGTAATTCTGTATCCCATGTATAATTGTATAAGTCACCAGATGAGGAATAAATTGCTCCCAAAACTAGATTAAATTTGCATAAATCAGTTGTGGATTGTCTGGTCAAGAGACGACTTTAGTTAAGAGGCATTCACAATAAGATACAACAATGGTTTCTGATTATTAAAACAACAGTTTCTGGATGAATAAATTGTTGTCTCAAAAGAAAATATACGGGTTGGTGGTGTTAAAGCAACTTCTTTTAAAGTCACCCCCAGTTACCAAACCAACCAGTTAAAGACTTGCTTCGGATGAATACTGTTGAAGTGAATATACGTAGTATGAAATAATATCTTCGTTGCTTCGTTTATATAGTTTTTTGGTAAGTTTTTTTTTTTAATATAATTACAGAAACAGCAAACATTAGCAAAATTACTAATAAAAAAGTAGACATTTTTTACCTAAACACATTATCAGTGTTGTGCAAGTTACTTTGGAATTGTAATATGTTACATATTACTTATTACTGTACTTATTACTAAAAAGTAATAAGTTACATTACAATATTACTGTCTCAGAAATGTAATATATTACATTACTTTTGTATTACTTTTAAGTTACTTTCACCAAAATAACTACAGAAGTAGAAATTAACGTCGTAAAATAACAAAATGTACTTTTTACTTGTACAGTAATTTATGTTACAACCAGTGGAAGACATAGAGTTATGTAGCGTAATGACTGTGGCCTCTCCAAGCTACAAATAACAATATACATAATCTATAATTCAATATATACTCATTCAATAAACAATATTTTGATTTCCAAAAAAGAGGACAATCAGCGCGGCCTCGAGACAAATTCAGACAGGCTTCTCGGAGGCTGATGAACATGCTTTATGTGCTTCAATGTTGCTAAACTATAACTTAGTTAAAATAATCACTTAAAAAAAAAAATCAGTAAAAACCTAAATAGGTAACTATTTAGTCAGAATTTTTTGAATAATGAAAAATGTTTTTAAAAATGTGATTGTTTTAAAAAAAATAATACAAGAAAAAAGTCGGCCCATTGTTTCAAAACGATACGCGCAATTTCATTCTCAAATATTACTTTCTCATATAATTTAAAGCACGTTGTGAGTACACGTGTATTAGTCGTTTGAAGAAGAGGGAAAACCGGACATTATCGTGAATTTATAAAATCCCCCGGATGTCTGGGGAAAAGACGCTTGTCAACACTAATAATTAACTTTAAAAAGTGTTAAAAGTATGGTAGACAAAGCGATTTTCCTCCAACATCAGTGAATAACTTGGGTATATCTGATATCAGACACAACATAACTATGTAAACTTCAGTGCGTTTTATTCATTTTGAATGACTCACCACACAATACTGTCCTGCTTTCTGGCTATAAAGTGCAGAGAACACTGCATGTCGTTGCTGTTTTCTTTCTCTTCCCAGGTCGAGCGGATGGCAGTTCGACGTGTTTTTTTAAATAGCTGTTTTTTGATGCCGACAATACAGCGGTTGCATTTCACCACAATGTTCTTGTTTTTTACAAAACTGAAACAATGCGCATAAGACCATCTCGCGAATGTACCTCCCGCCTTGAATGTTCAAATGTGCCGCAAGTGCGCGACTCTGGCCCGAACACAGCCGCTAATCAGAGCCACAGCTGTCAGCCGCTAGCTCAGAGCACAGCCAATGGCTGCACACCTCGAGCTCAGAGCGTTACAAAATACAACGCTCCACCAGCGAAAGGCGGAACGAGTGACTTACGCGTCTATTTGCGAACATGAAATGTTAAATGTTTGATTTACTATCTTGAAAGTGAAAGATTTGATGTAACGCAAGCGTTACTTGCATGTAACGAGTAATATATTACTGAAAATACTAAAAGTAATAAGTTACACTACCGCGTTACAGCAAAAAGTAAAATATTAGTGTAATATGTTACTTTTGTAACGCGTTACTCCCAACACTGCACATTATACACAAAACACTGAAATGCACTGCTCAACTGATGTCTTAACACATAAATGTTATCTATACAAATGATGAAGATAATTAAACTAGATAGACAAGTTTTATTTCCTCGTATTTCCCCACAGGATTTTTTTGACATGTCAGCAGTAGGCAAACCGAAGACAATTTTGTTGTTTCAAAAAATTACGCTTGGATGATGGACAATGCTAATATACCCTGATGATCACACAAAACTGTAATAAGGAAATAAACTTGGTTTAAAATCAAGCTACGAGACAACAACAATGAATGTATAGAATGTATATCACATGTCCTTGTTGCAGCTTCGGGAACAAGAAAATGATACTAAAAAAATTTTTTTTAAATGACTCAATTATATAATACTTCATTAACAATTGTCACACAAAAGATCACCTGGAGTATTACAGATGACCATAACTGACCATTACATTTTGCTCTTTCAACTCCTTCCTTGCATCTGCTGTTTCTTCTGGCCTAGTAGAGAGTGATGTTTCCTGTGCCGCTGTTTCCTGACAATTAATGAAAATAGTGTTTGGACGCCTAGCCAATGTCTTCTCGTTCTGGTGATGACACGGTCCATACTTCACCTGCTGACCCCGGCTCAGCGCGTCCCACCTCACCCCTCCCTACCAACATCACATTTGTGTCAGCGTAGAAACCACAATTGTCGGGACCAGCCATCGCTTCAGTACAAATAGCTGACACATTGTCTCGCCCTGCGACAGCTGGTTTTATTTACAACTGCGTGCCTGTCACTCTTCACTCGCTGACATAGCTCCGGGGATTTCACTTAGCAAATAAATTGTGACTTGGATCTTGCTGTTTCTCTGCACCTTATCACAGAGGTGCCATGAATCGTTAATTAATAATTTGTCACAATGTGTCATTTTCCCATTCGTGTGATATAGTGGATGGTAAAAGTGGCCATTTGCTTTGCTTTGCAGTGGAAGTTGCTAAAAATGGCAAGATCTGTTTGGAGGAAGATCCACAATTGCCACTGGTTTGACTTACCGTGGTCTGGTAAATGGTTTTGGGGGATTTATAGATGCTAGAGTTTTTTGTTATGTGTTGAAGACATCTTCACAGCACATGGGAAGACAATGGACTTGAGCTAATCAAGAACCAGTCTAAGACCTTTTGTTTTTTCTTTTTTGCCTGGCCAAAATTAACATTTTTAGGAACAGTGAGCCAAAAGTGGGCATTAAACTGATTGTGTAAATTAATTCCATCAATCCATACATTTTCTGATTCAAACCTTTTAGTCTGGGCTACAACTTGGGCACGAAAGCCTGATTCACAAAATCTACTCTGTATTCGCCAACCACAATCACAAGCAGCAAATCTCACTTTGAATTTCCCTTCTCTAAATTTAAATTTAGAGACTCCAAATATCTTGAACTCAGGATTTTTGTTTATTGGAGGAACACAAACAAAAAAGTGAAGAACATGCTTGACGCAGAGAGACTCTATCCAGACCTCAAATTTGACCGCACATACTGTATTTGAATGTTTGACCTACAGTTTTATTTAGACTATTAACTGTAAATTGTCAGGACAGATCAGAGGTCACCTTCATGCATTGATTTTGACCCCCGAGTCCAAGATTGACCTGCAATAAAATATTAAACGCCCAATCCTGATCTTGACAACTCACAAACAATTCTTTTGCGTTTAGAATCGATGTTGGCTTTAATTGTAATCTCCAAAGCTTGAGTATATACTGAAGTCTTTTTTTTTTATTTGTTGCTCTTTTTCATTATTTACTAGTTGATCAGCAGGAAATCATATTGTATAAACCAATAATCATCATCAATCACTAGGGGAAAATACACTACTCTAACCTTTGCAGGATGATGATGATAGTGATAATGAGGTGGAACAGCAGCAAAGTCCTGACAGATGATCTCTTTACTTCAGATATTTCATTGCTTCATATGTGCCACAGTTTTATTTCACTGAGCAGTGGACACAAGGGAGCTAGATTGATGGAGAAGCACTAAGACACCATTGCTTTTAACAAACCAAATCTAATTTTCTTCAATTCTGCTACATCACCTCGACCACTGCAACCCTGGACCTAAATGAGAGTTCAGTATCTCAGTGACAATTGTATGGAGCTATATACAATCTGCTAAAAAATACAAAAATTAATTGAAATAACCAATAGTTTATGTACTTGTAAATATTACACTCATTTTACATTACATTAAAAGCCTTAATTGCTTATCATTTTAATTATATAATCATTTGCCATGAAATTTTCAATTTACAAAATATAAATACTTAATATATTATAAAGAACTTAATATATAAATCATTTTGTTTTAAGAAAACATATACCGGTATATATTATACAAATGCAATGTATTATTGTCACGTTCACAAGGGACATGGACTGCATTACCCCGGAGCCTTTGTTTCCATCTTCATGTGTGTAATTGTTGGTTTCATTGGTGCCACCTGTTCCTCAATCAGTGTATGTATTTAAGTCTTCACCTGTGCACTTCACCTGCACTCTTGTGGCACTTTCATCATCTATGTTATAGTGAAGGGAAGTTTGATTATTTTAACTGATTCGAATATTTAATTCTTGAACAGTAAAGTGAACGAATCATTTAGAGATTGGCGATTTCGTTTTCCAGCAGGGGGTGCTGTAAAGGTGGTCGCGCTCTAAAACAATATACGTACACAAAAGACAACATGGTTTGCTTCAGCTGACAACAAATAATACAAAAATAGCTACAAATATATTCAAACATGTGAACCCAAAGCAAAACTTTATCCTTCTATGTCCTGCATCTGCCCTTTGCTTTCAACAGCTTTACCACGGTCACGTGACACGTGAACGACATGACCGAAACCGAATGATCCGTTTGAACGAATTACAAACGCACTGAGTGCTGCTGCTCGCTATAGAGCATGTGCGCGGCTCGCCCCTCACGTGACACGTAAACAACAAATGAATGATCAAAACGAATCACGAAGGTACTGAGTAATGCTGCTCGATACTAATATCGTTCACAAATTGTTTACTGAGGAGACTTGTTAATTCAGAGAAAATGAAAGATTCGTTCATTTTTAACAAATCGTCCACGAACGACACATCACTACTATGTAAGTTCTCTGTAAGTCTCGTCCTTAAATGTACTTTTTTCGTCACATCGGACTTTTCTGATCCGCAGCGGAGATCGTAACAATTATATTCTAATAATATGTAGTGTACTATTCCCAATATTACGTAAGTTCCACTTCTAAATGTGTGCACTCGTATTATCTTTCTTGTTTTTCAGAATATTTTATTATTTGCGTATAATTCAGCTGTTGCATCTTTTTCACCAGACATTGAAGATGAGACATATCTCACACAGATTCTAGAGTCTTTTATCTGTAAGTAGAAAAGAAGATAAAGTTACTTGGTGGTGGAATGAGGAAGTACAGTATTGCTTCCAGAGGAGAAGGTTGGCAAAGAAGAAGTGGGACGTAGAAAGAAGTAGAAGGATGTGCAGCACAGAGTGAAGAGGGGCAGGGTGCTGAGGGAGGAGCTGATGTAATGTATGAGGTTGTCTGGACTGGCAGAGAAGTACGTCAGAGTAGTCCAGTACATGTACGAGAGGAGCATGATGGTGGTCATATGTGCTGGAGGCCAGACAGAGGAGTTCAGGGTGGAGGTGGGACTACACCAAGGATCAGCTTTGAGTCCCTTTTTGTTTACAATGTTGATGGATAGGATGACGGATGAGGTCAGACAGACTTTGCAGATGACATTGTGATTTGCAGTGAGAGTTGAGAACAGGTGGATGAACTGCTAGAGAGGTGGAGGTTTGCTCTGGAAAGAAGAGGGATGAAAGACAGTCATAGTAGAGTGCAGGCAGGGTGGAACGGGTGGAGGAAAGTGTCAGGAGTGTTGTGTGACAGAAGAGTGTCAGTAAGACTCAAAGGAAAGGTGTACAAGACAGTGGTGAGACCAGCTCTGCTCTATTGCTTAGAGACAGTAGGAGTGAGAAAGAGACAGGAGGCAGCAGAGATGAAGAATTTGAGGTTCGTCTTAGGAGGGACGAGATTTGACAGAATACGAGTAAATCGGAGGGACAGCCACGTTACCTGTGTTAGCAACAAAGTCAGAGAGGCCAGATTGAAATGGTTTGGGCATGTGCAGAGGAGGGATAGTGAATATATTGGTAGAAGGATGTTTGAGATGGAGCTGTCAGGGAAGAGGGCAAGAGGACGACCAAGGAGGAGATATATGGATGTTGTAAGAGAGGACATGAGGTTGGCTGCGGTCAGAGTGGAAGATGCTCAAGAAAGAATGAGGAAAAGAATGATTCGAGGTGGTGACCCCTGATAAGGGAATAGCCGAAAGAGACGTAAAATAGACACCTTTTTGTAGGTAGAGCATAGGGTTGTGACTTTTTTTTTAAATATCACTGATTGTCACTATATGTAACTTCATCATGCATTTCTTCATTATTTAAAATAACCATGCATTTTGATTTCTTATGGCTTCATCGAAAATATGAAATTGGATCATGTTGACAAATTACGTGAGTTTGTCGCACACAGGAAGTCTCCTTAGGGAGAAGCAAAGATAAACCCACATGGTGCCGTCATGGTACTGATTCTGAGACAACAACAGCCATACTGCCACAATCTCCTCTTCTTTTTGTTTCTGTACTTTAAATTATTTACTTCATTGAAGATGTGATGCATTTTTTCTGTCACATCTTATCAATCACACTTCATTAGTGATTGATGATTTGGAACGCCAAGAGTCATGGGTTCGACTCCCAAAGAAAGCATGAAGTTGTTCAATGCACTTACAGTATGGTGCTTTAGGACGCTACATATGGTGTGAAAGTTTAGAGATTATCTCAAAAACATTTTCTCTAAGTTGGTTTGTAGACAAATGGCTGACAACGCAGTTTATAACAGACCTTGGAGGCTTTGATCAATTGCATCTGAGTCTCATGTGAAAATGCATCAACTGTGTGTCATGAGCCTAGTTAGAAGCGGACTGCTGGTACAACCATCTTTGTTTCTCATGCCAAGGCTGATGTGGTGAACATATTGGTGCGCTCCAGTCTGCTGGTTCTGCTTGTTACTCAGGGAGTTAATGGCTCTGAGTAATTGATTCAGTCTACTGTGTTTGGGAACGCACTGAGTACTTAGCTCTGCTCCCTTGATTGATGAAACCCGAGATCCTCTCGGTTTCCAGCACGAACCCACAGGGACAGGACACTTTAACTTAAAGAGCCACGTTTGATTTACCTTTGTGATTAAATGAGCTTAGCAAACAGACCACAATTAGCCTGTGCACGTTCCTCGATGTTAAAGTCAACAAATACATGATTTTTGCCAGGGTGCTGAAGTGTTATATAACGTTTCTGCACTCGACCTGCTCAAGACATCATTACTAGGCCTTTAAAGATCGTCTAATCGTGGCGGCTTGATGGCTGGTTTGAACATTGCATCAGAGCAACCCTGCGAAACACATCACATCTCTTGCCTGACGTCCATGACCTCCATTGGACTAGAGCTTTAGTGCTTCGGTTTGGCTTGACACAAGAAAACAACGTAATATTTAAACTGAGATGGTATTAATTTGCTGTTGTGTGTCAAAGGGTTCTTTTTTTATTTTTGTCTTTATTTTTCCCACAAATGGGTCATTTACAGTAGCAACCACATTGATATACATTCAAAGAACTTAGAAACCTTCAGATTTCTATAACATTTGTTTTAATAAATTTACAGAAACGTAAATATTTTTATAACATGTTTACAGTAGGTTGTTAAAATTGGTATAATTTCGTACATGATAATATGTCTTTTTGTGTTCCAGTGAACCGTCTGTTAAAGAATCAGAAACTCATCAGACACTGCAACAGTTTCTAAATTGCTAAATTGTATGATATGTTAAAGAACTGTAACTGATTAAACTAAATGCAACTGAATCACTACAACAGCCAATTTAATTTCTTGCAGATTGTCATTATTTAACCTTGTATATTTGATTTAATCATATCAAATAAACACTAAGCAAGTTTGAATACAGATCATAAGTTTCTTTTATTGAATTTATTTAGTTTATTATTTTATTGCATTAATTAGCGCCTATTCTAGACAAGTAATAATTGGGATTCTAGCGCCTATTCTAGACCAGACTATAGTTCTTTCGTTTAGTTTGACATTTGTGAGACTTTCTCATTAGCATAAGCGTGTTTCTTCTAATGAGCCTGAGAAAAAGAGCAGTGACGATAATGTAGTATCACATTTGAAAACTACAAGCTTTCTTTCTTTAATACACACAAAAGTATGTCTGATGTGTCCGGCGAATGTCTGTATGGGAGTTAAACACCATCAGGAATCAGGCTATGAGAATAGTTCAGTCGAGTAATCATTAGAATAGATATTGATTCAACCCACAACCAGATAAATCAATCCATGTCCTCTTGAAATCCGTTTTGAAAACCATGGTTAATAATGTGCGTGCCCTTTTTTTATGTGATGTTGTAAGACCTGTCTACAGTTTATAAATAGGCAAATAGATTTTATACTTCTCATTTATTATTTTGTGTGTGTACATATACTGTACATTCAGTATCAAAAATTTCAGTTAAATATATCATGTAGGAGACACACACAGTGAAATTTGAGAAGTGAAACAAAGGATTTAGTGTTTACAGAAAGTGTGCAATAATTATTAAAACAATATTAGGCAGGTGCATATATACATTTGGGCACCGTTGTCATTTTATTGATTCCAAAACCTTTAGAACAAATTATTGTCACTCATATTGGCTTTGTAATCTCAGTGAACCCTGACTTTAATACATAGGTAAAAATAAGTATTTATTTAGTGGTTGGCAATTGTAAGTTTCACCCCTCTTTGGTTATTCTCTGAAGAGCATCACCGTATGGGGCTCAAAGCAACTCTCAAATGACCTGAAAACAAAGATTGTTCACCGTCATGGTTTAGGGGAAGGATGAATAAAACTGTCTCGGAGATTTCAGCTGTCCGTCTCCATAGTTAGGAACATTTTCAGGAAATGGAAGACCACAGACACAGTTGAAGTTAAGGCTTGATAGGGCAGATCAAGTTAAATCCCAGATAAATAGAAGCGACAACTGGAGAGAACAGTCCCAGTCAACCCACAGACCAGCACCAAAGACCTACAACATCATTTTGCTGTAGACAAAGTAATTGTACATCCTTCAACTATTTGGCAGATTTTACACAAGGACATACTTTTCTCTAATTTTCTCTGGCCACAGCACAGTCGCTTGAGATATGCTAAAGCAGGGGTTCTCAACCTTTTTGACCTCGGGGCCCAAATTGTCCAAATCAAAGATGCCCGCGGCCCATTAAAACACACATTATTTCAGCCAATCCAAATCATGATTTGTTGAATTTAATAACTATATGAAATACACAAAAATTCGTTCACACTTAATTCTAAGCTAGTAGGAAAAAGTAACAACATTTATTGTCTATTACAAGACAAATGTTAAGATTTTTTGGCTTTATTTTCGTTTCCTTTTTAAATTTTCTTCACTTGCTATCTTCACTTTTTAGTAGAAAGCTTTATTTTCTTTGGTTTCAGATTTTTCCTTAATTTTCTGAAAAAATGTAAAAATTGCATGCGAAAAACGAAGATGTCAAGCTGTTTAAGCTAACGTTTGATATTTTTGCCATTCAATATAAACGAATTGAAGTCGTAACTTTTATTTTCATTTGTTCGTTTTAAGAACGTCCTCCACCTTCAGTCAAAAGTCTGCCGCTACTGACTGCTGCTTATTGGAGCGTGTTGACACCTCAGCGCCATCTAGTGGTGGGGAGCTCATTGTTGTTCCGCGGACTTCGCGGCCCGCGGGAAAAAAAATATTCTCGCGGCCCTCTAGGTGGCGCTCGTGGCCCAATGGTTGAGAATCACTGTGCTAAAGCACATTTGGACAAGCCAGCTTCCAAATATTGTGGAATAAGGTGCTATAAACTGATGAAACTAAAATTGAGTTATTTGGATGTACATACTGTAACAAGAGATGTTAAAAAGAATGCAGCAATCCAAGAAAAACGCCTGCTACCTGAAGTAAAATATGGAGGTGGTTTCACCATGCTGTGGGACTGCATGGCCAATGCAGGGACCAGAAATCTTGTGAAAGTTTAGGGATGCGTGACTTTACTCAATATCAGCAGATTCTAGATGTTAAAAAAACGAAGATATTCTTACCAATAGCAAGTACAGCATTCTGGAATGGCCATCTCAGTCCCCAGTAGTGACACAAAACGAACATTTAATGACCAAGGATGAGAACTTACAGCCAAACTCGGGTTCACAATGAAGGTGTAACGATAATGACTGAGAGAGAACCTAGGGATAGGTGAGACATAAATAATACACATTTTATATGCAAAGGTTTCACACCAATGAACCATGTGACTATACAGACACAAACACAACCGGAAACATGGAAACACGGGAACTGTAGACCGTGGCAACGTAACAATAACCTTGGTAGTAGTTGGAGTCTTACTGATTGTGTGGGATGGACCGGTATCTTTATCCAGCTAATGATCTCAAATAGGTGCATCTCATTTAGGATAATAAATGGAGTGGAGGTGGCTTTTTTTAAAGATCTTTGACTGTCAGAATTCTAGCTGATAGACAAATATTTCTTTGCCGCTGTACCATACATAAATAAATTGTTAAAAAATTATACGTTGTAATTTCTGGATTTTTTTTAGATCATGTCTCTCACAGTGGACATGCACCTACGCTGAAAATTTAAGACCCCTCCATGATTTCTAAGTGGGAGAACTTGCTAAATCACAGGGTGATAGGGTTCATGGACCTCGCTGTATATTTTAATGTTTTCTTTTTTGATTATATTCATAATTAAAACAGGGTTCCAACTTTTCCATTATCAGGTTTGTACATTTAGTATATTTTTTATATTTTATATTTACTACTAAATACCAATTCTATATGTTGTTTTTGTTTTTCTTTTTTTGAGTTTAAGCTTGTTAAAAAAGTTTGAAATGCACTCTTTTGTGCCTAAGCTGTCTGAAGTGATTCCCTATTGCAGATAAATGCAGAGGTTTGTGGAGCATGAGAACGTCTCTATCTGGCCAAATTAAGCTGGGTGCCTTGGGATGATTTTGTTTGTTTTGTATGAAAGTGCTCTTAATTTAACTTTTTGCTTGGATTCACAGCTGTGAGTTTTATTACTCTTTTGTATTCCCAGATGTTTAGAAGTTTAAACTTAAAGCTAAAGTTACACTATACACAAACACAAACACATACACACAATTGCAAATGACTTAAAAGTTAAACTTCTTTAATAAATGATTGCAAAGACTTAATTCCTCATAAGTTTTGTTTCATATTGTCACTTTTTTTTTTTATTTTAGTTGCAAGTTTATGAAAGTTAGCCAACAAAATTAATTTTCCAATCTCACTTTGTTGTACTTTTTCAGCATGGAGCAAAACTATAATTGTGTTCTGTAAACATTAAATTTTTCTTTCACTCTGTCTTCTCTCACAACTGCTTTTGCTCCAGCTTTGAAAATCAAGTTTGTTTTTTTTTGTAATTTTTCGTTGCTAATAAATCGTTTCATTCAAGATTCAGAATTCAGATTAAAAATTCTTAATTAAACAGTGCTAATTTATAAATAAACATTGCTTTTGTTGGGGGAATCATTTAGAGATTAAATCTAGAAAAGCAATTGCAAGCAAACCTGTAAATTACCTCTCAAATCCACTTACAAAAATACATTAATAATGAAAGTAATCAATATAAAAAAAAAAGGTGAAATGTCTACATTTACACATGCAGCTGATGCTTTTATCAGCATGAACCCAACTCAAATCAAAATAAAGGTTTTAGATAAACTGCTGTCACAGAATGTTTTGTTGTTAAAGCATGTAAACATGTTCAATTATAGTGAGAAATAGTGCAGGAGAAAAGAGTCTTTTTAGTGGTATCGGTGGAGTTGTACCATAAATCTGCATTCTTAGTTATTATTTGTCTTGCATAACTGTCACACTTGGCTTCATCCTGAGACATCAAACAGATGGCACATAGACAAGTAACAATATTCTCTGTGGCAGTGGCAATATTCTCTGTAGCTTCTGAAAATATATGCTTCGTATTAGATTTTATGGCTTGTGCTGCGTGTTTAAAGCTTGTGGGAACAAAGGCAGGTAACATGTGTGTGACAGAACAGTCTGAAATGGTATTCACACTGGGACATTTGTTAAGTTCATGCAATTACAAACAACAGTCTGAAGAGAGCATTTTGTAAAAGAACAAAATCTATTATATCATTTTGTGGAGTCATTCTATGGTTGCATAGACACACAAGTAAACAAGCCAGAAGCATGACTTCTGTAAATACAAGTACTTACTTGGCTATTTACAAAAATCAAGTCGTTTTTATTATAAAAAAGATAATAAAAGATAATTATGTGTAAGATAGAGTAATACATTTCAGAGATAAAAACAAAAACATCTGCATTTGAAGTTTAATCTTTAATCTTTTAAACTTTAATCTGAACAAAACACATTTATTTATTTATTTTTTAATAAAGGGTTCCTCAGCAATCCTAAATTAAATAAGCATTGAGTAATTTAATGCTTATAAGAGTAAATTATTTGCCAAAATATTATAAATTCAGAATTTTAACCTCACTTAATATCTCAAGTTATAAACCTGGTGGCACTTAAAGGATTACACAGATTGGTGGTTAAAGTTTTGAATGGTTTCTACCTAATATATATTTAATATGTATTTATGTGCAATACTTAAATCTTTACTTTTCTCAATATAAAAGATTAGGATGTATCAGAAAAAAGCACGAAGGTACTAAAACTACAGTAATAATAACTCACTGTTTTATTTTATCACTTGCATTGTTTTGCTACATCTTAATAGCCATTCAATATAACAGGCACATAAAATTGTTCAGCAATGCCAAATCACCAAAGCTACGTCGAGTAATTTTGTAGACTACCTGCTGGGATGTGTAATGCATTTAAAACACGGCCATACTTTTTAAGTGTTTCTTACGGCATCCACTGCTTCTTTACACAGCGGATCCAGGCGGCCATCCCCACCTACAGACATCCAGGTAGTTAAGTATTTGCTTCGTCATCTTCTTACACGCCCGTACATCACTCTTTCAAACTCAAACTCTTCTGAACTTACCGAACTCAAGGTCGGTGATTTTGCAGGAGTACACGCACTCGCCATTGACAATCAGCCGAACTTGGTTCCAGGCTTCAGTTTTCTCAAGAACACACTGGTGGCCGTCCACTTTTAATGCGGCTACAGGCAGATGCAAAACAATCTGTTTTTTTTTTTTTAAATAATTTATTTGACCAAAAGAACCGGATGGTGCATTTCCCCCCATTGTTTTAGTATGAAACTTTACCTTGCAAACCTTCTAGGCGAAATGTCCTGTGTTCGACAACCCCACACGATCGGTACGGTCCGTATCTCACTGTCACCACCGAATTTTTCGGCATAATTAGCAAAATTCATTCGCGGCGAGCTACTGTACTGCTGCCCAACCGTTGCTGTGTTTGAAAGACCGTTACTAAGGGTGTGAAGGTCACAGCAAACATTGGTTCAAGAAAACTTCAGCATATACAGATCATTAATTCATTAGGTTGGTTCGCAATGGCAGGTCCGATGTGTTTAAAGAAGTATGTTAACAATAAAACCGAGTCGGTTAATTAGTTACGTGTTGCATTTGAGAACTATTTGTGTTTTTGTCTTTCCTTTGTTTAATATTTGCTTTATTTTAAATGTATATTATTACACAATCCCAATAAGTGTGTAAGTGTTTGTGTTTAAACTAAAATTATTTTCGGTCTAATAATGGCTTTAACAGCAGTAGTAGAAATCGGAGGAGCGATTTGGAAACAAATGTGCACTTTTCATGCATTTTTCTGATATTCTTTACTGGGGAAGAACATGTTGTGTTTGAAGTGTGCATGTAATCTGTTAAATGTAATGAAACTCATTCACAAAGCACTCACTCATACTTTATGCAATTAATGAATCAACACAGACATTCCTGTTAAAAATGTGTTAAGACAGATAATTAAGGGAAGAAAAAGAAATAATGAAGGAAAGAAAGAAAATATTTGATTGTTTATTTTGCTTTACATTTTTATTAATCATTAAGCATTTGATAGCATACATTACCATGATATTCTTAAGTAAAACATAAAGGTTTCAGAAGCACTAAATTAGAAAAATAATGATTTGAAATAGTCTGCCACAATATAAGCACTTTGCCACCATTTTAACAAAATACATTCTTTTACATTTGAGCTTTCTAAACAATGATATCACTGTAATGTAGTCTTTTATTTATGTAAAATATATTTTTGTTACAGCACATAAGTAGGCTCTAATTCTATGTTTGTTATATATTATTAGTTTACTTTTTCTTAATTTATGTTTCAAGCTATCTGCTGTTTTATTCAAGTTAAGTGTATTAGTAAAGTGCAGAACTACATGTTAACTTCACAATTTTAAAATGGCATTTCCTGAAGTACTTCACAATTACTGTCACAACTTTAAACAGGTGAGATTCGATACACAAATGGCATGAAGACAAACATCAATGCTACCACAATGCACCTTAAGGTATAATAAAAAAATAGAGAAAAAACACAATTGTACTCACTTGTCATTGAAGTGAGTGCAAAACTGTTTTCAGAAACATTAAGCCACTGAGATAACGTTCAAAGTTTACTATATTGCACTGAAATAACAGTTAATATTATTGCACTGAAGTATATAGTTATATTCAGCATTATTTATTGTGACTACTTTTTAATTACTGTATTAATGTTTTTTATGTCTCTGTGTATGTTTGCGTGTGTATGTGTATATAAACACACATGTAAAAACATTCTCACACAAACACACATATTCTGTACACTGTAGTTTTGCATACACACACGCAATTTTTTTTTTTTAACGATTATTTTTCTGCTTTGTGTCCACTCGTTGCAGCTTTGGGTGTTCCCTTGCCCTGTTGTCTGGTTTCGGCTGGTTTGGCTTCAGGGTTACATTTTCTGCATATATCTTGCATTTCTTTCAGACTTTTCTCAAGAGCCTGTACAAACTGCCCTGAGCTGGTCTCAGCACTGTCATTGAAGCTTGACACACAGAAGACGATGTGGTCTGTCTGAGGATTGTAGCAGGCTCCGTAGCCTTTAGGGACCACAGGCCCATAGCAGCAGAACATCTCCTCGGTGGTTGGGACCTGCATTAAGACATGGATGTGAGCTGATATTTCACACATCTCTGTTGTTCACTTTAAGCTCTTAAATAGACCTGGCTTGTTGAAAGAATGAAATGGATGCTGGTTGCATAGGTTGGATCAGAAAACAACTCTGGCTTTTCAAGTTTCAGCTCTTTGGCAATCTCTCGCAGTCCGAGCAAGTGATTGTCGATTGCCATCCCAGTGATTGCCTGTTGTCACAGAATGGAAAGACACTATTTTAATGGAGATGCATGACCATCACAGTTTGATGGCATTCCGACATGACCATAACTGATTTGGTAATTGTGCTTTGAATGTAGGTGTCGGTTAAACTTACACGATTTGTATAAGTGGTTTGGGCTTTAATGGCAGTCCAGAGCTTTTCCATTTTCTCAGCATCCTAAACACATAAAAGGCAGGGATGCTTTTTTATTGTCCGCACTGCACATCCTGCTTTTACTAGAAATGAGCTGACAATTACATGACACCGATGCCACAATACGTACAGTGAATTTATGGCCGTCAGTCATGGCCTTCACAAACTCTAGGGCCTCAGGTGTGGAGGAGCGGATATTGTCTACACGTCCATCTTGAAAGCGGCGAATTGATGCACTTTCGTAGGTAGGGACGAGTTTCCCTTTACATCTGAATGCGGAATATATAGATAATAAAAATATTTGTGTGTAATTAGCATGCCATGGTATAAAATAAGCATGCCATGGTATCAAATAATATAATTAATAATATAAATAATATTAATAAGTCTGACCTGTAGAATGCTAACTGCATGGCAACCTGGACGTAAGCATCGGGACTCATTCGTTGTGACTTGATAAATTCTTTCCCATAACCGGTGAATTTATGAGCGTTCATGTCCAGGTTTTTTACAAGCCTCAGAGAAAATACAGTTGTGTAAGAAATCACTCAAACGTAACATTTAGTTTTTAATGATTAATCTGAATTAAGTTCCAGTTGTAGTTGTGACCTAATGGTAGAATGTAGGATCAAAAGGTTGCAAGTTTGAAATCTTGGCTGACAGGTTCCAGAACTGAAGTGTGTTTCTTTGGATAGGTGCCAAAAGCATGTGAAGTATAGTGAAGAAAAAAATAATAAACAGTGTAACAAAACTGTAGGAAATATTTATATTATTTAACGGTAGTTTTATTCAGCAATAACTAACACAAAGTGCACACCAGAGGTGTGAGATAACAGGTAAGGATGTGGACTCGAGTCATGTGACTTCGAATCGAGTCAGACTCGTCATGTGACTGGTGACTTCAGACTCGACTCGATAAAATATAAAAAGACTTGCGACTCGACTTGGACTTTAACACAAAAACTTGGACTTTCACTTGGACTTGCGCCTATTGACTTGCAAAGACTTGCCACTTCGCTTGAAAAGTCGCTACTTCTGTTTGCGTTTATTTGCGCACGCCCACGCGCGCCAGTGTGACCGTCGAGAGCATGCGCGCGTTCGAAACAACGTCCAATCAAAGTGCTGGCGAGTGTTTTGAATTTTGATTCAACCGCGTCCAATGTGAGTACAACAACAACAACAACAACAACAACAACAACAACAACAACAACAACAACAACGTGAACGCGCCGTTGGTAAAATGATACCAAAGATAGTTTCGTCTGGCTGTAAAATGACGAGGTGGTTAATATCAACAACGAGTTGCAGTGTGTAAAACATGCGAGTCGAATATTGCAGACGGAGACTCCACAATTCCACAACTTTGTTCGACACCTGAAGCTGCACAAAGGTACGTTTTGAATGAACGTCAAGACCATCTTATCAGCTAAGTGACCTATAGTCGCGTGTTTATATCGATGAGGCTGCACTGTACATTTCCTCAGCATCACCTGCCAAACGCTATAATCTGCACAACTCCTGCTGCACACACGCGATTGTGGCTACCCTGCCCCAACTCTGGTGCACACTATTCTGGTATGATACAATAAAGTATGGGAGGGTGTTACTTTTGACATCACTGATTGGCTATTATGGTTGTGAAACCTCCCAGTAGAAAATTACATCAGTAATTTGCATTTTGGACAACAATATGTATAAAATATGCGTAGTGTTTGAATTATTTATGAATTAACTGTGCTTTAGTTCACTAAAACATCACGAGAAATAAGATTTGATTCAAGGTGTATAGTTAAAGAAACTGAGTGAGATATATTTGTTGAAAACGTGTATGAATATTGTAGACTATTTTGTAACAGTAAGCACATTAAACAGTTGGTTATTTAAAAAATGTTGTGCTTTTGTAACTTGTTTTTTGACAATGTGATTTGTTGATTTACCTCTGCAGTCTTTCTCCTGAAGCAAGGAGGCAAGAGTGTATTTCTGCTGAGCATTTCCACCGTAGTCTTCTCGGGGCAGGAAGTTCACTCAGACTGGCTGTCCTCGCTAGTTTTGAGGGGCTGTTTCTCCTGAGGAAACCAACAGTTATTCATCCCTGATCGTTTCGGCACTTCAGTTCTGATTTCAGGCTTTGTGAGTAAATCTCTTGTACATCCTCCTTTTTTGCCTTTGGCAAAGGCTCAATTGAAACTGTTTGGTGCTGGTGGGAATAAGCATGTATTAAAAGACAATTACAAATTCTTTCAGTAGTGGATATCCATTGAATTTGCCGAACTAGCTGTGGGTAGTTATGTTGCTTTGAAATAATATTAATAATCGTGTGCTTATATATATATATATGTGTGTGTGTGTGTGTGTGTGTGTGTGTGTGTGTGTGTGTGTGTGTGTGTGTGTGTGTCTGTGTGTGTGTGTGTTTGAGATTTATAGTTTTATTACATTTTTGTTAGATGAATTAGCTAACTAAAAATGAATAAACTTACATGTATCTCAGTAGATATTCCGTACATTGCACAAGCACTATTCCTTCAAACGCAGAGTGTTCACAGACAACTCCGCAGCATCCATCTGCACCGATCACAAACTTAGACCAAAACAGAAATGAAACATTAAAATACAATTCCCCTGATTCCTAAAGGAAACTGGACTTTACGGCTTCTCTACCTGCATAGACTTATCATACCAGCGGTTGCTCCCGTTCTTGTCTCTCCCTCCTCCGTGCAGCATCAGTGACGCTCGGTCGGTGTCAGTCAGCTCAGTAGCAGATGGGTCGTCCAAACAAACCAGGCACAAACAGCGCTCAATCATGTCTAGGGAATCCCTGTTGGTGGAATCTGTGAACAGTCGTAGACCATTACATTTCTCTTCTGTGTATTTCATTAACCTATAAACAACTGTTTTATCGAGGGTTTTTTTTTTTGGTGAGTTTTCCTTTTCCAGAAAGAAAAAATCCAGCAAAAATCCATTTTTAAACACTAAATTGCAGGTCTAGTATCTCCTACTGTTTTTATTTGAGGTGAAATGATGTCTGACCTTTAATAAGTTTGCTGCGGGCCTCTGCCCACTCTGTTCTTCCATCGGATGTGAGCAGACCTATAGAAGGAAGACGGTCCGCTTCTATGTCTGCCATCTTTTTGATTCGCTCCAGCTGAATATAAATTTCTTTTTCATCTAGTCGGCGGGATTTTATCACCACATCAAGAACAAAAAACTGCAAATACAGAAAAGGGTTAAAAATTGTTAAATATTTGTTTGTGGTAATGCCATTCACATGTACATAAACACACACACACACACACACACACACACACACACACACACACACACACAAAAGCACAGAAAATGCGTCGAGGTTAAACACATTGAAACTGGTCAATGAGACACTTGAGATAACATTGTTTAATTTTGTCTATTTCCAGTATATTCTATAAGAAAGAAAAAAACTTTTTAATTAATTACCATTTATTAAGTTGTAAACATTTTTTCAATTCTGCTATGTTAAATAATGTAATAGGATTTGTGTTATTGCTCATCCAGTTACCTGGTTCTTACAGGCTACTATGATGTGTTCTGGTGCAGGCTTTACAGAGCTCGTCTGATCCACCAGAGTGTCCATCTTTGGTCCGGGCAGGCGGTAAGAGGTGAAGACTTTCCTGTACTGCTCCATACACAGTGGGGTCCCGGCCTGTTGTCCCCGAGCGTGTTCTACGGGGAGCCCTCTGCAACATGCCACACGCTTTTTAGTATAACACGCTTTCGTGTCATATACAGCTTCACTTACCCATCAATGAGAGATTTGTAATCTAAAACGCCTGAAATGAGATGTGCGGCAAATCTGTTGAGTGAAAATATGCATTTTAGGGATTGAGTTGGCGGCATGTGAAAAATGCAGTTTAATTAGATTTTAAATGAGCACTTCATTTTTTTCTGGCTAATTAACAAAGTCTTTTTTTTTGTCTCCAGAGAGACTAATAGCTTTTAGAGATGGTTGCCTAAGTGGCTATTTCCCCCAAACAAAGTGTGAAATTATGTATTGATAACGTGCCATTGTTTTCTGTAATACTACTGAACACTTCAGCATAATTCCTTTTAATAGACTATTTTATATTCTTTCCTCTGACAGAAATTTTTAATAAAACAAGGATGGTCTCTTATTAGACCCTTATTATTTTTTGTGCATCTAATTGGTTGAGATATAATTTTTTCAACTTAATAGGGTCAACTTAATAAGGTCTTAATACTTTGCACTGCATATTAATAATTTGCATAATAACAAAATGCACTTCAAGGAGAATAAATTAATAATGTGTTAAATGCCAAATGAGAGCAAGGAATTTTCAGTCATGTTGTCCAACACTTCTATTTTTATTGAAGCTGTTCTGGTTTTCTAGAGTCCTGTACCTGAGAAAATCACTTTGACTCTTGAAGACCTGCTTGGGAAAGACCAAAACAGGACTAGAGTTGACAGGAAGTGCCAGTCTGTTACCCAAATACATGTCTTCAAGCCAGTAGTCATACACCTTCAAAAACAATGTGACTGGATATAAATATGAGCAAAAGTTGTGTGCACACCAAACTAAATCGAGCATAATAGAAATGTCCTTACCCAGTTATCCTTAAGATCCATCCGCTCTACTAACTTTTTCTGTAAGGTTTCACCAATTCCACCTGGAGCTCTGAATTTTTCTACGATGGTCTTTGTGCATTTGAGCTGTTCCTCAGGTACCAGATGACTCATGCACTTCAAATACATGTCCAGTGTTTCCTGTAAAGGCGGCACTGGCAGCTTTGGCAGGCCCTGAAAGGTGTTGCATGCAGAGATGAAATGCAATTTATCCATGTGCAGTTTTTCCAGTTGAAGTGATAATGGTTCAATAACATTTCCTTGTATCACCATGCAGCTATCACCATGCAGCAAACAGTCGTTTTTCTCCGCTAATAAGTATCTTGTCTAATTAGTCATAAAGATGTGGATAGACTTGGTAAATTCTTCAAGCTTCAAGCACTCACTGACAATAGTAATAATTTAAAGCATTTACCATGAGTGAAAAATGGAAAAACTGCACAAAATTATCTTTTAATAATAGCTCATGATTGGATGAATTTCAGTGAAGCCATACAAATCACCAAGATAACTTCAAAAAAATAAAATAGTCTGCTTACATCTCCACCTTTAGATTTTCCGTTTTTCAAAACGGGCATCTTGGAAGTTGGAGTTCAGTCAAGTCAGATGTAATTGCAAAGACGCACTTGCCTGTCTTTTCTGAAATAGATATAGTGATATGAAAAGGCTTGCATGTCTTCACCATTCTTTCAAATTTAATTGTATAGATGTTAAGCTCTTGTCATTGTACAGTTGAACTATTATACAGTTTTTGTCCAAAATTGTTATGAAAGCATGCTGTACTTTTGTAATCTCTTTAATTTAATTTTAACATTTAATTAAAAAAAAAAATAATAATATAATCCTCGGTTCTAATTCTTTGGAAAAATAAGTCTCAAATTACTCACCAAAATTGCCTTATCCCTGTCTGGTCCTCAGGTGTCTCAAAACATCTTAGTTTCCTCAGATTCATACTGACTCTTTGTGCTTTTGTGAAAAGAAAATGTTGAGTATTGGCGGCATACTTGCGTCCCCATTCATTGTATACCAGCAGTTCCTTAGGAGGAATGCTGAAGGAGCGGTACCTTACTTAGACTCCGCCCACCGACCACTATTCGCTAGACGTCGATCTGCCAGCCCACCTCATACTTGCAATAACTTTAGTTCTTCACCAAAATTTATGAGCACTCATCCTCCCGTCGGAAGAACAGATGCCCGGAGAAAAGTTGCCGATCATTTGATTAAAACAAACGTGCTTTGTCCACAATTAATATTTTGCGTTTTTAGCCTCTCTTAAAGATCAAAATGAATTTTAATGATACAAAAATGTATGCTCTTCTTTTCCAGATTTTATTTTAAAAAGCTCTTTGGCCGTTTGAAAAAAAAAAATTATAAAAAAGGAAAAAGTTGTTTTAACTAATGAGCATTAAAACATGGATGGTTCACCAAAACATACTATAATCACTATAGTACTACGCTTTGTATTTATTTAAATTTGTATTGATTTTAATCTTTCTTAAAATTATGTTCATTAGTATTTTCAGTATATGGCTATTCGTTGTTAAAATTTAGCGTTGCTGTATGATAAGTAATTTAAAACAAATTGTCAAAGTCCATTTAAAACTTGCTATTAAAGCTGAATAGTGTAATTATGCAGACACATCGAACAGCAACTCCAAGTTTTTCTCCACATAATTTCTTTTAATTATGTACATTTGATATGCACATATGTACACATTAAATTTAATAATATACAGTAATGCATTCCAGAAAAACACCCTAAACATGTTTTATTTACTTTTAACAGACACACAAAGGCAGGATTCACACCAGTCCCATCATGTTTTCTGAAGGTGTCAGGTGACATTTTGCATATTATTTGAAACAGCACAAAATTGGCGAAATAGCGTCAACAAACGGTCCTTCTACTTAGACACTCATTTTAATCATTAATGTTTGCACCATTTAAGATCCCTGAATAAAACGTAATGAAGCGGACGACTATACATTTAAATAACCGTTATTTGTTGTATTGGGGGGAAATCTAACAACTTAGATCGTGTTCACCTAAAGTTCTCTTCAAGACAACGAAAACCACGTTAGTCAATTAATGAATAAGAAAATATCTATAGCAGAGCTTTTTGATCAGGAGTGCAACAACTAAGACTAAATGTATTCTGGCTCAGACGTCTCTTCTTCGGATAGTGCCCTTGATTGTACGGCAAATGTCCCGTTCTCGTCGACGGGCACGCAGTTGCCCGCTGAACTGTATCCGTGCTTCTTACTCAGTCTCTCCTCCATTTTAATAGTGTCATACAGACCTGTGGCTCCTTCCTCCAGTAACATGTTTCTCTCGGAGTGAGAGGGTTTCATTAAACACACGTTGCGCAACAGAAGCAGAGCTGGAGCGTAAAGCACGTTGGCTAGACCCATGCCCAAATTAAGTTGCACGAACCCAAAGTCGTGTACAATTTTCCCCGCGACCACGGGTCCTAACGCGTAGGCAACGCAGTAGGAGATGTCTGCTATAGCGTACACACTCCCGTACACAGACACGTGACGGACGTCTACCAGGAAAGCAAGTGTGGGCAGTAAAGCTGTGTCCACCAGTGCAATGCCGAAACAAATGCCACACAAGGGAATTATCAGCTGCTCGAAGTTTTTACACGCAGGCACGAGACAGGAGCTGGCACCGATGATAACCATGCCAAGTGCCCCATAAAACCACTGCAAATGCGGATATTGCGCTGCCAACTTGACAGTCATGTAGACGCCTAAAATGTGAGGGAAAAAGGCCGGCAGCCAGGTGAGCCCGATCTCCCACTGAGACGAATTCATGCTCTCCTCCATCCAGTTGGCAATGGTGGGCTCCAGGAAAGCAAGTGGGATGTTGCATGTCGTCAACGCACCTGCCACGACTGCGATGTACGGATCGATCATTAGTTTGTAGATCGGGGTTCCAACCGGCATGTTCTCTCTAGTTCTACTGGAGAAGGGTTTGAGGACAGTCAAGCACAATATACCATCTGCCAGACAAATGCACGCGAGCACGATGAACGGCACCCGCTTCCCCGCGAACTCGTACAGCACACCGCCGAACGGAGGCGCCACCAGGCTTCCGAAGGAGATGAAGGCGATGGCGATGCCCAGCGCCCGACTCCTCTCTGCCTCCTCCGTGTACTTGTCTGCGATCATGGCTATTCCAGAGGTGTCTGCAAACGCCGAGCCGAGCCCTTGCAGACTGCGCGCCACGAACAGAGTCGCGTAGTTTTCGGCGAAGGCGAAAATGCACGTGGAGACAAACATGATGCTTAGTCCGATAAAAAGTGGAATGTCGTACCCGACTCGATCCATGAAAGTCCCAGTCAAGGGATTAACAATGAGCTGCAAAATGGCTTTGGATGCAAAAAGAACTCCGATTTGCAGATCGAAGTTTTGGTTTTGCGTAATGTTGATTGTAGAATTTCTTTTAACGTGCGCGTGCTCGGACTCGCTCTCCAAGCGCGCTAAATAATCGGGCACAATTGGCACTATGACCATGTACAGCATGTTGTCCAAGAGAAGGACCACGCATACAATTACTAAAATAATCCGCCGCTGCCGCTCGGGGTCTTGGATTGCGTTTCCTAATTGTTTAGTTCTTTCCCCCATCTCGGACAGTTTCACGGCGGCCGTTTGCGCCAAACCTCCTGCTTCTTCCGTTGGCATGGTCCACACTTTCTTTTTTTCAGTTCAAGTCGAAGACTTCACTTTTCTGCGAAACTGGAGAATTCTTCCAAAGGACGTCTGCGCGCATTAGATGTCCAGAACTCCGTTCGAGTAACGGTCAAGCCTCAGCGCGCGGACCAACTTTTCTTCCTCTACTTCGCAGCCCTTCGTTGCGCGTGCATCTCCTCTCGCGCGACAATGTAGTTTCATTGTATTCGGGTGAGGACGCCTAGTCAGAAACTCACCCGGGTCAAATTCTCCCTGATTGTTTTCTTCACGCTGTCATTGTGGTGAAGGCGCAAAAGACCTGTCAATTCACCTGTAGCGCAATGTCACCATTGCGTCTTTGCCGTCTTCTTATTGATGCCACCCAATGCAGATGCGCTTACATGTTGATTCCAGTGGAATCACTCCTCTTTTTTTTCTTGAGGATGTGACGCACTGTTTGCTTCCCCCTCAAGTGCTTCCCCGACCAGCTGGGTCTTTTATGCTCATTTAACACGTCAAGTCTCTCTCCCCACTCACTCCAGGTTGTGCTTTGCTTTCAAATACTTTCCAAATATTGAACGTGTTTGTGCAAGTGCTTAGGACCACAAACCTTTAGTCACAGAGCTCGACAGATGCGCTGACTGCGGGGATGATGCTGGCAGGACTATTTTTGGATGCGCTCGCAAAGTTTTTTGGGAAACGTGATTTCTTTCTTTCTTTATTTTATATTTGATCAGGTTTAAAACGTGTTATGTTAAATAGTTAATTAATATTTGTTTATAAGTTAAGTTGAAGAATTTCCCGGTTTTGGTTCAAATTCCTTTGAACAATAGTTTAAATTAAAATCAAAGTGTCATTGAGCAATGAGAAGAGTTTAAACAAAAAGGAACCATGCATGCTAATAATAATAACGAATGAAATCATTCATGAAAATAAAATTCACAATTTTTCCCCGACATTTGTGAAAAATTAATCTTGAGTTTCATCGATAATGCAAGTAGTAAATCTTTTCGTTTTTTATATTAACGAAAAAGTGATTGATTGGTACTAGAAGATTTTGTAGATGCACTCAAGGTGACACTGACAGCAATAAGCGCCGTCATTTCAAAGAATTATTTGTACTGTATTTTCATTAAGAGACGTGGATGATATTTCATTTAGTTGGTTCAATAGCGACACCTGCTGTCCAATAAACGTCGTTTTCTGTTCAGTCTTTGAAGTTTAAGAATTGGGTTTTGGGGCCATCCAGTGGACAATATTTAAAATCATTTGCTGCTTGAAGAAATTTATGGGATGACATGGCTTTACCACTCTAGACAAAAATACATTTAAAACATTTTAGATTGAAATTGAATGTATGTTTGTCCTAGAACAAAATTTATGATTACAAATAATTCATTTTCAATTCAACAGTCTGAATTAGACTACAAAAATCTAAGAAAGTCAGTTTGCCACTAGAAGAAAAAAAAAAATCAGTTTGTCAATATTCAGGCCAGGACCATAACGAAATTGTGCTTTGCTTTTAAGCCTTCCAGTGAAGTTACACACACACACACACACACACACACACACACACACACACACACAAACCCGGAGTATAATCTTTTGTATGGAGTTTCGAACCTGCAACCTCCTTAACACTAGTCCAATTCCTTGCCACTGGACTACAACTGCCCACTAGATGGCCTCTGTTCCGCATTCTTATAGCACAATTGTAAACCAGAGGTTTTGGAAAATAAACAAACAAGATAGGAAATGACCCAGCTCAGAACTGCTCAAACTAGGGCCTATCTGGCAACATTGACCTGTTGTGACCCCTGATTATTTATCTATCCATCAATCAATCAATCAATCAATCAATCAATCAATCAATCAATCAATCAATCAATCAATCTATCTATCTATCTATCTATCTATCTATCTATCTATCTATCTATCTATCTATCTATCTATCTATCTATCTATCTATCTATCTATCTATCGTTCTATCGTTCTATCTAAAACAAAATCAAAATAATTGCCATTCTTGTTCTTGGGAAAATTGTTTTGTTGTTATGGTTCTCTTTTCTTACTGTTAAGATAACATTTTTCATATAAAAAATTATGTTTTCTTCAACCACTCCGACGGTCACCAACCAAGTGACAGACTAACTAACAACGATATGTGAGCATGGGAAATTGAAATGTGCAGGAAAAAATGATTAATGTTTAATCCTTGTGGCTGAGTGCATGATAAACTGAAGGATTAAGCTAACCTTATTGAGGAAATACAATTTCATTAATGGAGACTGACTCGGGAGAAGCCAAGCTTGTCACTTGTAGAATTAACCAAAGCTAAGAAATCATTACACATCATCTGCTTTCTGCTTCATTTCAAGTAAAGAGAGATAATGCTGGATGGGCAGCTTGCAATTTATGTGTGTGTGTGTGTGTGTGTGTGTGTGTGTGTATAGACAGCACCGTGGCACAGTGGGTAGCGAGTCTTGAGGTGTGAGTTTGAGTCCCAGTAGAGGCTTTACATTGCAGAGGTTGCATGTTCTCCTTGTGTTTACATTGGCTTCCTCTTGGTATATTCGTATTTATATTCTCACCCAAACCTCACCAATGGAAAAGACAAGGTCACGGATACAGGAAGCTGAAACAGGGTAGTTTGGCGAACGCTTGGTACGTAGTGTGTGGGCATCGTGTTTGACATGTGGCTCCAGAACAGCTCCAGGAGGACCTGTGTCTCTAGGCTGGACTGAATGTGTCTCTGTCTCACTGGAGGAAGTTGGAAGTCTGGGCATCCCTGCTAAGATGCTGCCCCCCAGAGGATGAAGGATGAAGCAGAAGCAGATGGATGGATAGTTTTGTTTTACAACTGTAGTTTTCTAATTATCAATAGTCTGTTTTACTGAAAAATTTTTTTTTTCCTTTTAAAAACTATTGTTAAAATGACTTTTAGTGCTTTGACTGAGAACACAGAGCTCTCCAAAGAGCAATGACGCACAGCTCGGTAATCCAGATTACACTATGTCCATAATCCTTTAAAATACAATTTCTTTAAATAAATAAATAAATAAAACACGCAAATTGTTCTTTTTGGTTGCAATATTTCAATCGTTAATTGCCTGTGCAACTGCTTCACACACACATGTGAAATTTCCGAAAAGACAAAATTTGTGCCCAGCCAGCGCTCAATGAACCACAAATTTAATATAGTTTTAATTAAATAATGTGTAGCACAGTTAAAACACCAGCAGCATGAACTGACAGCTCTGCTGATTTGACAGACTGAGCCTCATTCATGCACATTTGCGTAATGATTACATAATCCCGGTTTCCCAGCTTCTTTAATCAACTAAGGAAATACATGACTTCTGGTCTCCAGGCTGACCTTTCACCCCATGGCTGAACCTCAGGACAGTTGATCATCATAATCTTAGAACTGATTACTGTTGACGGCATGGCTGCGACTAAATTGTGTAACTCTACATGTTATTTATGGGCAACATGAAGAATAAAACAAAGCAAGGTATAAACTTAAACTATATCTAGGAATATTATTATTAAATGTAAATATTAATGGAAAGTATCTTTCACATATCTTTCACTTTGCACATATATTTGTGTTAATATAATACCGGTATATATACACAGCTCATACAATGTGTATATATGTATATACATACATATGTGTGAGTGTTTGTATTTATATGTGTTTACAGTATATCTACAGATTTTACACTCAATTCTCAAAAAGAAGCCTGCGTTCAAAGTGGCCACCTTAAGTTGTGTCAACCAGCCCAAGTACAGTCATTTCTTATATTCTATAATTTGGCAGGTTGAACAAAGGCACATTGTGCGAAGTAGTGGGTGACTCTCGATAAGGCGATTCATTTTTAAGGCACTAAATAGAAAAAAAAGTACCATATTGTTAACAAAAACAAGTGTTATATCAGAACTCACATTAAAAAGGCAAATTGTCAGTTCATTTTGAACCTGATCCAAAAGGTTAGTCGTTATAAATCTGTGTACAATGTTCTCCAGTGGCACGTGCTCACTGGTGGTGTGGCCAGGATTAACTCTTCAGAGAATGAACATCAGCACAGCAGATTTTTTTATAATCCAGTTGTCTGAAGTCTGGCAGAGAGAATTCCACCGCAATGCAAGTAAATGTTGCCGGCAATGTTTATTTCACTGTTATGCCTCATGATTATACAGTAGAACATGTGAAGTGAACATCATTCACAGGTCAAGAATCCTTCACAGGTCAAAGTGCACTTAAAAAAGATGCTACAAGAGCCTTAGAGAGTGCTGAGTGAAACACTAAAGCAAAGTCGTCCTGTCAAACACTTTCATGGACTAAAACGGCAGCGAAATTCTTTGGCTACAAATCATTTCTGCAATGTCACAGTGTTTTTGTTCAGAATGGCACGACAAAAAATACAGTAAATCTTACATCACAACATCAACAACCTTGCGGTGAAATATGCACATATTTATACAAAGACACCATATAAAACTAATTTAGATTAAATTTGTCTTTTTTTAGGCCATTCAGTTTAAAGATTTTAGGTTGCCATTATTGCTACCATAAAACACACTGGCACATTGGATTAAGTATGCCAAGGCATTTAAGTGTTCATTTAATAATTTTAGATTTCCTGGTAAAAAGTCAAATCAGATTGAAATAGAAATGGAGAATATGCCAGAAAAATTAGATCAGTTGCAGTCTGTCTCGGGCACTATCTGTCCCTTCAGACTAAGCTTGTTCTTTTGGGAATGTTTTCATTAAAAGCTCAGTTGTTTCTGAGATTAAAAAAGTTCCTTGCCAAGTTCTAACTCATAAAACATGACGCAGACTTGAACTTTTATCAAGCCATTTTGTCTTCTGGGCAATACACTTTATCTTTTCAAACTGCATGACCTCAACAGTAGATGTAATTGTTTAAAATACAGCAATAAAATAATAAATAAATAGTGGGCGAAAACAGCTAATGACTAAAAATTGCTGCAGAATAATTTTGCAGCTTACCGGCGACCTCAAAAATAGGTTATGAGTTCTTTGCATCATTCCCGCGTATATAAAAGCAGCTTAACCCTTATTGAAGATGGACACAAATTCTCCCCTTGCTTGTGCTTTGCGATGATATGTTTTTGTACTGTAACATTTCCATTAAGGAGCAGCTTATGTGCTTTGTCAAAATGTTGGTCATGAAACTATTACTCTTCAAAATCTGCTATATTAAAAAAAAAAACAACTACCACAAAACAGACCTTCATGTCAACATTTCACGACTGTACAGCATAGATGACAAAAAGGCAAATGTCAGGCGTCATACCTGTTAGAAACAACCAGAGTATTTACTGTTAAAATCTGCCTTTCATTTTGACTTGTTCTCAGCAGTAGGAGATTCAATTTTCTGCCCAGTTAGCAACTGCCAGATTCCTCCTCTGTAGTTCTCATTTCCGAGAGCGTAGACAAAGACATTAAATGTCGGTGAAGTCTTAGCCAAGATGGGAGCAATCTGAAAAACATAACTGAATAATGTTATTTGAAAACATATTTGGAAAAACAAGTAATACAGTACGACATCTCCAAATGTTAGGCCACCAATCAGCTATAATAATAATAATAGCAATAATAAATAATAATAATAATAATAATAATAATAAGTAAAGAAATACATGATTATGCTGTATACATATAAATATGAATTAATTATGAACAATTAAAAAAATACATGAATTAATTTTAAAATATTCTTTTTTTTCAAGCTTGAAATTGTCCATCCATTTTCTAATACACATACACATTCTCTTGCTCACACTTATGGGCAATTTTTCAGACTCTAATAGACTCAATTTTTCTGACTCTAGTCCATGAACTGAAGTACAGTATTAGGAACGTGAATGAAAGAAATGAAAACCACGAGCAAATACAATTTTTTAATTGTAATTATAGGGAAAACATGCAAACACCACACAGAAAGACCCAGACCAGGCATCAAACTTGAGTCTGGAAACAGTATTTCTCATTTTATTGTATATAGTACGGACTAGTATGTACCAGCAGCAATAGTAGTTTATACTCTCACCATTCTTAGTTTAGGGGAAACGAGCGTTGCGTTCTCCACAGCGGCGTAGAAGGCCAGGATGCCATAGGGACCCCAGCAAAACAACATGGTCTTCAGAGGAGTGCTGCAGTTGAACTGTCCAGTACACAGAACATGCTGTGCTTTAGTCTTCACAGTAAATTTGTTTCTGTTAATCACATGCTGATTCTTGAACACCCATATACATTTTCAAAAGCTAAATATTAGAGAATTGTTTCATCTTTTGGTACTCTGCCACCAGAATGAACTTTTGTATATATTTGTTTATAAAGTACTTACAGTCAAAATTGCTCAAAGTAGCTCGGTACATACTTTAATCATAAGTAATCTCAGTGCATAAACACAAAAAAAAACTTTCCTCACACAGTGTAAAACAGAAATATTTTTTTTCAGTTGATTGTACTCTTACGCAAGCATACGTATGCCAAACTCACTAGTTTAATGATTGACTGCTGAGCAAACAACTGAATAAAGTCATTCTGTGTTCAGACTGTGTGATCCTTTTTACTGTTCATTTACTGATTATTTTGACTGTTATATAATAATTCTGTCCTGGAGAAGAGTTCACTTGCTAATGCAGAGGGGTCTTTGTGCTTCCAGGCAAAAATGCTCCCATGCCCTGATCAGTCACCATGAATAATGGCCTTATACAAGAAGAGGAAAAATGTATACTCTGTTCTAGCCGTACACTGTTGGGACCACCATGTCAATTTTTATATATCGTTGCTGTGACTCAATCAGTGACAGTTTTGGTTCCAAACCCCATGAAAAGCACGTGGTTCAGATATAAATGTGAGGCAACACAATAGTTTCGGATAAAAAATTTCTAAAAAAGGCATAACTTACCCTAGACTGACCAGTCTTCTTGAATTTTTTGGAAATGGATTGATAGGAAGACATCACAACAAAAACCTGAATGCCCATGTTGAAGATAGACATTGGGACCAGGTAGGACACATAGTTTCTACAATACAGTGGGGGAAAAACACTGATGTAACTGTTTACAGATACTTTGCACAGTTCATCCAATATTACTACATTATAAACAAGCTGCCAGGTTACCTGTCACCCTTACTGTAGTCCAAGGTACAGCAGGTCCTCAAAGGTTCATAGTCGTACTCGCCCCAGCCCAGCAGTGGCATCGCAGCCCAGAAGGCAGTGAAGAGCCAGATGCTAATAGTCAGCATGATGACACGGCTCCACTGAGACTTTGTTCCTAAGGTTTATTCATGAATAATATAATAGCAGAAAGTAAACACTTTAACAGGTCTGATCTGCTAAAGAAGGTAGTTTTTTTTAGTAGTAAAAAATATTAAGGGAATTTATTGTACTTGGGTAACTATTGCTTAAAAAACATTCTCGTTATCTTCAAGGAATGGACTTTGGTAACTATAGCAGGACCTTTGCTATGCTTCTTATAGTTTTTCTGTCTCTATTCGTCTTTTTCCGTTCCAACTTTCCTTTTCTTTATCGCCGTTTCTCCTTGTTAGTTAATTTTTTTGTTTCGTTCTTATTTCCCAATCTTTTTTCCCCTCTCCCAGCTCTGATTTTAATTTAATTTTCATTTTTAATGTTTGTTTCTTTCCCTCTCACCTTTTCTTCTTTTCCATTTGTTTCAATGTTATGGCATATTTTTTTTCCCCTCTCACTTGACTCTGATTCAGTATTTGCTTGTTTGCTAATGGTAAAATGATCACAACCTCCTTCTTTCTCAGGCCAATTGTAATTGGGTATTTAATGGTAATCTTGATGTGTCTGCACTGCTTCTAATTTAATTTAGATTTTGTGTGAAATGCCTTTAAGCTTCTTTATTTCCCTCTCTCCTTTCCTGTCTTTCACGTTTCTTTCATTGCCGACACAGACAGTCTGTGTATTGACACTGCTCTATAGTCCAACTTAGTTCATAATAGTTTATATATTGTTAAAACTATTTTAGCACAGGGTTAATGCTCCTTCTTAAGGTCAGAAGTTAAGAGGTTTGTGAGTTAGCCACACTCACACATAAAACATCCCAAAAACCAGAGGTAAAAATTATCGACACGCACCATACAACGCAAGAAGACATGCGTGACTCATGACATCTTTATAACATGTCATGAATGTTTATTTTATATAGGAATATAGGTACAATTTATATACATTATTAAGGAATGATTACGTTTTTTTTTTGGGCAAATGCTTTGCATACTTGCGAAAGGTTACGAAAACAAGAGGCTACTGTAGTTTATCAGGTTTGTCTTCCCTGCTACAGAATTAGCTTGTTTCACCAAGAAAAAAAATAATGTAATGAAACGATTAAGGCTATTTCTGCTAAAAAAAAACAAACAAAATAGAACCATTCTTGATATCTTCAAAGTCTGAGCTTTAAGAAGGTCTGAACAATGGACTTTGCTATGTTTTCTGGTTAGGATCAAGTGGATCAAAGGTTTGTCAAATATCTTAATCTGATTACATGGTAGAATTTAAATTGATGCATAGTCTTGTTTCTTACTTGTGCAATACTGGTGGTATCTGTCCCAAGCAATAGCTGCAATGAAGTGGATGCTGGCGAGAGCGGTCATAAAGCCCTGGAAGCCGTGGGTTTGGCATCCTTCCGAACCATAAGGCCAATATCTGGATATGAAACAAACCATTAATACCTCGCATGTGGTATTTTTCAGTCTTTTTCTCACTTGACACCGAATTAGTATTTGTTTGTTTGATAATAATAAAAATGATCACAACCTCCTTCTTCTCAAGCAAATTATAATTATATTTGTAATGGTAATCCTGTTGTGTCATCTGCATTTTTTGATCACATGTGAAATGTCTTTCTTTTAATTTTTTCTTGTTTCTGCCCATCTGTCTTTCTTTCTTATTGCTCACCACTTTCACTTTCTTTTTCTTTATTTATTCTCTCTTGGGTTTTTTTCTCAACAGATTGTTATCATTCACATTCTATGTTTCTTAAGCAGTACTTTCTTTTCCTCTCCCCTTTTGTTTCTCTCATTCATTCATTCATTTCTTTTATTCTTCCCTCTATCTCCCTTCCTCTCCCTTTCTTTCTTTTCCAAATCTCTCCTTTTCTTTTTGATTGCTGTCACCCTTTTTTAGTTCCCATCTGAATGTTTCTCTCCCTTTTCTTTTTATCCCTCTCTCTTTCTTTCTTGCTTTATTTCTTTATGTATCTTCTTTTTCTCTTCACCCCTTCTACTCCCAAGCCCTTATTTTCTTCCGTCTAAACAACACAAACGCTCACCTCAGAAAGCTCGAGAAAGCAGCAATAGTGGCGTTCATTGAAATGCCCATATCTGCCATGGCCAGGCTGAACACTAGGAAATTACCCGGAGTCCGTATTTCTCTAATTTTGAAGAAAGCAACAACGGTGACGGCATTCAGGAAAAACCCGAGGAGACCTTGGAGATTACACAGAAAACAAAAGTACACGTAAGACCCTCGAGCACACGTCGTAGATTTGCGGGTTTAAATGATGATCATCATCGATATAGGTTTTGCCCCAACGATGCACAGCGATTTATTTATCCTGGTGGTAAACCGGGACAGAAGATACACGTCCAGAAGATAACCCATTTTAACCCGACCACGAACGAGTCTTACCCTCCACGAGCAGACAAGATCCCAGGGAGAACACATCGAAGTCAGAGAATCCCTCCGGTAATGGAAAAGACGTCACCATTTTGAATTAAATTCTGACTTCAAATTCCGCCGAACGGGTCCGCCGCTCGCTTCTTCAGTGCCTCGGTGTGTAAAGAAGCCTTCTTTTAAAGGAGCATTTCGCAATTATGTAAAGCTCTCTCCCTCTGCCTCAATCCGCACAGGAATGTCTTAATGAACGCAACAATTCCTAACCATTGCCCCCTAATACGTGTTTTCACGAGGCGACAGTAAAGCGCTCATTCAGTTACACAACAAGCCTTTGTGTGTCCTGCACTGGAGAGCCGTGATAATAAGCCCGGGGTGAGAGAGAAGAGAACCAGTCCAGTCTGTCCATCTGCTGCGGCGAGGCGAACCGAACAACTACTGCACACCTGTTTCTGCATCTGGAAAGAAGCCGCCGCCTGTTAACTCACGCCACACACACTTACATGATGAATTAAAACCAAGATTACACCATTTCTTGTTTTAGAAAATAATAAGACTCGAGCCATATTTATTTACGTATGTATTGTATGTAAATGTATAATGTATAATCCAATTTAATTTTATTTATGTAATGTAAATACAGTATAATCCAAGTGTTGTTATTTAATGTTCATTTATGGTTATATTCATATATTAGTATATGCATTTAAACACACCACTTGAACAGAGCCATTTGGCTTTCTCTTGACCAAGTTATAATGTTTTGAAATGTTAAAAATGGGGAAACCAAATGAAACGTGTGTGTGTGTGTGTGTGTGTGTTGTGTGTGGTGTGTGTGTGGTGCGTGCGTGCGTGCGTGCGTGCGTGTGTGCGTGTGTGTGTGCGTGATAGAGAGAAAGCATCAAAATGTAAAAAAATAATAAAACATATAGCACATAGAGATTAATGAATTCATGGATGGATAGTTGGAGGGATAGATAGATAGATAGATAGATAGATAGATAGATAGATAGATAGATAGATAGATAGATAGATAGATAGATAGATAGATAGATAGATAGATAGATAGATAGATAGAAGATAGATAGATAGATAGATAGATAGATAGATAGATAGATAGATAGATAGATAGATAGATAGATAGATAGATAGATATCGGTCAGTCATTCAGCACAGCTGCAGTTTGTTGATACAGTCGGTTACAGTCTATTTTGTGTGTGTGTGTGTGTGTGTGTGTGCCAAGGTTCAAACCTAACAATGATCAAAGGATAAAAATAGGTCTCAGACATGAATAGAAATGGGCCGATAAACATTGTGAGAAGGAGACACAGCAGTAGTTCTATTAACCAAATAAGATTGGAAATTGAAAATACTTTAGCTCTTATGCGAGAAGCATGAGCATAATAACATGCTATGTCATTTCATAAGCATGATAGGCCATGATGTCTAACAATATTTAACTATATATAAATAGCTCTTTAAAAGAATATGCATTGTGCTGGCCAAAGCCTAACAGGATTACAAGATTGAAAATATTTAATAAATCCTATTGGATATGGTGAAGAACAATAGTTCTGTAGAAAGTTGCATGTCATTAGTGTGATGAGCATCTTTCACTCTGATGACATTCTGGATAATGCCTTTGCTTTTTTTCAACAACAACAACAACAACAACAACAACAACAACAACAACAACAACAACAACAACAACAACAACAACAACAAATCAGTATGTGAGGAAATATTGCTCGATTACAAGTTTAGGGTCACTTTACTTCTTAGTGAAAATCTTGTGGAAAGACACACGCACATATACTGTATAAATATTTAATGTGAATATCACAATTTAAAACTCAAGAATTAAAACCTCTTA
This sequence comes from Paedocypris micromegethes, assembly GCA_028031935.1. NCBI lineage: Eukaryota > Metazoa > Chordata > Actinopteri > Cypriniformes > Paedocypris > Paedocypris micromegethes. The sequence goes on from CM051500.1 coordinate 18,318,208, forward strand.
GATCTCGTTGTTAATCCAGCCATATATAACTCATCTCCAGTTTGATTATATTTTACAGAATAAATATTGTAGGTATTAAAAGATGAGGGAAGGATTACATACAAGTAAATGTGGGTGGGCTCTACACGTTGTGACCAATTCCGAAGTGTTTCCGCTTATAATTAACTGCGATTTCTCTGCACAGCCTGTCAGATTGCAAGATACATGCGCATCTAAATGAAAATAACGCGAGTCCCTCCGTTAATCCCCCTCTATCCTTTTTATCTGCTGGACTCGAAGCAGGCAAATCAGTATGGTACATCAGAGCTGGACGACGATGACATGCTGCTTATTTTTCCAGAATTTCAAGTGGACGGTTCTACCTTAAAACTACACTCAGGAGTGTGATGTTGACACGAAGCGAAATGTCTGTCGCGGTTTTTTTAGGGTTTCTTCTGGCATCTGGTGGACTTCCACTCGTGCGGAGCACCTGTCCGTCTCAGTGCAGCTGCTTTTACCACAACTTGAGTGACGGATCAAGAGCCAGGTGTGTAGATGTTTCTTCGTTTAGTTCCAAAGACGTCCATCACGTTTTAATGCGTGACTAACGCAATCAGCTGAACTTGTTGGGCATTGGTGATTAAATTACACAGGAAACAGCTAAGATATTGGCAGTTTGGCACGATATTTTTTCCCAATAACGACTTTCTGAGAAGTTTTATAAAAATTGGGAGGAAATGTGCACGCGATTTTAAGTGCAGTTTTTTTTCGTGTTATAGCTTTACTCGCCAGTTTAATAAATCGATGTTGCCAGATCGCGTCAAATCCTTACGCTTCAACTGATCAAATTGTGCGTTTGGCTTTGCAGGAGCGTGATTTGCAACGACCCGGAGATTTCGCTGGTGCCCGCTACATTTCCAGAAGACACCTCCAAACTTCGCATCGAAAAGACCGCCATCAAGAGAATCCCAAGCGAGGCTTTTAACTATCTCTCCAATCTAGAATTCCTGTGGATGTCGTTTAATGTTTTATCTTCTCTCAACTCGGACAGCTTCCGTGGTTTGTATAGTTTGGAAGAACTAAGACTTGATGGAAATTCGCTGACTTCCTTTCCGTGGGAATCTCTCGTGGACATGCCCAGTTTAAGGCTACTGGATCTGCACAACAATCAGCTATCATCCGTTCCTCCTGAGGCAGCTCTTTACATGAGAAATCTAACCTACCTAGACCTATCCAGCAATACTCTTCAGACGGTGCCATCAGAGGTTCTCGGCACTTGGTTAGCTGCGAAACCCTCTGTTGGAGCAGAAAGTTCAAAGATGATTCTTGGTAAGTTTTTATCTTTTTTGTAGGTCAAAATGAATAAAAGGAATACTGTAAAAACAATTGTGCACATTTCTATATATGAATCCCAATTTTCTCCACCAATGGCGGTACATGTAGTCAAAATGTATTATTATTACACCTACAATTTCCTAAATATAAATATTTTCTTGTTTTTGTCTCAGGACTTCATGACAACCCTTGGTTGTGCGATTGTCGACTATATGACCTGGTCCAATTCCAAAAGTCTCCAAGTTTGTCAGTGGCTTTCATTGACACTCGGCTCAGATGTGCTGATCCAGAGAGTCTCTCTGGAGTTCTGTTTAGTGACGCAGAGCTCAGACGCTGTCAAGGGCCTCGGGTTCACACAGCAGTGGCTCGGGTGAGGAGTGCAGTAGGAAACAACGTCTTGCTGCGATGTGGAACCATTGGAGTTCCTGTCCCCGAGCTCGCCTGGAGAAGAGCCGACGGAAAGCCACTGAATGGGACAGGTGAGTCAGTAAAATGCTGAGTGGTTAAGCAGTATTAACTGTAGTGCTAAACCACCATGATTACACAGAGAGCTGGCACTCATGCAACCAAGTGATTACACAATTTTAATTATGATGCATTTAGCTGAGTTTGCAAATATACTCAAGTGTCATATTCTTTCTTTCATGCAGTTCAACTGGAGAATTCAAAGGAAGGAATCATCTGGTCTATTTTAAGTGTGCCTGCGGTGTCCCATCGTGATACAGGAAAATACATCTGCAAAGCCACCAATTACGCAGGAAATGCAGAAGCCATCATTTCATTGATTATAAGTGATGCGCCCAAATCGGAAAACCCAACTTCAGAAGTTAAAGTAAAAGGCAAAGGCAAAAGGCCTAATGTCAAAGCAGCATATCAAGAAAAACACGTCATCACGTATGTTTCCCCAACACCGACTGCTATATTATCACTCGGGGCCATTGCAAGTTACACCGGCCCGTATCCCGGTATGGAGAACGACAATGCCGCCAACAGTCGAACAAATACGCAAACAGCCAGTCCGGATGGCTTTCTGGAAACCAATTTGAGCAACCTTGCTGCAAACACCTCGTCTCTCCAGCAAGACCCGGACAGGGTTGTCCGCTCGGTGAAAGTAATCGGAGATACAGATTACACTGTGTGTCTGAACTGGAGAGCCCCGACAGCCAAAAACACCACTGCGTTCAGCGTCCTTTATGCCGTGTTTGGCGAGAGAGATATGCGGAGGATTAATGTCAGCCCAGGCAACAACCGGATAGTCATTGAAGGACTTGTTCCAAAAACAAAATACATCGCCTGTGTGTGCGTCAAAGGACTCATCCCCAAAAAGGAGCAGTGTGTAATCTTCTCAACAGATGCTGCCGCTAGTGCTAATGGAACCCAAAAGCTCATCAATGTAGTGGTCATCACAGTGGCCTGTGTGATAGCCGTGCCTCTGACTGTGATCGTGTGCTGCGGGGCGCTTAAGAGGAAAATTAAGAAGTTTCTGGGAAAAAAGCCGAAAGACATTCAGGACTCGTATGTTACCTTTGAAACTCTGTCCCCCAACACCAAAGCCAAAGGCTTAGAAGGGGAATATCTTTCTAGGCTGAATACAGAGGAGTCCAACAGATTGCTATCAGCCAGATCCAGCCTTGATTCTGAATCCACTGCTAAAATTGAGGGACAACCGAATGAATATTTCTGCTGACAATATCCCTCAGCCACATTTCCACCACACGGCCAGGGTATCCAGCCGCAGTACCTGAGTGCACATAATCTGTACCAGCAGTACATGACGGGTCATTCATGAATCAACTAATAGCATCTGGGATACTCTGCATAAGTAACAAAGCGAGCACTGAATCAAGATCTGTGTTTTGGCCTAGTAAAGTTGCTCGCTGTTGCGTTGCTTTGCTTTGGACGTTTTGAACGTCTACTGTGCCTGTGGTGGAGTTGTGGCTGAGCGATCAAACATTTTTTAGCATTAAAGGGAAAAGTTTTTGTACAGAATTGTATATTTATGTATATAACCATATAAATATTTGAGGACTAATGCAAGATATGATTATTTGCCAGTTTAACTGAAAGTAGTTTTTTCAAGCTCGCTTTTAATTGAACATTTAATATAATAATAATAATATAATAATAATAATGAGTATTTGTAAGGCGCTTTTCACAGTTTTAACTGTCTCAAAGCGCACATGTAAATATGTGCGGCATTTACGTTTTATTGGTTCGGAACGTGAATGACATTATTTCTGCTTACCTTGTGAAACTTGTGTCATCTCAGCCAACAGATTTTGAATTTTGTTCTAATAAATTTCTTACATACAAACCTTTGTGGGTTTTTACCTCGAACTTTGAAGCATTTCACCCTATGGTTGGCTGTACAGTTCATTAGCAATCAGGCTCTCATGGAGTACGTCAAGGATTAAGGATAATAGGCTTTACCTCCAGTCATGTCGAGTACAGACAGGGGACGGATGTGACCGTTACAGAAGACTATGGACCTTTCTGCTTTATTTCGCTTGATTGTTTTTGTTCTTTTCTGTAGTCATGTCACCTCAGAGTGTTTTCCGGGATGTTCCTGTGTGTCTGAACATTATGGCAGGTTAGTCACAGCTACACTATATTAGAATAGAAATACGATGGCTGTACTGAAGACGTACTGTAAGCAGTGGGTTTTATCAACAGTGAGACTCCAAAATGATGTCTCCCTGTACAGTTACACAAGCTTTTAAAATCATAATTTGTATGTAAAAACATTTATAGTGGAGTTTTGTCTGACTGCAATTTATAATTATATATTACAATATTTTTTTTAATAGAAGACACTGTACAAAAATAAATATTCAAGCTTTCATGCGTTGTCTAGGTCACTCACATGTATGGAAATAGCACTTTCTGGAATTCCTGAGGATGTACCTGAAAATTTGACAAAAATCCGAATAGAGAAGTCTCAGCTGACTGAACTGCCAAAGGCTGCCTTTTCCCACAGCAAACTGTTAAAGCATCTCTGGCTAAATTTTAATGAAATTGCAATTATAAATATCAAAAGTTTGGAAGGATTGGCCGACTTGACGGAGCTGAGACTGCAAGGAAACAAGCTGCGGTCAGTCCCATGGACAGCGTTTGAGGAAACGCCAAACCTGAAGATCCTGGATTTGAAGAACAACCGCATTGATGCTCTTCCTGAATACGCTTTGAAGTATTTACCAGGACTGACCTATTTAGACTTATCCTCAAACCAACTTTCAGTCATTTCTAAAGACGTTTTCCTCAACTGGCCGTTCTACCACACAGAGAATGGTGAAAAAAACACAGCAGCAAATGTTGTTCTCGCCCTCCATGACAACCCGTGGCTGTGTGACTGTCGTCTGGGAGGCTTTGTTGAATTCATTAAATCACTAGCTCCTCCGTTTATCCTAATGAACTCATATCTGAAATGTTCAGGCCCAGATTTCAGATCAGGAAAGTTTTTCCATGAGGTTGACTTGAAGGCCTGTGTGAAGCCAGTGGTCAGTGCTCCAGCTACCAACATCACCATGCCATTGGGTGGGAATATAAATCTGACATGCTTTGCCACGGCCAGACCTGAACCTGTCATTCGCTGGATATATGGTCTTAAAATACTAAGAGGATTTCGTGGTAAGGCGTATTCCTGTACAAAACATGTATAACTTGTAGACTTTGTTTGTTTTTTAATAAGTTGAAAAAAATTGACCTGATTGATGGCTATTCGTATTTTGTTATGAATTATTTGAATCAATATTAAAAAACATATTTTTCAACATATTCAATCAACTAACATGATTTTTTGATATTATTTTAATTTAAATATTTAAATATTTCAATATTATTGAACTGATTTTTTACAACAATAATAATAATACAGTTAATAATAAAATTAAGAGAAAAACAGTTTCTCTACTTAGACAATTTTTTTACATTTTAAGTTTACACGTTTACACTTTTTATACATTTTCATTTGAATGATTCCTGATTATGTTTCTAGAGATTCAAACCCGTGTGGATGAAGATACGATCAGATCTCAGCTGGTTCTTCCATCTCTTCATTCAGCCGACCGAGGGATCTACACCTGCACTGCCAAGAACTTCATTGGAAACTCCACAATCAACATTCTCCTGAATGTGACGTTACCTGAAGGTTCACCGTCACATTCCTCCGGCCTTGCCTCTTCTGAGGAGAACGTCTTCATCGACATGCGGATTGCCAAGCAGACAGTCTACGGGATCACGATTGAATGGCGAGCTGTGACGGAGAATCCGGCTGAAACCTGGTTCACAATTCATTTTGGACTCTTTGACACACAGAAGAAAGAATTGACATACATCGGTCCTGGAATCAACACATACTCGGTCACGGACCTACTACCAGCCACTAAATATGAAATTTGTGTCACTTTAAAAAACCAAGCTCCTCGGAAAGGCCAGTGCATCGTGTTTGTCACAGGAAGTGATTTTAACGAGATGGAACAGCGCGAGAAGCTCATTCATATTGTGGTGATTGTGTTCGCCATGGTGCTCGCCGTCCCGGCAGGAATGTACGCCTGTACTACTGATGCTAAGTTTAACTGCATTGAGAGATGCACAGAGATGTGGAGGAACAGGAGCCACTCGGATCAGTCTCACGGTCCTGATGAAAGGCAAGGCACGTTCGACAGTCTTCAAGCTGCCAGTGATGAAGGCCTGTGCAAAGAGTCTAGCAAGGAACATAAGGCAAGGCGAAGGTCCGCAGATAAAATATTGAAGCCAAAAAACGAGCGCAGACCGACCGCTGAGCTTTACTGACGTCACGCGCTGACAAACCCATAAAAAGACTCAGCCAGGCCTCCTTTTTAATTACCCTGTGACATTAATCCACTTTTATTTGATCAGCAGGAGATCTTAGTGTTGTCTCAAGATGGTTCTATAATCCGCGGAGCCGCTGCTGCTGCTGCAGATTTCATATGTGAACTAGAAAAAGTCAAAGATGCTTTAAAAAAAGATTCTTGCTCAATTAAATTCTTCAATAAGAATTCTTGTCAGGACTGTAATTTTGAAAATGTCAGTTTTAAATGCATTCATTAAGATGAGGAGAACAAACGAGAACATTATCAAATTTTAAATACTGTACATTTCGCATAGCAGTTCATTTTCTACTGGAGGTAAACGTGAGTGATTTCATATATGAAAGCATTTGAGAGATTGTTAAAATCCACAGGATATATACTGTTTTGTATAACAGATTTATCTTAATGGATGGAACAGGAGGTATTACAGATGATTAGGATTATTGGTGTCTGTTCTTTTTCATGTGAATCAAAGCAAGCAGACGCAAATGCAAATTCCATGAAGATGAAATGTCAAACATGACAAGGTTTTAAATCCACAATCGGACGGACAATTGACCTGCATTTACATCTACCTTACTCTTTGAAAGCTGCACTTTTTTTGAACTCACAGTTTGCATGTAATGTATGTTTGTGTGTGTGTGTGTGTGTGTGTGTGTGTGTGTGTTTGTGTATACTGTAAGTGTATATATGTGTATGCATGTATGTGTGTAAATATGTGTGTATGTATCTTTTTATGCATGTAGGTATGTAAGAATGTATATACAACCCTATGTTTATGTATGTGTACTTTTCATGCATGTATGTTCTGCACATATGAATAAAATAGCCAACTAAATGTTTCTAAACCAAGACAATTATTTTGATGCTTTGTTGATCATAATCATAGGAGCCAAGTAAATACATGATTTATGTACATAAAGCAAAACAAAAAGTACAATAAAATACAATAAGATGTCAATACTCAATGTAAAAACCATATGAGAAAAGGCTATATAGTCATTCACTGATTTCTAAAATGACTATACATTTTTAATCTTTCCATAAAATGCTATTTTATGTAAACGTTCACATTTTCCATGTTAGGCCAATATGCTAATGGTAACAGGCTATAGCCATTTAGTATGTTTTTATGTCCATTCGTTTTGAGTATTTTTTTTTTTTTTTTGAGAAAGTAACTGTTTGAAATAATACAATCAAACAAAAATGTATTTCTCAAAAAGAATAAAAAGCTAAAGCTGTCTGGTTGTTCTAGTGTTAAACGCTTCTGACGAAGATGAAGCTCAATCAAATCCCTATTTAAATTTGCATGTTCCGATTTTGTCCAGGGCTCTGCGATTTTTGGCCAAGGCTCCCCAAAGGGAAATAGCAAAAAGCCAAAATTAAATGTACACATATTAATTTGAATTTTGTATTTTTTGTCCTCTTTTATCCCGAACATCAGTGCACTTTGCAAGTTTATAATCCTCTCTGAAAAATCCTGTAATCCTACTTGCATCCTACAGTGTATAATTCCGTGCCATTTGAGCTTTTACTCCCAGCACTGCTTTTACTATCTCATGCAGTTTCGTCTCACTTTCAGAGGTGTATATAGTGTCTGAAAGTGTGCTTTCTTTCTTTTATTTTAAATCCTTCAGTTTGGTGGTAGCTCTATAGGAAGAACATGAAAAGCCACAGAGAATAAATGTGACATCATAATCCCAAAACATATCAAGAACGGCATTACCGACAAACTACAACTTTTGAAAAATTGCAAAGTTGTTTATAAAAGAGAAAGTCTAAGAATACATTCCAAAGAATAAAAAAATATAAATGTTCAATATATTTAAATAACCTGTAAATAAATTATTTATACCAGAAGTTGTGTGGAAATTAATAAGGAATTATATTAATATAGGAAGAAAATGTACTCTGTAGGTCATCGACTGGACAATTGACCCACATAATGAAGTACAGATAAATAAACACTGATGTAGATACTTTTCTCAATCCAGTATTAAAGTGACAGGGAGCACAAAGCCATAAGCTGATATTCAAAGCAATTTAAAAACCTATTGCAGAAAAAGAAAAACAAGTGCTGTAAAATCAATCACTGAGACGTGTTTCTTTAAAATATATATTTTATTACAAAATATTCAATACAAAGAAACATTTCCAAAAGTAATTTGTACCATTATAACACTGACCATCTGAAAGACAACCAGACAGAATAGTAAGCGCTCTTAATTTAGTTGTTACACCTGAAAGTGACTTTTTGACATATGCTTGTCATATCACCACACTTTTGTTAATAATTTGGCATAGAATTATTTTTTTTTATATTTTACCCTACTGTGTCCTGTAAAACTGTCCCTTTTAAAAACAGTGCTTATAAAAACCCACATTTTATAAAAGAAAAACATACAAAACGCAATGTATGTATAGAACCATTCTGTACGAAAAGCATCCAGAGATATTAGAGCAGAAAAAACAGTGAGCTGATGATCTTCCATTCAGCCGAGTGCTGCACACAGCATCATGGCAAATGGATTAATACAGTAGACAACATTTTTCAACTCATAAGTCCAACCTGCAGTTGCAACTGTCCTAGAAATGACAAAGCAGTTGTCAGAGTTGTCAGAAAAGGCCTAGTTGTCCTCAAACCAACTGAAACATTCATGCTCAGAACGAAAACCAAGCATCTCCTCGTGTTACCAGAACATTCCACACAATATTAGTTGTTGAGTCAGTATCGGCTCGCCATCTTTTTTTGTTCCAATTTGAGTTTGAGCTCAGAAACTAGAGCTGTGTTGACCGGATTGTCTTTAACCCGATGAGGCCTTTTCTTTGTCTTGGAGGCCACTGATGCAGAAACCGAAGGTATTGTCCTGTCCCTGTCACAGTGCCTGTAATGGCTTGGCAAAGGTGGGGGCACAAAGGGAGCGTTGGGCGGTGATGGAGGGGTTCGGTGAGTTTTGATGTTATTGTTAAAGTTGAGATTATCTCCGGTAGTGGTCTGCGATCCCACCTCTCTAAAGTTTTCATCATCGCTTTCCTCCCTAAATGTCTGCTGGAATTCTTCTGGATTCTGAGGTTTACGTTTCCTCCTTATAATGCGGCGAGAAGGCAGCACTTTGTTGGCTTTGTTGGTTCTCAAGTAAATAACGGTTGAAATCACAACGGTCACAAAAACGATAACTATAATGACACCCGTGATTAAGCCTAGCATGTGCATGGGATTTTCTCGACTATTCATTAAAAAGGAAGTCAAAGGTCCCTTGAGTTGAGTCTGTAAAAGAGCACACAGAGAAATCAAGCTGATAGGACTCAATGCTTGTATAAGCTTCGGCCAGATTCTACACTACAAGCGAGGCAGATAAACAACTGGATAGATAGAGAGGCCAGTAGCAAGCGATTGCTGAGAAGAAATTATACAGAACAACACTATGTTCCACACGTGATTCACGTGGAACCAAATGGGCCGATCGATACGTCTATACGGTTTGACTGCCTGGCATCTTGGCAGCTGAGAACAGATGGTTATAGAATATAATGGCAAAGCTGAGGTTATGTTTGGCAGTGGAGTAAGACAAGATCAGAAGGGTTGAATGGGAAACCCAGAATAAGACCATGCTGCCTCAATTATCATGTCAACTATGATATTGCGCAGAGCAAGTGAAGCAAATTATTTACTATTTGGAATAAACAATCAAATTTGGATTGTTGTATGCAAAACATTTTGAATTTTGTATGTGCTCATGTACTCTTTTACAGACACCTTTGACCAACAGGAAACCAACTAAAAATATGGGTGGAAAAAATGGTTTTGCATTTAAGTTTGTGCGAATGGGGAAACGAATAAGGTGGACACACACACAAACACACGCGCGCGCACACACCCACACACACACACACACACACACACACACACACACACGTCTGGAGACAGTGTCATGGTCAGGGTCTCCTAATAATCTTTCTGATCTTGCCCCTCGGATGAACCCGGGACTTTTTCACTGCTTTGCAGTAAAAAACGGTGGATATGAAAACAGTCAGAAAGATGGTGAGTACTACAGTGCTCAAACAAATGCTGAACACAGTCCAGGGCCGAGTTCTTAGACTCAAGAAGTATGAAATCATTCTGGATTTGATCTGTAAAGCACATAATTGCACAGACTCATATTTATGATATTGACTTTCCATTTATAAATAAAATAATATAGATGATGCATTTAAAAACCTTATTTTTGGACGATTAGGCACACCAAATTATATGTCAACCATACATTGACATATATAATCCATTTCCTCATTTTCGACATATATTGACACATTTTTTCAAAGAGTTTTTAGGATTTTAAGTGCGCCTCATAGCCCAAAATTTACAGTATATGATTTTTGATCATTTTACTTAGTGGCAAAAATAACTAGTTGTGGGAGTGGGAACTATCTATATTTCTTCTATATTTCTTCTTCTATTCTATGTTTCTTTCGGTGATTGTAAGTAGCTTTGACAACTTACCGCTTCTGTGATGTCAATCTTCACCACAGTGGTGGTGCTAAAGGATGGAGAACCTCTGTCTTTGGCTTGGACAACCACAGACCAGGTACAGTCTTTCTGGTTGGTAATGTTCTGCACTATGTCCATGGACTTGATATATGGCTTCAGCTTTATTTCTCCCGTATCTGAATCGATGTCAAAAACATTATCTGGATCTGCTTTCATAATGGAGTATTCAATGAGATTGTTGGGCTCCTCTGCATCTTCATCAGTAGCCTATCAATGATCAATAAATGGTCAAGTACATCATAACTTTGATAAACATGTATTTCAGGAGCTTGTGATCATCTGCTAACCTCTATTTTTACTGGTGCACCAAGCACCATCGTCTTCTCAAGGGATTTTTCATCAAAAGCTGGCGGATGGTCGTTGAGATCCATGATGGTGACAAAAATTTCAGCCAGACTGTATTTTCCTTCAGCATCTTCAGCTTTCACATAAAAGTTGTACTTGGATTTGACCTCAGCGTCCAGACTGGCCCAGGGCTGAGTGTATATGATTCCAGAATCAGGTTGAATGAGAAACCTGTATCACAACAGTAGAAGACAGGAAATGAGTTCCACGGTGAGCAGCAGGATTACATGGAGCTTGTGGTACAAGGAGATGTCAACATGATTTAAGGCTTTGATATTACAGTGCCAGGGAGTCACAGGCTGTCCGTGATAGAGCTTTTCATGTACACTTCATGTTTTGGTATAAACATCATGTTCGCATTTTTCACTGTAGATGGAACGAGTCCACTGGTTTTGTAAGAGTGGTATTTTCGCTTTTTCCAGATAATCACTTTTGTTGTCTAGATGCATACAGGACACGCTACACCTTTAAGAGGAACTGTTACGTGAGCATCTATTTCCTTCCCCAATCCTTTTAAAGGATTAATGGAAACGCAGGTAGTGTTTGTTGTGAACAATACAGAGTGCTCCGGAGAATCATCTTTACATCTCTTACTTTTTTAAATAAAATATTTTCAGAGGGCAATAATGAAAATTTAACTGGCTATGAAAATTGGGTTCAAAATTATTGTAATGATTAAAATTCACTAAAACACTACTAAAACACAAATACTTTTTTGTTTTATTATTGCTTCAAGCGCCATATACGTATAAAATATTTGTACGTACATATTTTCATTTACAATTACAGTATTTTTCACAGTACCAATTATAACAGATTTTGCATACAAAAATATGTTTCTAGAAAATATCTAATCTATCGGTTTGACATGTTTACAAAATAAAGAGCCCATTTTGTTTACATTTTTCAGTAATGTGAGTCTTCCTCTCAGATCTAATTAAAGTAAATAAAAGAAAATCCCCTGTGGAACAACTTGTCTCAGCGGAGTTTGTCTTTAAGCAGCCAGAGTCCACACGCACGTCCTAAAACAACATGATAAGGCTCTGAAGTTATTGCATGTGGAGCTCCAGTCTTTCTTTGCTATTTAACTGGCCCGTGATAAATCGACGAGCTGAAAACATCCTCTATATTTGTCATCCATTCACAAAAACAGCATTTTGGATGATGATGTTACATAAACGACTGATTCGTGCTTAAAGCATTTAGTTTGCAATGCATTTAATAAACTGCCGATGGAACTAAACAAAACAAAATGGAAAGCTGTTAAGTGTGGCACTCACAGGTCTGATCCGGAACCATAGATGGAATACTTCACAACACCCCAGACTCCTGAATCTGGATCTGTAGCCTAACAGAACACATTGACACACCAGACGTCATTGATAAACACAGGGATAAGACAATTCCAAGATACAGTACATGCCTGTATAATCCGTATCTGTCAACAGAACAGATGATGATTTTAACCAAACGTGGGGCAAAGAAAGGCTTTTAACCAGACTGCATTATAATATGGTTTTGGTTGTTGCATGTTCTTATGCCCAAGGTCAAAATCCTGCAGGTCATTTAGCAGATTGCAGTCCAGAAACAGAATAACCCCTGTAACCCTCAGCATGGTGAGGGTTTATCTCAACAAGGTTCAAGCTCTCTATCCAATGAGGAGCGGGTACTGGAAGAGGTTTAGATTTTCTATAGAGGATAAATATAGCGTAGAATTTGGGACAGGGCATGATCTATTGCATTTTTTCGGAAAAACAGATTTGGAATATTTCACATTCCGACGTGAAAATGTTTAAAGCCTACAGTACTCTTAGTGGCACTCATTATATATCTCATTTTAGACATTGGGGTCATTGGTGATGTCATTTCTGTTCTATATGCATGATCTGGAATTTTGATGTTACACAACTGAATGAAAATGATAGCCATCTGGCAGCTTATCACTTAGCAGATTTTGGTTTCTGACCCCTGAAATGCTATATTTAGATGATTAATGATGTGCTGGCACGCAGAATGAACACACAAGATGGCACAGGAAGTCACCCAGGGTCTTGTGTACTCACTGAAACAGACACCACATTAGAACCTCCAGGTGAGTTCTCGGGAATCCGAGCGATGTAAAGATCAGAAGAGAACTTAGGAGTGTTATCGTTGGTGTCTAATAGATGAATGATGATGTCTGCTGTTGCGCTGAACCTCTCGGGAGTGTCGAGTTCTACAGCAAGTAGCTAGAATCATAGAACAAAATTATTAGTCTTATCATCAATCGTTATATATTTATATGTATATTATTCAATGCAAGTCAAGCTGTGTAAAGCCAGTGCTCAGCGCTAGCTGAGTAAAATAGTTTCTGATTAATATCAAGGGCTAGTTATTAGTTAACGGAAAAAAAAATTCTTTAAATTTACCTACATACTTCAAATTCATTACTGCTATAATTATTAACAGATTTCACCCAAATGCATAAGCATTCACAAATTACAAACATTTGCCCATAATTTAAAAATTACTATTTACTATTAGTATAATACTATTAGTATTTACACTACAGACTTAAATCAAAGATGTAACCCAACCATTGAAAATTACAGCATAATTACCTTAAATGTCAAGAATTGTGATTTTTCAAAGTCTATTGAGGCGGAATCTTCTACAAGGACGGTGACTTGTGCTTCATTCAGGACGGTTTGAGGAACCACTCGTAACATTCGACCTGGTCCCACCAATCTCAGGTGAAATTTAGCATTTGCTCCCTAGAAAAATAGATATAATGTTGATTTTGTCTGTACTGATAATCCAGTTAATAAATATAAGCAAGTATAAAAGCAGAGAATAATGGGCTAGAAAAAAAAACAAATCTAAAAACACAAAAATGCTTAATATTCTTGGGATAATAATGTTGCATGCTCAACCAGGTGAAGTTTGTGTAATGATTTCTGTTAAATGAATATTGCATAATACGACAAAAGCATTAAAAGGCCAGCTGCCTGTTTGGGTGCCTTTCTTTCCTTTATGTAACAAACAAATGATGATGTTTTCTCAGAGAACAGGAAAGGCACTTAACTAATGGTTTAGTGCTCTATCTGGCAAATCTTTAAACAAAGATGACCCTTACACATCTCAGTAATATTCAATCTGCCTTTTATGCAATGATCAAATCATATCTAAGAATAAAAATGAAAAAGGGACTGACCTGATCAGAGTCATTGACGGTGATTTTCAAGCCTCTCAGGAACTCTCCTTCTTGAGGATGCTCATACATGGTCAACTCAAAAACATTCTGGGGTCCGTTTTCTCCAAAAAAAGTGGGTGGATGGTTGTTAAGATCAACCACACGGACCGTTAGTGTGGTGACCGAGGAGTCCAAGCGTCTTCCAGTTGGACTCAGCTCTGAAGCCTGTGGACAGGACAAAAATATCGAATTATTATTATTACGAGCAAAGATAATAACCTGCATGTTTGTCCCAAAAGGTCATGATGTTTGATTCCCAAGTAACGAGGTTTTGGAAATGTAGCTAAATGCTATGGACAGATTTCACTAATTGGCTTATTCCTGAAATTGGCTTAATGTGAGTCATTCGTCTCAGGTAAGAGATCGGTAGTACAGCAATGTCCAGAGCAGTAGTAAACTAAAGCACATTTACCTTGACTTTGATAAGAAAGACTTCCTTCTTTAGCTGGGTTGGGAAAACCTTTAGAGTGACACAGCCACTAGTTTTATTCACTACAAAGACCCCATCAGCTCCTGAATAGATTATACAAGAATTTGTGAAACAGTAGCATAAAATAGCATGTAGTATGTACACACACATAGGCATATAATACTATACACTAAGGGGAACACATACCAGAGTCTACTGAATACATAATTGGATTTGGATTGTCCATGTCTCCATCTTTGGCAAATACTGTAAATATCTCAGATCCCTTTAGAAATCAAGAACATGAAATATAAATCACCAGAAGTCTGCAAATAAATAACAAAAGTATTTTTCCACACTTACAGGTACAGAGACTTCATAGACCCATCCAAAGTAAGGTGTTCCGACAAACACAGGCGGCGTGTCTTGGGTATCAATCACATTTATTGTCAGCGTAGCTGACGCAGACATCACTTGGTGTTTGTCCTTGTAATTGCCACCGCCGTCCTAAAACAAAGTCACCCGAAATGCACATGGTTTGTTAATAAGAAGTAAAAGTGTGTTTATTAAGGCTGTCAGTGAGGTCTGGCTGACCTTTACTACGATCGTGACAAAATGTGTGCGTGATTGCTCATAGTCCAGGGCTTCACCGGGTTTTATCCTCAAAACTCCACTATGATGGTCAATGGCAAACTTGGTGTTTGGTTCGGTGGTCTAGATGTGAGGAGATAGATATTTACAACTCCACATGCAGTGCAAACCAAGATTGAAGTAGCAATTTTCAACCAAATAGTTATCCATGAACAGTAGTCATCTGGTCACACAGATCATTTACATAAATTAGATTGCTATACCACATTTTTCTTTTTTTTACTTTTATCTACCTTGGTTAGAACTACCTTGGTTGAGTCTCCAGACGGAAAGGCTTTCTACTGAGCCTTACGTGTGGTTTTCACATTAACATTAAATCCAGTCAAATGTGATCAGAGATTATTTCCAGTAGCTGGTTATTTAATGATAAAATACATAAATATACAGTTCAAGACCTATATTATGAACCTTTAGTGACCTTAAAAAAACACCAATTTATATGATATTTACATATTTTCTGGTATGTTGCCCGGTTCACTAAAAGTTTAGTCGTGGGAAAAACAAAGTCTAATCTATCTGTCTGTCTGAGGCTATTTCTGTGGATTTATACTGATGAGGAATTACCAAACCTGCAAGGATTTGTTTGTTGCCAAGGATTTTGCTCAATTAGAAATTTAATTTAGTTTATCTTTCTTCATTTAAATTAGTAAATTGATAAACAAGTAAAGATGATTAGTTTATGTTACCTGGAGGAAGTATGTGAGGGATCCTCCTGAGCCGGTGTCTTTATCCACTGCCTGCACTTTAAAGATGCTGCTGCCGGATGTTGTATTCTGAGCAATTACACACATCCATATCATAATAATAATGATAATAGACATTGAAAAACTAGAAAAACTTTTTTCAAGGAACTGTCAAACTTGAAACTTTAAGATGAAGAATAGGATGGAGCACATGACTCTCTCACCTCTTGCACATCTACTATAGAAGGCATGTTCTGAAACTGTGGTCTCTCATCATTTGTGTCCATTACAAAAACAGAAACCTTTTCCACTACCTTTCATGGAAGCAGAGAATTAGAAATGTCATTGCACAAGTCTATACACTTTTTAAGATATGTCATACACATCACTTACTTTATTAAGGCCATCAGAGATACTGACAAATACCTCAATCTCATCGTGCACCTTCGGAGGACGCAACACATGTCAATATATTTCCGAATCAATTTAAACTTACTGGCTTGAAATCACCTCTCTGTCGAGTTCCTGTATCAAAGTCACGACTCCTGTTTTGGGATGAACGCTAAAATATTCCTTGGATCCCGGTTCAAAGCTTAATCCATATTTTACTGGTTGACCTTCTGGGTCAGTTCCATTTAGAACATAGATCTGTGTTCCTGTAAGAAACATTAGCTTGGCTTGTTCAATTGCTGAATATCAACAATCTGGCTCAACCTGGCTTAATCAACAACAAGGTTAACTGGAAGACAAAATCACTGAAAAACTTTAGCCAGAGTTTAAGGTTCACAGACTTTAGACAGCAGTCGAGTGATTTTAATACAATTTTTAACACCATGTCAAAAAAAGTCAACAAACTTTAGTCTTTTGGGAATGAGTAGAATATCCGGGAGCTTCTTACCTGTTGGTGTATCCTCAGAAAGGTTGAAGAGTGCCATATTCCCACTGTTACTGTGTGGCCCATTATCAAAGAAATAAGGTGCATAGTCATTTTGTGCTGTAAAAAAAGTGTGAATAGGACTTTAGGACACTACAAAGATACTTTACATAATGCTAATATTAGATTGATTACAGATGACTTAAAAATAATACAATTGACCTTTCTCTATTCACTTGGCCCGGATTTGTGGCCAGCATTTTCATTGATAATTTAACATACAATGTTTTCAATACATATTTTCAGAATATTTCTTTACTATAAGGTTTCTGACAAATACAAATGCCTACGAGCTTGATACCACAAACAACAGTCCAACAAGTTCATGTCTGATATATTTGAAACTCATAAATTTAGAAATACATACCCAAGCAGAATCGAACAAGCAAAAGGAAAAATGAAAACATGATTTCCGAAGCATTCTTCATTCTAATAAAGCAAAGCAGATCAGCCGACTAGTGTAGAGATACGGTCGTGTCCGTTAAGTGTGTTTATTTCAGAATGCGAAGAGGCAAAGCAGGTGCTAAGAGCCTAATCCAATGACATGCTTTAACCCTGAGTACGTCTTTAGAAGCCCATCCTTGAGTTTGCTCCTGCTGAAAAAAAAGTGATGCCCACCAGGGGACGCATAAGCAGCACCTATGCAATAACAGCAGTCTGGATTTAGTTTAGTTGGAAAAATCAACTTTTAATTGGTAAACGATTAAAGTTTTTTCAAATGTTCATTGGGATAATTTAAAAATGCAGGCTTCTAAAAATTAATGTATAATATAGGTTTAAATGGCTTAGTTTAAATGAATATTAACATTTCTGCATTTACAGATGGCTTATCTGAAGCTTTGATATTCAATTCATTAATTGTCAGTCAGATCATACTGTTCTTTTATGAGTTGGCGTATTATTTACAATAATTTGTGTGTAAATGTGTGTAAAATAATTTAATACAGCCACTGACTGTCCCAAATCATCAGTATGAATTGTATATACAGTATTACATTCTGAAGTTACCTGTATTTTTATGGAAATCATTAATAATGCAATCCTTATTAAAATGGATCTTATCAACGTTTTGATCATCAATTTAGATTTTGTTCCCCATTTGGCGCAGTTTTCAACATTCCACCGCACTGAATACAGCTTCTTCCCAAAAAGCTTATAATAGATGTTCAGCGCTTTTGCTCACACACAGTTCTCTCAGTCTTTTCTCAGTTCTAGAGATCAAATGGTGACAATATTACTTTTTGCGCATATGAGCAGCTTTTTGGATCATAAAGGAAACACCTGCCAATTTACCTTCATCTGCATTTCTGAGTGTCTTTGCTCTTAGGTTTAATTTGCGTGGAGCAGGCAGATGGCTCGCAAGCAGATTAACCTACAATAATCCTTCATCATCGTGTAGTGCTCAGAGCCCGTCTACAGGGACACACAAACTAGAAGCGTCACTGCGTCTACCACAGACAAGATTGGATACGACCAGAGACTAAAAATGACTAGTCATATATCTTTCACATTTAACCGGTTAGCATAAACTGGAATAACACATCTGCATGTATATGTGTATATACTATATACTATATACTATATATATATATATATATATATATATATATATATATATATATATATATATATATATATGTGTGTGTGTGTGTGTGTGTGTGTGTGTGTGTGTGTGTGTGTGTGTGTGTGTACTGAACGAAATAATATATATTATATTTATACCGGTATATTATAGATATGTATTCTATATTTAAAAAAATTAATATAGCTATTTTTACCACACACACACACACGATCAAGATCCAGTTTTCAGATTACCGTATGCTATTTCGTGTTTATTTTGATTGTTTGCGTCAGTCATACATCAGCATGTGGATTAAATGGGAGAATAGAAAGCTTGAATGACAGACAGATTTTACATTTATGCACAATATTATCTTCTTAGAAATCTGTTCCTGACGTGACTATAAAAGGTCTTAAATGTCGCTTTTATTGTGATTATCCTGGTCTAAGAGGGACCTAAACAAAAAGGAGGTGGAGAACCTTGCGGTTAGAGACACCACATTACATTCCTGGAATGTCACACTGATTTTATAAAGAACAATGCAGTGATCTATATATTAAAGGGACGATGGCTTGAACAATGTTCACCTCTCCAGACTGTAAACAAAGATAAAACATCAATTTGTATTGTTAAACTCTATTCAACCAAGCATAACTGCTATTTCTAAGAGATACATCATGATAATACAAGCGCATTAAAATTGTCTTCTGACTATTGCAGGCCCCCTTCAGAAGATGACTAATTGACTACAAACGACATGTCTTCGGAACGCTGTACATCACTGCCCCCGTGTGGTTGCACGGTTAAACTGCCTAAATGATGTCGCTGCTAACGATTTGTTTTTTCATCATGTCACCTCTGCTTGATGAGAGAGATCGAGAGACAGACTAAAGTCGCTGTTTTTATATAAATACCGTACGTGAAGACAACTTAATAAAAGGCTAATAGAAATATGGAACAATAAACCGTAAACGTCTTACTAAAGAAGCTAAACAGATGCAATTAATTACGTGAAATGCCCACATTATAAAACGGTTTAAATGTAATTATTGTCAGTATTGACGCAATAAAAAACTGGTTTGTTTATTTTTTTTAAATATGCGATTAAATTAAGCTGCAGTGCAATTAGCGCTAAAATTGCCCTGACACTTCATGACCTCAATTATAATTTCAACAAAATGAAGACAAGATTGCTTGTGTGCATTTTTGCCCTTAAACAGCCTTCACCAAAAAAAGCATTGAAGGAATCCAAGTAAGGACCCAGCTAGGGCCCTCCTCAAAACAGAAAAGCCCTTGTGAGCGGCTGCACTGGGGGGGTTCTCTTTGTTCCACGTGACCACGTACCCAAGGAGAAGCCCAAAGTTTGAGACCGCCGAAAGAACACGCTTTTCCGCACGCGGCACCAACAACATCGCGTGCGGAGATAAATGCAGTGCTTTTCCTCTTTGGGGGGATTTACGTTAGCCTGGAACCCTTCAACCTGTTATCGGGAGGTAAAAGACGTTAAAAGTCCGCTAAACTTCGCAAAGCCCGTGGGCAGGGGGATGCTCCGTGTTTTCTTACAGAAGTTTAACTTTAACGTATTTTACACACTTGATCACCCGGAGAACGCGCAAGGCACAAGGACAATGTGTTTGGGGAGAGACGAATATTAAAAAATGCCGCGGACGAACTGGGGAGACGTGAAGTCTGTAAAGGTAAGAGTTTCTGAATCAAACATCTGTCAAACTGCCGGTTTAACTCACTTTAGCTTTGCTCTTCTACATCACCGCGTGAATGTGAAGGTACGTTAACTTCGGAATACTTTCCGAGTCGGGATGATCAAATAACGGACAGAGGTGAGAAAAAGCACGTTATATGCTTGTACATATTCGCATTTAACATTTTTAGCCTTTCTCCCATAGTGTGCACCTCTTATCTACACATTTAATTTAAGCACAGCCGAGCTGCTTTTGTTTAACCATTTAGGGTCACATTCACTTTTTAGTAGCTTTTCACTCCTAACTGATGGTCCATTTGACCATTTATTGCTGAGCCATTAGCAGTTAAATCACCTTCATCACACTCAGCTTTCACATCAATAAAACCAGCAGGGGACAGATCAGGACTTGAGCTACAGCACAGTAAACCTGTTAGAAAGATGGAGAGCATTTGGTGTCATGTCTCCTTAAGTTTTACATTTGGCGTAATGTCCGTGACAAATACACCCCTGTACACCATCCCCTCCTCCACCCCTGCTGCAGCTCGCGGGCCCGTCACAATGATGGTGGATTTATCTCACAGAAGAACTCCAGCTAAACACCACCTATCTCCCAGAAGGCACCATCACGCACTGCTGAACCGCAAAGCGCTCAGTAATGAAACAAGACAAAAACACACGGATGAAACATGCTCCCAAAGCCCAGTCTGCGCTCTCGTCTCCGGTACCCGTGCTAACTCACTTCCCGTGCCTTGTTTTCTGACAGGAATTGGCACTGGGTCTTATCCTTATAATCGTTCTTGATAAAAGTGGAATGAAATCCCAAAGGTCTAACATGATTGAGCAAGATAGACCCGTCTTAAAGAATCTGATCTGCTGTGTCTTCTGACAAGCTGGTGACGTCCATCCCACAGTCCGACTCTACAGAAAAAGAAAAAAAAAATCAACGGTCTTTTAACTGATGAGTGAAAGGGAATCCGTGATATTTTCATGCTGTCCATCATTAAATCAGTTTTTCTGTGCACATTTGCAAGGCTGTAAGCGAAACTATAATTGTAATTTGTATGGGAATGATGAACAGAGTGGTGTCCGTTTCTGCTTGAGCAGATCATCAGATTTGTCAAATGCTCCAGTGGGTTTTGAATATGTAAAGATTTCAGCTCAACCACTGCGCCTGACAGTTTGATAGCTATGGAATAATAAGCCCACATAATTGGTTTATATTTACTTAGACTGCACACCATCTTTCCTTGACGGCCTGAGTATTGTGTCATATCCTAAATGCTACTCTTTGCGCAGACAAATTGCGTGGCATTTACAAATGACAGTTTTCCCACTGGTACATGTCTTACTCTAAACCTACAACACAGCACTGGCTTGGATTGGCTTCGGAAAGTGGTTCTGCCTAACCAGAAGGCGCTGTGTGGCAGAGGTCACATCGGTTTATTTGCACAGACGTAAACCCAGTGTGGTCCAGATTAGCCCTGTATACTGATGTTATTTGACTTGCAGTGAACTATATGGCATTATCGCTAGGAAAACAACATTCCTGAATTGTTTTGAAGGTAGTTTTTCAAATTTGTAGGGGATTATACGCACTCTCCTCACTAAAGAATTACACAGCTCAGTTTCCTTGAATTTTTTGTGCGTTACACTTGCATTTGTTGTTTTAGTATTAGTTCAAACTGTTATTTGTTTGATTATCGATAAAGTGAAGTTAAGTAATGCCAATTATGTCAACATAGCCACTAGGGGCCGTATTTAATTTGCGGTCTGCATTTAACCATTCATTTAACCAACCTACATACACACACACAGACACATACAGAGCAGTGTGCAGCCATAAGGCACCTGGGAAGCATGTAGAGAGGTCAGTGTCTTGCTCAAGGACACCCAAGGCCAGTTGTGAAACCCACCGACCCGGGATTCAAACCTGTAACACTTGGGTGGCTGGTTCAGCTCACTACAGCCATTTATACATCGCCTGTGATTATATGTTGATTATTTGCTTGTTGGTCGATTAACTATATACTGTATATGGAATCAGATCAGTGTCAAAAAAATCAAACATACATTTTTTAAGAAACAATCAAATTACGCTAGGTTTTTTTATTTTTGTTTTGCAATCTTCAGGCTTTCGTTTGAAACTTTTTTCGTTTCAGTTTTTTTCATGTGAGGGAGGCCCTTACTTTGATTGGCTGGTGAGAATGTATTGGACAGCGGTTGACCAGGAAGTGTGGAATGAGTTCAGAGAGTGTACATCAATGTTATTTCACCACTTTTCTTAAATATTTGTATACAATAAACTGTGATTAAAGTGTTTTAGGTGTAATAAAGAATTCAGCTAAATTATTGTGGTGGCTGACTACTTCAGACTAATAGTAGACATTTGTTTCTACACGTAAACATACTGTATTATCAAACTGTCTGTGCAGAGGTCTCGAACGGCGTCTTATGTAATATAACTATTGTTATTATTATTACTACTAAAATAATGATAATATGTTCATTTGGTTTTTAAAACTATTATAATTCCACTCTAACTATAATTTAACGTGAATAAAGTTTTCTGATTCTGAATGTGTTTAAGCGCTCACTAAACTTCCCACACTTCCTAATAAACCCCTGTCAGAGTAAGGGCCACACCCACGTGAAGCTAGTGCCAGAAATCCAAAAAAAAAAAAGAAACAGATTAAGAAAAATTAAAATTAAGTGAAAATTAAAGTTAAACAAAAACGTAAAGATTGCTAGCAAAACCTAAAAAAAAAAAAACAAATGTAAATGTGAATAATTTTCTTTAGTTTATAAAAAGTAAATTTGATAATTTTGGCACTAATCTTATTCCTTATATCATATATATCATATCTCAATTTATTTTTGAATGATACATTTAAGGAAAAAAAATTAAAGACCCCACGTTGTGTTCACTAAGCTTTATTTAGTTTACAATAAATCAATACCTTGCCCAGATAAGAGACCATCTGTTCACCAGCCAACCCTAATCACTATTATAGGTAAATATTTTACAAGAAAAACAGGATATTTACGTTAACCTTACCTGCTTCAAATTTAGACCTTTCCTCAATTGAGTTGATTTGTTTTTGTTGATTGATTTTCTCAATCTTTCAAAATTCAGTTCTTGTACAATGAACTAAATATTTGAACCCTACCCCTTTATATCACACGCTATTAGTACAGCACGTTGCCTTACAATTGTCTTTTGCACTCAGTAATAAAACATTTTATCTTCAGAGTGGCATGTCATAAATCAATCATGTCGTCCATGTCACTCGCACTTCTAACTAAGTGCTGAGTCTCTAGATCAGCACCATAGATTGAGTTGTTACTATAGCTCAATGAATTCACACGAGTCTTTCACTGGTGACTTTCCACTTTATTTACAAGAATCTGTAGTGAATCTTCCGTTAGAGAGGAAAACTCTGTAAGGTGCTGCGTCATTTACACCACGAGTCTCTGTAGCATAACGGAATAACGGAAGTTATAATCAATGACTTCTGTTGTCAGTTATCAATAGTAACAAATTGATGTCTCATCAACTTCAGTTAAATAATAGTCTTCAGTAAACTGAAATCTGCTCTTTGTGTGAAAGGCAGAAAGTGTGAGATGCTTTCTGCTCGGTAAAACATGTTTAGTTGAGCTGGTAAACAGACAACAGGTGTCCTGTGGAATTCAGAGGTCCTGAACTCCTGCTGAAAGCACAAGCCCGCACTTCACTGGAACCACTGTCCTCTTTTCTAATGAAGTACAAGCCAAAAGGTACTTTATCTTGACATCTTCCATGATGTGAATAATACGACTTTTACTTTTCAATTTTAGATTTAGATAGACCATAAATCAAACATTTTGCATTCTTGGGAAAGATGAATAAGAAAGTCTGTCCGAAGAAATTGTGCGCGTTTTCATTGATAATTGCATGTTTTACCCTCTGTATTTTCCCCACTGCTTTATTCTTCATTTTATCATTCATTGTTGAATATTGGCACAGCGATAATGCAGTATTGCGTCAGTAATCTTACCTGTCATTCAGGACGCAGGAGCACAGACCCAATTGCTGGGACAGGACTTTTTATTCAGAAAAAGTAACAAACTAAACAGAACAGAAACGGTCATGTATAGCCAAAAACAGGGAAAAAAACCCATCAAACATAACCATTGAGCCAATTAGTCAGGAGACAGAACAGGAACACCAATCTGGCCATAAAACAAATACAGACGATAAAAAATCAGGCAACAAAGCAACACCTACAAAAGCATCCAGCACCAAACAAGAGAAAACACTCAAATACACTTAAATACAAGAACAAATCAGACACAAAAAGACACAGGTGAACACAGTGATTAAACAATGAATTCAAATTAAAACACAGCACCTGGGAAGACTAGTGAATCAAATCTTAATCCTGTCAACATAAAAGTCCCAAATAGGATGAGGATCCCAAACCCTGACATAACCAGATTAAGACAAGTGTAAGGACATTTCTATGTTGTCCTGTTGAGTATGAGTTGAAAGCTTGTTTCCTGTATCACTAGTTGCCTGTTTACTTCTAGAGGAGATGCTTCGCTCTGCTCTGTTAATAAAAGGTTTTTTTTTTTTCTGTGACCAATCCAGGTTCTGTGGTTGTCTGACCTGTGTATGTAAGACAAAAGTCTCGGTAGTTTGGAGTCATTTTGTCTAAAGTGGGACAATGTACTATGGACACGGACAATTATTAAAAAAATATTTCATTGCCTTGATTGGTTAAACGCAGTGATGCCCAAACTATCACCCTCAGGCTGTACCTGACCTGTGAATAATTGTGGCTCTTATTATTTTATACATACTTTATAGTGAGTTTATTTTATTTGAGTAAATGTAGAGAAATAATGTATTTTATTTTATGCTGAACTTGTCACCAGTGAAGACAAATCTTGCTCAAAACTTTCTTCTTGAAAAACGTTAGAAAATAACTTATTTTCTCACGCTTCGGAAACTAGACTAAAATTAAATATTTTAAATTTACACAAGTCATTTATGAATAACATTTACACCAGAGCATCACTGTATGATTGCTTGGTCTAAAGTGATTCATTCATTTCTGGTTCACAGAGAGCTGGAGGCAATCTCATTGTCTCCAGGTCAGAGGTCAGAGGTCAGTAGACTGCATACGCCCTGAATTTGTGGTAAACTGATCATATAGGGTAGGACACATACGTACACACACC
Source organism: Paedocypris micromegethes (assembly GCA_028031935.1). NCBI lineage: Eukaryota > Metazoa > Chordata > Actinopteri > Cypriniformes > Paedocypris > Paedocypris micromegethes. The sequence continues at coordinate 18,343,643 of CM051500.1, forward strand.
GCATTTGAGCAATTAAGAGACTTAAAATTTTCATGAATGCCTGTTATTGCACTGTCAAAGCAAGCAAGAGTGGAAACCCTCAGGAACAAGACCATGAATTGGGTTCTCGAACAAGTACACGAGCTGTAAGGTGACCGTACTACATGCTAAGCTACAGTGTTGGGAAATATCAATGTAATCAATACATTATTAAATAAAGTTACACACATTTTTTGAAATTGTATAATTATTATTGTTATACTTTGTTTACTATTTTTGCAATTCCAATTAACACATACTACAATTTAAAACAAAATTATTAGCCCCCCTACAAAACAATAATTGTTTTAAAAATTTTAACAGATTTTTAACTAGTTTTTTTAGGTATCTAACTAGGATAGAATAATAAATGCAGGATAAATGCTTGTTTATAACAAAACACTTCTGACAATTCAGATAAATTATCTTAAACATTGAATGTATTATTTATTTTAATGCATATTCCAAAACATAAGGATGTATACACAATTATTGCAATGTAATGTTACCCACACCCATGAGTGTGAAACTAAAAAGCGACTCAAAAATGAGATGTTTGGGCTGAAGTGAGAGTCCAGAACTGAGAAATGCAGTTTGTGGTATGGAAATTACAAGTGTAGTGTTGTTTAGATCTTGTTTGACTGTTTTAGTGGCTTGTCAATAAGATCTGTTGTGAAATCTGGAAGTGCAAGCAAAATGTTTCAGACAAAAATGTCAAAAAACAACATCAAATTTCAGTGAACAGTGCATATATATATATATATATATATATATATATATATATATAGAGAGAGAGAGAGAGAGAGAGAGAGAGAGAGAGAGAGAGAGAGACATAGAGAGACCGGTCACTATTGCTGAACGAATTGCTGGATTTTTGATTGAAAACAACTAATAAACAGACACATAACTGACACAACGGGCAAACTGAACGTAAAGAGTCAACCTAGAAGCTCAGAAATGTGATTTAAAAAACGTAAAACACAGCCACATGAGACAAAATAGTATGTTTAATGAAATACCTGTAACCATAATGATCATTAATTTGAAAACATCAAAAACTCCTAAACTAGAGCACAGATCTTCCAAATGTACTGCCTTCACAACAGGTAAAGTAAACTTAATTTAAACTTTATAGTATCAACTGAGCTACCAAATAAAGAAATGCACAGCAGTTGTGGACCAGCAGGAGAGGATTTGAACTTCCATCCATGCGTTGCAGGTTCGAATCCCGGTCCGGTGGGTTTCCCAGCTGTCCTGCCCACTCCTCCAAGTTTGTGTGTGTTTACGTCACTGTGTATTTGTAACGCCATATTGACACGCACTCACTTTTTTATTTTATTGTAGTTATCAATAGTTAGATAGTTAGATAGTTAATGTAGTTATTAATAGTCAGGGGTGGAGAAAACGTAAAACGCAAGATTGCAATTTTCTGGACACTGACACACTGTGCCGGTTTTAATAAAGGACACATACGGTACAAAATATATATGTGTCAATTCATCTTTCATGGGATTTGTGTTAAGATGAAGTATATGCTTTTTGTTACAGATGAAATAGTAACCCTTGTTTTGAGTAGAGCGCAATCTTTGGACATCTGCCTGTAAATGTGCTTCCAAGTTCACAATGAAGAACAGGTATACAGTCGTCATCATCTGCCTTCTGGCGCTCGTCATAATCGAAAAAGAAAACAGCATTATCGCAAGGTAAGAATGTTTATTTTATTAAGAAATGCATACTTTTTTTTTTTTACTTTTTCAGCAAACGCATCGATTTACTTTACTCATTTTGTTCCTATAGAGTATCTGACAAAATGACATGCCGACTAGTCCCACAATCTTCTGATAAACCAGGGATTCACGTTGCTCCCAAGTCTCTTCCAGCAATAAAGGACGTTGTGGATGAGAATGACACAGGGCTTTTTAGGGCCAATCAGATTGATCAAAAGCACGTGCTGTTGATGGCCACAACTCGGACTGGATCTTCATTCGTGGGGGAGCTGTTCAATCAGCAGGGTTCCAACATGTTCTACCTCTTCGAGCCCCTTTGGCACGTGGAGAGAATGCTGTCGGAGGGAATGAACACGACGAGCGCTGGTGTTTGGGTGTACAGAGATGTATTGCACCACCTCTTCTTCTGCAATTTCTCCATGCTGGAGCAGTTCATTAACCCTCCTCCACGAGACCATGTCACTCATTCTTTGTTTCGTAGAGAGTCCAGCAAGGCCCTTTGTGAGGATGAAGTGTGCACTCCAGTGAAAAAGGGCGTTTTCGAGAAGTATCACTGCAAAAAGAAACGCTGTGGACCCCTTAATTTGACCATGGCTTCTGAGGTCTGTCAGGGAAAAATGCACAGGGTGATTAAAACCGTCAGGGCCCAGCAACTAGACAGTCTCCGTACACTAGTAGAAGACCCCCGCTTGGATGTTAAATTCATACAGCTAGTGCGAGACCCTCGAGCCACTCTCGCATCAAGGATGGCTGCTTTTGCAAGCAAGTACAAGAACTGGAAAAGCTGGGCTGTGAATGGAGACATTCCTATCAAGAACCAAGAAGTGAAGAAGCTAGAAGGAAATTGCAAAAACATTCGAATCTCAGCGGAGCTGGGCATGAGTCAACCGAGATGGCTGAGAGACAGATACAAGCTCGTGCGGTATGAAGATATCGCCAGGTATCCTTTGCAGAAAGCATCTGAATTGTACAACTTCACTGGGATTCCATTCACAGAGCAAGCAAGAGAGTGGATTGTCAAAAATACACAGTCATCCTCCGAGGCCGGTGGTTTCTACTCCACTCAGAAAAACTCTTCCGAGCAGGTGGAGAAATGGCGGCTTCAGATTCCGTTCAATCTGGTTGAAGTAGTGCAGAAAGTCTGTGGGCCAACTATGAAACTTTTTGGATATAGGCTTGTAGAGAATGAAGAGGCCTTGGTGAACAAATCCTTTGGGTTGCTGGAGGAAAGAATATTTATTTAGGTTTTTGGAATTCATTTTATTTTAAAGGGGAAAACATGAACAGTGATTTAAAAAAAAAAAGCAAAAACAGAACTAGAGTACACTTTGCATTTTGCAGTGTATGTTAAACCGGTATTAGTTCCACATTGAGTAAATGTGTTCATAATTTTGAGTGCTCTGTATTTGACCCATCAAAAGGTGAAGTTAACACACACACACACACACACACACACACACACACACACACACAATCATGGAGCGGTTTATATCACAAGTTCTTAGTTGTTGTGATTCATCTAGAATACATTGATTGAGTGAGATAAGATGGAATTTGGGATAAGAATGTCGTTACTAAAATAAGTGAATTGTGTTTTCTTTTGACCAACTCTAAATGATTGTGCTACAAATAATTTAGAAAAAGAGACTTTTGGAAAGAGAAAGCGTTAATACAATTGCTTTAACTTGATGTGCACATTCTTAATTTGAAGTAATTCAACTTGATGTGCATCATTTGTTTGTAAGGGTTGTGTGTCTCGACTTTATCACTTCTTATTGGTAGTGGTTGCATTTACAAAGCAGGTTGATTAAAGCTTCTTTTTATAGTGAAATTGAAATGTGAATAAATATTTTCTGAAGAAATGTAACATTTGAACTGATCATGTAATTCAATAATTATATATGGTTTCCTAGAATACATGTAGATGTGAACACAAGCTATTACGTAATTCTTTACATGTTTGACATTTCACATCAGTTAAAATTAGACAACTTGAAAAACAACTCCTGAAATTTTACTCCTAAAATACTTGTTCCTCCATCACAAAAAAGTTAAAAATCACCCCCGGCCCCCCACACACACACATATATATATATATATATATATATATATATATATATATATATATATATATATATGTGTGAGACCAACCCGTTTTTTTCTTAAAACAAAATATGTTCTTAAGTTAATTTTTATGCATGTGCATTTAATTTGTTTTTTATGCATGTGCATTTAATTTAATTGTTAATTTTTGTGCATGTGTGTGTGTGCGTGTGTGTGTGTGTGTGTGTGTGTGTGTGTGTGTGTGTGTTTGTGCGCATGTGTGTGATAGACAAGTCAGGCAAAAAGCCTAATGCATATGATGTCCACAATTTAAACTGAAATGCTGTCAACTCTGATGTATGAAAGTATCAATTGTTTGCAAACAATGACTCGTATTTTCATAAAATTATTAAAAAAAAAATTTACTATTGAGTGGCGTACAGTTAAGGAGACACATCGATATGTTTTTCTTTAATAATGTCTTAAACTTCTTTTACAAATAGGTTTCTAGATGCTGTTTTTTTCATGTTCAATATGAAAATGTCTTTGTGGCTGTGTGTAAATTGTAAAAAAACGATATGTTTGTTTGTTTGTGAGTAAAACGTGAGTAAAAAAAGAAGAAGCTGTAATTAAAATTGTTCACAAAATGGGATAAAAGAAAATCAATGGAATCCTTGTTGTTGGGATATTTCTTTATATTTAATGTTGTATGAAAATAAAGGTAATAAAGGAAAAAAAAAAAGTGTACGTATATGGATAATTTTACAGGAATTGTGAAAATGCAAGCATTGAAATTTTGGAAAACTGCGCAGAAAAACAACGCAGTGAATGAAAATAAATGCATTTAAATATCCAAAATAAGTTAGTTAGGTATAAAAGTTTGACAAATATGTATTTTTTTTGGATGAGGAAAACATAGAGAATGTAAAAACATGTAGGAATAATAAAAGATATAAGGAATTTTTTAGAATGTAGTTTTCTTAATGTTTTTAATGCATCTTTTTCTAATTTAAAATGTAATCTGTTGCTGTTATTGTGTCTCATTCCTACAATTTAAAATGAAAAAGAATGAATGGAAAGTATCAGCTTTGACATTAAATAAAACCAAAAAGACAATAATAAATGCATTTTTTAAGATGTACGTAAATGTTTGTGTCTGCAGACAGCAGATGAATTCTTGAAAACTCACATTGATGTTTCAGAGATAAAATGTAAAATTACAAAATGTTTCAAATTCAAACACATTTTAATTTAAAAGTTTTTTCTAAGAAATCACAACTTTCATTTCTGAACTGAAGTATCATATGCTACAAAAAGGGTTAAAGGGTTTAAGGTAAACATTTAGGCATTATTCAAGGGCACAGGTTAAAAATGCAGTATGAATTCAATGAATGAAAATTGCGAAAGAAATATATCATGTCTTGTCACATAGTTTAACATCCCCTTTGTAGGTGTATGTGTGTGTGTGTGGGGGGGGGTGTTTGCGTAGTATTTCCTATAATTTATACAAAAAATTATTATAGATAAATATTCGTTTTTAATTATTTTTTATTAATTTTTCATTTTAAAATATTTTTTATATTCTATTCCGCACTTTAGAAAAAAAAAAATAATGAGTGTTTTTATATAGTGGTGTAAGACTTCTTTTTTAGTTCCTGTTGAGATGATACTTCTCTATGCAAATGAGATAATGGGACCTGTTTACTGGAATAAATGTCTTGGAAACTAAATCAGAAAATTGCTGATCAAACACATTCATGATGCTCAAACATTTGCATATTCTATATGTTACACACCGAGCTGTTTTCTTTACCTAGTATGCTTCTTTTCATTCATTCTCCATTTGGATGGTTGAGTAAAAAAGCAAGAACACATGTGCGTGTGTTCCGCTCTCTCAGGACGTGCCGCACCTTCCACCATCCGCTCAAACCACACTAGGGCTCAGAGTGTCTGCTGAACAGGCCTTTCATACCATCTTTCCCAAGTTTCAGTCTGGAAAAAACACAGACCTGCCTGTTTATGGCTCAAAAGCTTCCTGGCCTTTAAGAGCCTTAGAATTTCAATGGGACACAGAGAAATCATTCAACTCAATCACCATCACTGAACTACTTTTCCAAAGAGTTTTAAAGCAAGAAAGTAAATAAATGTGTGCTTTTTATTGTAACGTGTGTGGATATGCTGGATACTGTGTACTATAGTTAGATCTAAACTGAGACTTAAATTCTAAAACATTGAGTTCAATATATTTACTTATCTTAAAGGTTTAACTCAAGAGCTATTTGAAGCATGAAGCTCGATTTGTGAGGCAAATCATAACGATTTAAAATTCAAATTAAACCAGTTAAAATTACCGTAAGTGCCTTGAACATGTTTTGCACGCGTGGGGACACTAGGGGGCGCTAAGTTTTCGAAAATAGACCAGCGAGGAGCAAAATGTTAGTTTTTATTTTAAATGACTAAGGAAGATTGTACTGAGGTACTTAAACTTTTTTCTCGTTTCTATACAATCACAGATAAGTAGCTAGTCTGATGTAAATAACACACATTCAAATTTATTACATTGCGAACATAAACAAACATTTGCTCAGGTTTGTACAGTAGCTTAGAAAAAATAACCCTGTGCACAAAAGCATGACTGTCTGGCAATTTCAGCAGAGAAGAATCCCTTCATCAAAGGGTGTGAGGTCCAGCACTAATCCCCAGTTAATGGCGGACAGGGGTGCCCACCCCTGTCGCTCGGTTCCTAATGGGCACACCGCACTAATACCCCACTTCCACCATCCACAGACCGCCATTAAAACAAAGCATCACACCACCAGCACATTTGCATATCACAGGTTTTATCTTTTTTTGCATTCAAGTGTTTAATGGCAATTCTACTATGATGATTGAATCAATTCAAATATTCCAGAATGGTTTAATAAAATGTAAAATAGTACAGCAATGTAAAATATGTAAGATATGAATTGGAAACAAATAGGTACTACAATTTCCTGCAATCAAACTAAAGTTTTTTTAATGGGTAAAAGTTCATTTCGATCACACAAAAATATCTGATTTCCAGTTGAAAAGAAGTTACAGTAATGATCAAAGAACACGAAAGACCAGCGACCACAAAAGAGCTAACAAGCCTTTCCCTGGTTTGCGGTTGCCTTTTAAAACTAATAACAAGGGGTCAAGCTTCAGTTCCACTGTCGTAATGAAAAGAACGAGCCAGACAATGTCCTCTTCCATAACGGTCACTCCTGGCTTCTTAAAAGAGTTTGTTCTTAAAAGAGAGATTGTTGTATTTGATCGTTGATGAGTGATTTATTGTTAACGGAAATTGTCTTTTACAAGTTTTGTGAGGACCATTTTCAAATACATGAAACCTGGGGTCAAAACGGCCCCAAGATTTGCAATCGCTTTAAAGTTTGGCAGAAGTCCTTCTCTTCCAACGCGTGGCAGACAACACGTCCGTCACATTATTGCCGCAAACAATCCAAATACACAGATTCAAATCAGCTTCAATTCGCATCAGAATGAGCCGGGACAGCAAACACAGATGGTTTACGGCCTCTTCTGAGATAATGTGCTTTCTGATTTCTTTTTTTTAAATGACTGGTTCTGATAAAGGCAACCAGGGTGAGAGGCGGGAGACTGTAGGATGTCGAGAGCCAATTACAAGCTAAACGTTAGAAGCTTGGTCATGTGTGAACAGATAGGAGGAACTGGTCGTTCACATAGCAAACTTCAAGCGCTTCCCCAAGCCCACCTCGACGCCCTCCCACTGAAAGACAGACGCGGGGAAGACACTTATGAATATTTCAAAGAGATTAGAGACCAAGCGTTGAGAGGTCAAGCATGTCTCAAATCAAACCAGCACACAATCCGAAGCCGCTGAACGATGGATGTCGGTCATGGGGAGATCTCCTTGTACTTTAAACAAGATTGCCAGATTAGATCCCACATTGTACTGCGGAGGCAAAACACAGTAAACACGCTCGCAGATCTGGAGAATTGAAATTTGATTGACAGCTGCTTTACGGCTACTGTATCTCCGAAACACCTTCGATAAGTCGCATATCTACAATTATACGAGTACCACCAAAACGTGTCTCACTTTATCCCGGTGGAGATCCAGAGATTGGCGTCGTCTTCCTTTCACTCTAATCTTTATTGAACCGTCTTCTTGTGACGACTGGTCAGATTGACACATGTATCTATGACCGTGTTCTTTTAATTAAGTAAACCAAGAGATGGAAAGGAGAGGCTTGGCAGTTTGTCAGGAAAATGGCATGTCAGGTCTATTATGGTCCCTCACAAGAGTGGCACGTTGTCCGTCATCTACCTGTTCTGCCGACAGGCCTTTCCTTTTGGATCCTGTTGTAACGTGAGAGGCTGGACATCTGCGTCTGGCTGAATGAGGACGAGCTTTACACAGTTCTCTGATAATATAAGCCCCTATCATTTACACACGCTTTCTTCTGCCATTGTGAGGCAAAGGCTTTGGATAGTAAAGGCCACACAGTGCTCAGGAATATGACTTGAATAGATCAAATCAGTCAAATGAGCTCAGCTAAATACGTAAACAGCTTTGGCATATAATTGTACTGCTTTATTCAGCATATAAGGGACACAAGATTTTAAGGCGCATTATTAGAAACAATGCTAATCTTTTTACATTAACATTAAAAGAATAAAATCTGGAGTTTGAGGCGCTCTGTCATTTATTGAAACATTTTTTTAGGATTTTACGTGCCCTTTATGTTCAGAAAAATATGGTATTTAATCAGTTTTGCGTTATTGTTTTTCACAAATGTAAATGTAGATTGAAAACCTAAACAAGGTTTAAACAAGACATAAAGAACAAATATAAAATCTCATATAGCAAAAGTAATTCGGAAAAAACTGAACGTCGTCTCACATGTGACCAGCAGGGCATCACTTTTCCCTCTTTCTCCACCGTTCCTGTGCACTTTTAAAGGCTGTGGCCACAGTCGGAGGTCAACACTTTGCACACATGAATAATGGAGAGTTTATTCGTCACAGACACACTATCCATAAGCGCAGAGCCGTCAGTCATTCCCCATCGGTAAGCTTCTCCGATGACCTGAACTATGATTAGTCACTTCTACATTATTTGTTCAGCTCCCGCAATATTCATGTCCTCTGTAACCGATAGCCTGATATTTTTTCACCGCGCTCTAGTCTGAAGGGAATCCCGAGCCGGCCTAGCACAGAGGACATCTTTTAACCTATTAAAACAAACACTGCATTTTTAATCACGTAACCCTAATGCATCATTCAGCACAATGGAGTGATACACCAAGTGCTTTCCCTAAATAGGAAGTTAATGCAGCGGTGTGGGGAGAATAAGGTCATGAGGTCACGCTCACCGCAGCCGACTACTGCTGTAAAACCAGCCGACGAATGTTTTCTGAAAGAATTCTCACATAAGTGATAGATATTAGCAATAGTGCACAACAGTGATTACTACAATATTACCCCCCCCCCCCCCCCCCCCCCCTCACCCAAATAAATGAAATAGTGAATAAAGATATGTACAGTTTTTTTAGAAAAGTCTTTTGGAAAATACTATTTTAAATATAGTTTTCCTTATAATATACTATATTACACATAGATAGACAGACAGATTTACAACATTCTGCTTATTTTTACAACTTTTTCATGCCAGGTTTTCAAAGTCAAGCAGTTTTATAGTGTGCTATATGTACACGTGTTTGTGTGTGTGTGTGTGTGTGTGTGTGTGTGTGTGTGTGTGTGTGTGTGTGTGCATGTGTGTGTGTGTACTATTTACTATTTTTAAAAACATATTTGGTTGTTTATGCAAGACAACAGCAGAGAAATATCTTGAGTGCACATCATCTTCAAAAAGAAACACAAACAAAACAAACTTCTGGGATTTATTTAGAATTTGAGCTGGGAGTTAGTTTTCTTCCCGTCACTTGGAGAAGCATGTGGTCCTCAGCTAGTGTGGCACTTGAGCAGACCCGATCACAGTGAAATCAACCCTAATTGCTGTTTACATTGACAGAAGGTGATTAGGAATCCTAAGGGATGGATTACATGGAAACTTGAAGTTTGTTGCGCTTTTCATCAGTTGCATGGGATGACAGTAAAGAAGTTGCAAAGTGTTTTTGATGACGTGTGAACACACTTCAAGCTCATTTTCACATGTCACAGACTTTGAAAACTAACTTGTGAAACGTGTGACTCCTAATTAAAACAATGAAGTTAGGAAATAAATTAAAAAATGTTAAATTATTGTTCTCTATGGATTTAGGGCCACATAGTATTTCTAATTAGTAAAAAAGTTTGGTGCATGTGTATCAGAACCCATAGTTATACTAGAAACGTGTGTCTACCAACCAGATTTTACTTGATTTGTAATTGTAAATTGATTTAAAATTAAAATGAAATTTAAGCCTCTTCAGCTTTAAATAAATTGTTATCTTTAATATTATAACGCACACACACACACACACGCGCACACACACACACACACATACACACACACACACACACACACACACACCGGCTTTAGAAAGCGTCTGATTCTGGACTTGGCCTTAAAACTCTTTCCTTCTGACAGCTCAAGCTACTCATAAATCCTTCTGTATTCGCTGATGCTATTTTTAATAACTACAGAATAAGCAAAATCCTCCATGTATTCCCATCTGTGACACTGGAGCTCATTGACACAGTGTGTGAATTTCCCAACACCAGGAGAGAATATCCCGGATCTTTCAGTGTTTATGGTCCTGAGGTAATATACGGCTGGGCTGGAAACACTGTAAGACAGGGTTCTGTGTTTTTGCTCGCTCAGACTATAAGTCAGACGTTCACATTCTTCCTACAATTTTTCAAACTGGTTCTGGTCTGAAGGTTTCAACTTTTCACACAGTCAGCAAAATATATTTTTATGATAATCAATCAAACTCTAGTGAAATCAGGGCTGGCAACCGGCTATTTTTCGTATTTGAGGTTTGTGACCATCAAGACAAGTCAAAGTACAGGAAAAAAATGCTTTGTTCAAAATGTTGTCAAACAAAGCAATATTTTTGTCTAAAATACAGTAGAATGAAAAACAGAATATATACATATATATATATATATATATATATATATATATATATATATATATATATCCAGCTTTCCTTCTCTCTTTTAAATATCAAAATGTACACACACACATACATACACTATATATGCACCATGTTATGAAAACAAATACTGTATTGTTTCACCAAGTGTTTTCTTTTTTAAGAATATCGTCTTTCGTCCCTCATAAACAAGCCCAGACTTTAAGTGTATGGGGTCCATACATTTCCCAGAATGATTGATGGAAGCTACTTACTCCAGTGAATAGTCTCCAGTCAGAAGTTCTATTCTTAAGGCCAGTGTCAACAGAGCATCCCTGGCTCCTGACCTGTGGTTTAGCCCCGAGGAGACACCTTACCAGATTCCAGCCAGCCACATGTAAACAGTGTAATCTCTCAGTCTCTGACACAGCAAATAAACACCAAACAACCAAAGACCAGCAACTTAATATCTTACTTCCTTCCTTTGTGTGGACTTGACAAGCTGCAAGAGGGCTCAAAGACAAGAAGAAAATATATTTTACAGGTGAAAAGATAAGTGCACAAGTTTAAGTGCATGAATTTGAGGGCGGATTCAATTTAAATTAAAACACAGAAATGTTGTGTGTGTGTGTGTGTGTGTGTAAATATATATATATATATATATATATATATATATATATATATATAATTTTTTACTCTAGTAACAATTTATCTTTTTTATTGTGAATTCATTGATCAATCGAATGCATCTGTAAAATGTAAATTATTAAGATACGTAAATTGGAGTAAAGAGAGCCTTGAATACGTGTCAATGTGTACATTATTTTAAACAGTCTCAAATGTGCATTATAAGTAGAAAAAGCAATACGAACATCGCTTCAATGTATAAAAACATCCATCTTTTCAACGGAAAGTAGAGTTTTTGCAGTTCTTCTTTTGTGCCACCTGATGGCAGTATATCCCACAGTAACAGTAACTATTGTCCGCAAGAAAGAGCAGGGAATTTTATTTTGTCTATTTACCGATGTTTAGTTGTTGTATTCAATATTTGACGAACTATCAACCCGGTCTTTACTAAAGCAATGACATTTAGTCATTACGAAAGAAAGAAAAAAAAAACTTTACACAAAAAGGAAACTACAGAATGCATCTATTTTGGCCTTTTGTCAGCTTTTGTCAAAATAAAAACAGCATTTTTACAAATAGACAATAACTCCAAATATGATCCCTTAACAAACGTCTGTGTATACCACATGCTGGACTTAGATTCAATTCAACATTATTGTAAACAAATGATTTACTATGAAGTTAATGAAAGTTAATCATTTGTATCCAGCATTATCTTCAAGCTGTAAATCATATTGCTCTCTTGTACCCGGGCTAAAATATTTTCCAAAATCAAAATCTTCAATTTAGTTTGTAGTGAATTATAGTTGAACAATATAATAAAAAAGAAAATGAAATGGAAAAACAATGAATTTCAGCTATATGTAGTGAGGTTCCAAAAAAGAAACATGACTTTATGTATTTAAATAATAAGTGGCTTATACAGTTTAATTAGAAACAATGTATAACAAGATGTACATAATTGAGTTAAAACTCAAATGAAGTAAAATATAAAAATTAAAATATGAATTGACATTCAATAATAAAAATAATGTAATTTATCAAGATCATAGTTTCAAAGGAGGTGTAATTGAAGTCTTTATCATTGAACTGCACTTAGATGTGTTCTGAAAGGCAAAAAAACACTTTCAGTTCAAGGCTATCATGTACATTGTTTTATATGAAAAATGAGTCAGTAGTTTTGTGATAAGTGACAAAGCAAGCGGTGCCTTGAATTCCACCGTGGGATGCAACACAATTTAATAAAGAAAGAAGGTCTTTAGAGGAAAAGTGTGACGTGAAGGTTAGCCGGAGGTCCTGTGCTAGATGAAAGTGGGAACTCTCTCTCCCACTGCTGTCAGCACTTTTTAATGTGAACTTTGCGATTGATTGGCGAACCCTGCCAGGTTCTTCTCCAAACTTTCCCTGCCGTCCCGTCGTCTACAGTCCCTCTCTCATCACTTTCTCCACCAGACACACTCTCTCTCACACACACTGTCTGGCCCATTTTCTTTTCTTTACCAGTTCACCTGATATTTCACAAAACAACATGTGCACATCAATGCCACGATAAAGCCATGTCAAAATCCAAAGCATCCTATCATGTGTGTAAAAGGTCCGAACCGGACCCTTCACAATGACAGACACACTAATTAGGTTGAAGCCTTTGTTTCTAAAGCATATAGAAGAAGAAGACAAAAAAAAAAACCTCACCACGTTCATTTCACATAAAGGTCAGAAATTCAATCACATACCCCAAAAAGCATTTCAATAACAAACTATGTATGGGAACGGCTAGACGTTTAATGATTCTGTGGGTCAAAATAAATCATTTTGTTTTTGGTTATCTATTAACCAGGCCCAGGGGAGATTCTTAGGAATCTAAGATATTAGAGTTAAATCATAAGCCTCATGCAGTAATCTTAAGAAAAACTAGAGATAAAGTAGATGTTACGGAGTTTTAGATTTATACTGATTTGTAAATTGGATGCAGACATATTTCCAGAACAGACCCATAATTCAATCCCTATCTTTATACTCCAAAGCGATCCTCCACATAACATTTAATTATTAATGAAGTGACTTGCTTGTAGAACGCGGCTTAGCTTGTCTATTTAGAAACAAAGAAAAGCATTTTAAACCTGTAAGCATACTTGCTTTAGGTTCTAAGCATTTTTTACAACCATTTTTACAAATAATTACAAAATGTAAAAAAAAAATCTAAATGAAGAAATTATTAAATATGCCAGCCAACTAGTTCATGAAATTATTTATTTGAAAGAAGCACATTTCAAAATAAGTCATTTATTTGATGCTTTCCAGTGTGAAATAATTTGGATTTTATTAAAATAAGAAAGACACACAGATATACAGTGTTTTATGTGATGTGCAGTAGAATCATGGTTATGACGCTATAAATACGTAAGTTAATGAATGAAAGAGAGAGAGAGAGAGAGAGAGAGAGAGAGAGAGAGAGAGACTAAAGGGGTGTGCAAAAGTGAGTGAGACAGATGGAAGGAAAGAAACTAAGACAGGGAGACAAAAGTAAGACAACAGAAGATTTAGAGAAAATAAGAGCCAGTAACTAAGAAAGAGATTGACAAAGACTGAATGATAATTGAACAAAGAGAATGATAATAAATATGATAATAATAGATAGAGAAAAAGAGAGAGAGTTAGAGGGTGAGATAGAGCTAGAGAACAAGTGCGAGAAAGAGTGAGTGAGTGGGAGAGAGAGAGAGAGAGAGAGAGAGAGAGAGAGAGAGAGAAAGAGAGAGAGAGACTGCTCAAACTTTTTGCTCTTAAAGGCCCAAAACGGTCCTTCTCTGACAAAGTACCCATACAAAGAGTGTGTGTACACACACACACACACACACACACACACACACACACACAAGCACTAAAGAAAACTCATCCTAAAATGTCTTGAGTTGTCTGTAGTGTGAGGCTGAAGTATTCCAGGCTTACCCTGTTCTGAAGACAGCCCGGCTCCTACCTGCCTGTGTGAAAGCCGGGTCAAGCGCCATTGGTATGTTTAGCATAGGTGGGTCCAGACATGCACACATGAACACAAGATACAAACACAAACCACACACAGACACACACGCGCCATGATCCAGCGGAGAGGAGAAGTAAGCAAGCTGCTAGAACTCCTGGGGCTTGTGAATCCAAGCTGAACTTTGGAGCAGCCTCTTAACAGATGGCATGAGTGGGTAAACTCACCGGCTGGTCCCGCACAAGCACCCTGCTTTACAGGGACCGCCGCTTTCTCATCAGATTAAATCTGTTCATTGTGAGGGTCAGTATCTGCTTGAAATCAAACCCCCAATGCAATGGCGGACTGTACCGTGTTTCACCATATTACAGGGAATGAATGAAAAGGATTTAACCTTATGGTACCGTTCGACTCGGCGCTGAAGTCTGAACCGATTTCGCAACAGATACAAGCGGACACGGTTTGAGTTGAACTGAAAAGTTTGTGGCATGATTCTAGTCTGTGTGTGTGTGTGTGTGTGTGTGGTTTCTGAGAAAATCAATAGCTGTGAAACAGTCTAGGCCTCAAATCTTAAGCAAATACAATAACTTACATTTTATATTCTTGGTTTAAAGTTGGGATGTTTTCAAAGACATTGTTTTCTTAGACAAGTTTTTAAGAACATTTTTCCACGCAAATATGTATTCAATAATCAATAGTATCATTATACAGAAATTAAAAGTAATGTAGTTTAATTATATTATTGTATACTATACAGATTAGTAAAATAGTTTTTTGTAATACATTTGTAACAATTTACAAAAGGTTTAACTATAAAAAATAGTGTTATAATAAATGTATTATATGTACTTCAAATAAACAATTGTAAAATATTTATTTTAATGTTTTATGCATTTAAAAATAATGTTTACATTTTAATACAAATGTACAAATAAAAACATAAATGGTATTTAATAGTTTGTCTTTGTTAAAAAAAGTTTTTATTTGCAAATTTTTTATATTATTTTCTGCTGAATTTCTACTGATTTTATACATCTTATCAGAGTTATTTACATGTAATGTCACTGTTTTTGAACTTTATAACTAAAGATTTCATTTGAATATGAAAATTATTGTTTAAAATATCTTCTAAAAAAACCGAATAAGGATGAATTGCGTAAGAAACATTTTTATTAATGTGTAAATCTATGTTGTGTTAATTTTCTACCTTTGACCTGAAGGATTAGACAGGAAGTGGGAGGATCAGCTCATTTCTCCCGGTTGGCAACAGACTCTTTTAAAGAGAGGATTTGTGGGTCAACACAGTTCAATTGCAACCGCAAAACACACAAAAGAGCTCCCAGAAGAGCTCTTCAAAATAGACATTAGAAATGAGATTTTCCATAATGACAAAATATGTATTAGACTGGGGAAAAATGAATCAGTGCAATCTAAGGCTAAAACTAGGACGTTCTGCGCTGCTATAATTAACATATTCCTAATTATTTTCTCGCTCATCATTGCTTGTTGACAATTAACATTTGCCATGACTCCAGGCTGAATTAATCTAAACTTTGATGCACTTATTATAAGAATGCGCTCTATTTTCTTTTGCATAGTTTTCAGGGCACATACGAAATATACAAACCTCGTATTAATGTTCTAAGGCTATAATTACCAACTTCAATTATAGACTATTGAAAATACCCTTTCTTCCCAAAAACTGATAATTTGCTAAAAACAAAAAAGTAAAAACTAATTAAAAGCAGTTTGAACATACAACCGAGCTGAATCTAAGTTGCCATTGGTGCCAATGACTTACTGAAGGAAAACAGTAGGGCACAATTGGAATGAATTAGAATTACAGTATATTACCGTTTTATGGAACACAAAGAAATGCTGGAGTTTAAATCCTGTTTTGGTGACCTACATCATGTGCCCAAGATCAGCGACTTCCCTAAACCGTATGACCTTCTCACCATTTGTCCTTCTCACACTTCCCTGAACATGCCACATGAAACAAGCGCGGGTATTTCTCTAAAAATGGATTTTAAACTGAACCAATACAAACACAGCCGAGGACAGAAAGAAATAGGCAATCAAATAAGCTTTATTATATAATTAATCCTAAATTCCACATTCATATTTTTTTTCCAACTCAAAAACACTAAGGACACGACAAAGAACAATCAATAAATAGAGTTAGAAAAACGGCATCACTGAAGGAAAAGGCTGTGATGCTGCTGGATAGCAGTAGGCAAACGGCAGAAACTAGCTGCTTGTGAAGGGTAATGGGACATCGAATGCCAGAGGACAAAGGCGGAAGTGGCTGCAGAGAGAAAGATGAAGTAATCTCAGAAACAACTAGACACACTCCACTTGGAATTTTGCCTCAAACGAGATTAAAGTGAAGTTATTCTACACAAGCGCGGCAAAGATATCAATCTTCTGACTGACAAAGTAAAAAAAAAAAAAACAACAACAACAGGAAAAGTTTCTTTCTTCTGACAAAGTGATTTTACACACATGGTTTCGTACAAACTGAAAAAAAAAAAAAACCCAGAATATTATATAATGCTTTTGAAAGTTCTGCAAACGCTACTTATTTTTTCTAACCACAAACACTGATCAGAACAAAACAACTGCTAATACTAATTACAAGTCACACTACAGCAAAGCTTTCACTTCTCCACCAAATGCCTCCAAGTAATTTAGGAACAGTGTAAAAGTGAATGTGAATTGCTGTTCCCTGTCAAAAGGCATCTGCCCAAGCCATTTAAAAATTCAACACCGTTAAATCCATTAAATGAGGATAACATAGAGTTTTTGTTTCAGACCTGTTGCATAAAGAATCCCCTCCCTGCTGCCTAAAGCCCTACAGAGAGAGACAGCCTTATAATGAGGGGGGGATAATCCAGCAAAACACCCCCACTAATGAGCTATCATCATGCAAAAATGCCAGCTTGATACACATTAATTGGATTCCCACTATTTTGAACCAATTAATTGACCTGCATTGTCATGTGGCTTGGCTGCAGTGGGTTCCTAAGAGAAACGGCCTCTGTTTAGAGTGACTCCAAAGGCTGTGGGGCCGGTGAAAAGAAGTGGGTTTTAGTGAGATCAGCTCTCTCATTAAAGGCTTATGACATTTGTTTGAGCCAATCCTTTTGTTGAGAAAACAGTTTGTGCTGCTCAGTTAAAGCCTCAGCTGTGTGCGATTGTGGTGGTCACTTTTAGTAAGGGGGTCTGCCATGCTGGCCTCAGATCTGCTCACCTGCCGAGAAGACTAAGAAGAGTAGGAATAATGTCACACTCTTTTTTGATTGTCAACTTTTTTTTTTTACCACTTATCCAGTAAGGATTATATTAGATTATGCAATACTTTTTCAAATAGAATCTTTTTTTCAGACTTTTATTAAAAAACATAAAGCATGACTAAAGAAGACAATTTTAGCGAGAGAACTGACCTGTGGCCCAAAGCCGACTGCTTGTAGCAGGTTAACAGTTAAAAACAAAGAATTATTGTAACAATCAGAAAATGGCTTTTATCAGAAGTTTGATAAAAGTAACAAAATAGTTAAAAGTAAATTAATACAATTTGGTGTGAAATTGAAGTAAACAAAACATGTATAACATAAGAAAAAAATGAAAGACGCTGCTGGTCAATGTTAAAAAAGTGGTTATATCACACACACACACACACATACACACCCACCCACACACACACATTTCAAAGATTTTAGGACAGAATCAAAAGTTATTCAGTTTGAAATGCGAACATAGTAATTGTAAAACGTAATAGTGCACTTTGCCTAGATCAATGATAAAAGTGAACAACTAGTTGATTAGTTGAACAATACAGTATGTTCAATTAAAGACAGAAATAATGCGGAAGTGCTAAGGTATTATTCGCTCCACCACAAATTCTAGTAAAAAATACTAAAATTAACACATTGTTTTTACATTTTACTTTATTATTCTTGGGACTGTTTGGACTATTAAAACATTCTAACCCTCCTTTAATGCCTTCAGGTTATAACTTCTGAAAATTACTTGCATACAGTGAATGGAATGCAAAGTGTTTTAGTCAATGATCTCCCGAAAGGGACTTTTCTAACGTCTCCTACTTACTAGTGTAAATTAAATGGATGCAGCTTAAACAGTAACTAAGAGTAAATGAGTTCAAAGAGCCTATAATATTTAAAACACATCACTCCCACCAGGAAACCTGCAACCACAAAGAACACATTTCACACTGTTAATAAAAAAAACTCAATATATCCAGAATCTAAAAAGCGCCCTATGAAACCCAACTTCTTTCAAAACCAGACGCCATGCATTTAAAATTCAGACCATACGTGACCACTGGTCTAGAAAGGTTGAGGGAGAAAGAAAAACCCATAATGACCTGTCCAAGCAAGTCCCGGCTTACTGCAAAGAAAGAGCAAAAAAGTCATTGCCATTCAGTTTACCGAAGCAGATGAGGCATCTCCATTAACTGAGGTTGATGACGGCTAATTCTGAGCACATTGATTTAAGGAGTATTGACCTCGGGTCTCGGGGTCAGGATGTAGTGCCATATTGATCCAGGCCTGATCTGCATGTAAGAGGCTGATCTACGGCTCAGCCACAGTGGCACAGCGAATGCAGCTGCGCGTCGAGGGCAATTATCTTTATCAACAGCTTAACACAGTTGAAGCATGAGCTCGGCCTCACTGTGAAAAACAATCGGAAGCCCTCCGAGAAAAGCAGAAATGCTACCGCAAGCATCCCAATTCAGTTCATCGATCGTAACCTTAAAAAAGCCGCACAAAAGAAATGGACAGAGGAGTAAAAGCGTGGTATGAAAAACTTCTGCAGAAGCACATTAGGCAACAGCGGCCTTGGGAAAATATACAAGGTATCTGGTCTAATCTATCACTGTGAGAGTGCTGGTAATAGCAGACATTAGTAGAAGATCATTACCCTCCATTGTGCATTCACTTAACTATACTAGACAGAGGTTACAGTGTAAGGTGGGCAAATGGAATGGCAGATGTTGTTTACTGGACCATCAGAATGAGAAGAAATGAGGAAACATGTCAATGCTGAAGGATTTACGGCAAAAGCCATTTGTAATGTTCTCCTCGTCTTTTGATTCTAATGGCCTTAAGGAGGAAAGTAAGACGAGATGTTTATTAAATTACACTAAAATTGATTAACTAATTAAAAAAAAAATCAATAGTCATACAATGACTTCTTTTAGTACTATTGGGATTATCCACCGATGTGAGTGATTTAAATGTATGCAAATGTCACGTGAGAAAGCACGGTTCCAAGCCCCGTCTGAAGTGTATTTAAACAGAATACAGAAGAAACCTTGTCCCGCGCCGCTAAAGGTCATTTCACTCATTGCTCCCGTACAAACCTGTCACTACATTTGCTTTAACACTGGGTCAGAGGCAAAAAGGTCAAACCTTGGGATGCTTAATAGTTTAATTATGACCAATGACGGCCCTGCATTTAATCACTCGACCTATCCGAGGACACATTAATACAACTCCAAATGTTAGTTTGCTTAATCATTGAAGAATCAATTATTTACATGTAACTGTCCGTTATGTCTCGTGCAGAGAAAAAAAAAAAAATGAATGAATGTCACCTACAAGTAATCAAGCAGAACTCCATTAATATGTATAATGAATTGAGCATGGACACTTGTCATCTTTTTGCTACCTTTACTTTTCTGCTCTGACAGACACGTTTGGCAGTAATTGTTGTCCAATCCTTCTTGGGGTCATGAATTAATCTGCATGTCTTCATGCCTGTCACAAACTAATAAACACACAACTAAATGACGCACTGCTTCACAGGGAATTAGTATGCCAATGCATATAAAATGAGAGCTGGTTCATGCTTTATCCATTTTATATTCTTTGGAAAGCTAGAAATAAAAATGCATTGTTTTTTTAATAACTGTAACTTTATTTGTAGAATCCTTTAAAACAATTGAGTTGAACAAAGTGCTGTACAGGAAAAGCATGACTCTTAAACAACAGACAACATACAACAGACAGACACAATAATTTATTATTATTATTATACATGCATATCAGAGAAGCAACAACATAAACAAAATCATATTTTAAACAAAAACAAGTTTTTCAATAATAATGCAATTTACTTGTAAGAAAGAAAAGTAATAATTAAATATAAGATACACAAATTAAATAGAGCATAGTTGCAAAAAGTATCACTGATAAAAAATTGTTTGAATTTTGACTACACATTTCATGAAAAAGTCCAACAACACTCTCAGCCATAGATTTAGTAGTTTAAAACCACACAGGAAGTTCTCACAGTTAGGGCTTCATGGTTAGTCACAATAAGTCACATAAAATCTTTTTTTCCGATATTTTTTCGTAGAAACACACATTAAAATCACCCTGGCCATTGTCACATTGCACTGACCTCTTCAGAACTCTTCCTCTTTGTTGCTGGTGGCTAATGAACAGATTAGTTGTAAGGGGCAGATAAGAGGAGGAGAGGCCACTACTAAACCCTCCAAATAAAGGGAAAATCTGTCACAGGTGGATCCACATTTCTCCCAGAAACCTCTGGAAGACCCATGGACTTGACTTGCGTCCACACAATGGCTTCTCTGAATCCCCGCCACTGTCGCTCTTCCTGTCCTGCTTCATCTCGCTCATCTAAACGAGTCAAGTGGAGCTTGAGGAGTTGACATTTTTGAAGCACCAAATTGGATACTTGTTGGCAACGTGCCTTCCCTTTGTGCGTATTGTCCGGCTCTGTATTTACAAAACGGCACGGTGGGGTCTTCTGAAGCATATTGTGCTGAATGGGACTCCCCTGGAAGATTGGAAGAGACACTCGAGAACAGGCACACAATGAGAGCCGGGGTGCCAAGGGAAAGGGAGGTGGGGAGTGGACGGAGGAGAGTCCGGCATTTGTGCCCGTTTTCATTCAATTCTTTAATATTCCACCGCAGGTTCTGCTTCAGAGAGACGCCCATTGTGAAGTGCTGAATGGGAGACTTTAGGAGTGTCTCTGCCTCCATTAATTAGGGCTCACTGACGCTTCCGCTCCCTGAGAGTCTGCCTCATTATGATTTCCTCACATTCTTCAGCTCAACTTAACCCCATTCCTCAGCGCTCAGATCAAAGGCAAGAAGATGCCCACATGCTTCGCTACTGGTGACCACAATAGACAGGATACAGTACTGGAAGTGACATCTTTACATTTGAAATGCTAGCTACATTTTCGCTAAGCACACAATTTTCTTATGGGAAAATTTCTTACTACAGAATGGTCTGTATGATAGAAAGCATGTCTACTATATAAATAAAAACAGAATTATCAACCAATAACTAGTTGGACAAACACTTGTTCAATTTTCAGGCAATATTTTAAAAGAAAATAATACATTGTGTAAAAATCTGGACACAGCATGACTAACAAAATGAATAGAAACATTTTTTACACAAACGCATATGCGCAAAAGTCGCCACAAAAGCCAATTCCTTGAATTGATCCCAAAGAGTAATGACATTTTATGACCTTAGAATCAGACAATGACTCTCTGTCTGTAAAGTTATTAATGTGACAGTAGAAGTGTCACTTGCCATAGACAGCCAAGTGATATCAGGTTAATTCTGTTTACAAAAGGCTAAATGTTACATTATTTTCACAGGAGAAAAAAATCAATACATGCCCTTTCTTTTCTTATAACGCCTTTTTGAAAATCAATAAGGTTCGGCACAATGACATTTTTTTAGATGCAAACAGGATGAAAGCCCTTTGAAAATTGAATTTGTAGCATCTATCAATCTATCTATCTATCTATCTATCTATCTATCTATCTATCTATCTATCTATCTATCTATCTATCTATCTATCTATCTATCTATCTATCTATCTATCTATCTATATATCCATCCATCCATCCATCCATCCATCCAATCATTCTTCCATTCGTTCGTCCGTCCGTCCGTCTGTCAGTCCGTCCATTCGTCCGTTCGCCCATCCATCTATGTACTGTACGTACCTACCGACCCCTCTCTCTCTGTTTTCTATCTCTCCATTTATAATAATATAGTATATGGATAGATTTTGAGACAAATGAAAAATGTAGAACAAGCTGAAGCAGAGCAGACTACAACATAGCAGTGGAACTCATCCAGACACCATTTCAATTTAAATCCAAGAACAGGAACACAAAAAAGATGGAGAGTTTAATCCCAACTATACAGCAACAGTGTGTCCAGTCACTATGACCAAAGCGGAGCGAGCGGCGAGCTCAAAAGCAAGATCTTTCTTTAGCAGGATGCACAAAAAGCAGCAAACATGACCCAGGGTGTATTTCCAGCACACTACCCCAGGCTTCCATTTGCTGTGGAATTCACTTTGCCTCATTAGTTACACACTTTCTTAGTTTTTAACAATGCCTTTGCTTGAGTCCTCCCAGCAGAAATCTTCTTTCCCATTCTCTGTCGATATTTTGCAGACCCGGGAGCAGTTTGGGAGAGTGGAGGTTTTTTCCTCTCCCCCTCTTCTAACTGGTTTAAGACTTGTAATTATCTCTTGCTGGGGGAGGCTGTAAATTGGATTAAAGTGGTGAGTCTCAGCTGAGTGAATTACCTCCATCTCCCCACTTGGTGGGCCAGGCCTGATAAACGTGCAGGGGGAACGGATTTGGATTCAGCCATCGCATTCATGGCTTCCTCGTGGAAAGAAATGAAATTTTCCGACAGAAGGGGCCGGTGTGCCAGTGGTATCTGTTCGCGTCGTGTTTCATCTGCTTCTGCTCTTCCAGAAATGCAATTACCTGCGTTATCGGCAGCTAAATGGTCGCAGCTTGGCACCGAAGTCTGTCTACCTGCTGCAGCCACCTGATTCGACTATTTTACATGGCAGTGGCGTTGGGTATTCTCAGCTCTACGTATAGTTAGTGGAAGAAAAGTTGAGAGCGGTTATGATCGCTGTTATCCAAAATCTACTTAGAGTAACTTATATTTAATACAACTAAAATGATTTTTTTGTGAAATCGCAGAGAAAAATTCAGAGCATACCCGTGGCAGAATCAGCAGTGCATACTGTTTGCAACAAAGGTCATGGGTTAAATGCAGACATGTACAAAATTAATAACAAGCAAAGAAATAATGCAATTGAAAAAATATAAAAAAAATAAAAATAAAAAACACAGATGGAGTTTTACCAATATCTTTAGCATTTTAGTTGTAGCATTTTTGTTGATAATTGCAATATTATAATGATGTAAAATAAGTAAAAAATGCTACTATAAAATTGCGTTATTGCAATATAATTGCACTTTATTGCATTAATACAATTATAATGATTCATTTTGACTATTATAAAGTTTTGGGAAAATGTACTTAATCATTGAGTAAAAATGTAAACAATCAAAGCTCCTTAAATACACATTTTAAACATTAGCTATAGCAACATGAATTATTAGTTAAAAAGTATAAAACATTGGTGGCAGAAAACAATTCTCCAACAGCGGTGGCAAACACAAACACAGGAACAAAGGATTTTCTTCCGACTCCATTCGCCTCTTTTTTGAGAGTTACTGGCAGGTTTGGATATAGCAAGTTGCTGAACTCCAGTAAGTGAAATTCTCATGACAAAGTTTGTTAATTCCCATCGGGGGAGAATGAATAATGCTGATAGAGGGCAAGCTCATTTTAAAGAAAGAATAGGTGAATTGGTTGGAGTGGTGGGACCTGGGAGTGAGTGATAGGTCACTCTCTGTGATTGTAAAATTGTAATCCTGGTGTGAAATGCCTTTAAGTCTTTAAGGACAGCTTGGACTCTGGAGCGTGAAATAGTAAATCTATGTTTCTGAGTGCTGTGAGCCACCTCCAGTATAGCTGCAAGAGTCATTCACAGTCTTTGCTCCATTTACATGAACCTGCCTGATGAAACGCTGCTGCCAGGAAACAAAGCAACTTTCGTTCAAGTTAAGCAAATAACTCTGTGCATAAAACATTTTGAAACAATTTATCTAGTTGATTTCCACTCAATTCAACTATTCACGGGATAAACTTACATTTTTTGGAGAAACACTTCATGACTGTACCAGCAGGGGGAGCAACCGATAGGCCTGGCAAGCGTTTACATCAAATATCAAGTCCATGTCTCAAAATAATAAAAGACTTATTCATCTAATAAAAGACTTTTTCACCATAACACTTTAGTTAACCTACTTCTATTTTTATGTTATTTAAAGCTACTTGATGTAGATCACTTTAGGTTTTGGTTTGATAAAATTCTCAACAAAAAGGACTCACAAGGGAAAAAAAATTATAGAATAAGCTAAAAAAAAAATAATCCATGCAATTACATAAACGATGTGCATGTAATAAACAAAAAACATTTTACAGTTTTACAGTTTAAGTGACTAATATATGTGGTTTAAAACAGCACAAATGTGTCTCTTCTGAAACTGCAAAAAAATGTTTTCAAAAATGTAAATGGAAATATAAAGAGGGCATGAACATTCAGGAAAGATTTAACCACCAACTTTGTGTTCTCTGCAAAGCCGATTACTCTTATTTGATATTTCATGCTACATTGAAGGATAAGTACTGCTCCAGGGTAGAGACACTACTGAGCAGTTCATTTCACGACTCTCATACACGCACGGAGGATAATAGAAAGTGCTTTTTTCAGAAATATTTCCTTCTTTGCCACATAAAGTGGCAAGCGACTGAAAAATCTAAGAGATTATGAGCATGACTTTTCCATCCTCACTTGAAATGTCAATGGCTTTCTTAAGCAGAAGACTTCCAAGCTCATACGGCATTTGTTTCAAAAGGGCATATGCGTTTTATAATAACCAAGAAGCAATAACAATCCTCGGCTATAAACTACTGAGGATGTAAAACACACACACACGGACACACACGGACACACACACACACGGACACACACATGTTATTAGAAGCACGTCAATCTTGATTAACACCCAAGTAATCTTACATATTTACAAATCAGTTTACAGTTCAAGATCAAGATCAAACATTTTTTTTTCTAAATCTGCGAAGAAATGGTGCTATTTCTCTTTTGAAGCAGGTCAGTGAGATGGTTCCTTTTCAGCTGCTGAAATATATGTTGGGGAGTGTTAATTGTGGGAGATTCTTTGCCACAGTGGGAGCCTCGTCCCGTCACTTATCATGTTTGTGTTAGATACAGACTGTTTGGAAACCTCCTCTGTTTTAATTCATTTATTATTACCTCGGTGAAATATTGCCAAGGAAAAATGTGAAGGCCGCAGCGAACACCATGCCAGAGATTCTCTTCTGTTTAAATTAGAGAAATGAGGGAAATAAATCAGAAACTTTCTGGGAAAAAGTTTATATTTCATAACCCTACAATTACTCTTAAAGAGACAGTTTATACATGAATTAGAATGGACAGGAGGGATTTATCACACAAAAACAGACCATGGCATAAAAAATAAAGTGAGTGAGTTTGTCAAAAAAATCTCAAAACGTAAAAGAAAAAGATGGCGTTTAATATTTTCACTTTCAACTTTAATTGTTGTGTTCATAATCTGCTCACTTTGGTGGAACACAATATCTGCATATTTACAACTTTTGGAAATAAATTCAGTTAAAATTAATAAACATAAGTGAATATTTTTTTTAACAATTACATTTAAATAAATGACAATTACTTCATAACAAATAACCTTTGGAATAATGTCTTAAGGTCGGAATAAGAATAATTAATGTACATTTATTATGCAAAATGGTTTTGTAAATACATATTTTACTAAAAACAAGTATAATCATTTAAAATGTTCCATTTACTATACTGTGCAAACTTGCATTTAAAATTGTTTGCAAAAAACAGTTTATTCGATAAAAAAATAGTAAAACCCAAAATTTAGCAGAACACAAAAAAACTTTATACTCAATATTTAATAAATAATATGAGTACATTCAGTTTACTAAAGTAACTCACATTATTCTCTGTTTTGTTACTACATACAACCGGAAGGACAATTAAATATCTGTATTAAAATGACAGTCTGTCAAGAGCTGTGTGCAACTAGCAGAGGAGTGTGTGTTTTCCCGCTGCTTGCAAGACAGTGGTGGTAAACCTCTTTCATCTTTAATTTCCTGCTGTGTCATCTATAGGGACAGATCAAACAGGGGACAAAGTGTCCTTCCCTGCTCTTCTATTACACATAATCACCCCCCTCCTTCGGCTCTTATCTCCTCACTTCCTCTCCCTTTAGCCCCCTCCTGAGGACCCTCCCGCAAGGTGGAAGGAAAAATTTGATAAAAGATAATTACATCCCCCCCCTGCAAACATTTAGGGAGATCTGTCAATAGCAAGCGGTTGGGGTTTATTGCAAGTGCAAGAAAGACAATTTGCCTTCAAACGCCACAGGAATTCCGAGACACCAGAAATGTTGGTGCTCATGCCAATGTGCCGACAGTAGGAGTGACGCGAGAGGGGAGAATGCTGGGTAAGGATGGGAATGTTTTTTCATCACTAACTGGGATAATGAAAAGAGTCGCTCTCTCACTTTCCCGCAGATCCTTTCAATCCCTCCCGGTCACATGACAGTCCTCCCTGTCTCCCTTGTTTTGATCTTGAAATGCTCGTAATAAGGTAATGACAACAAATTAAGGATGAAGGTGAGTGATCACAATGTAGCCACCCCCCACCCCCCAGCTGGCCGTGTCACTTCTCTGATGCAAGATGTCTTTTTGACCCAATGAGAAACCAACAGATGCAAGATGTAGCACAGAGGCCATGCTGACATCGCCGGACTTTATACTGGGTAGATTTTAACATCACATTTCCATCACATTCCTAAAAAGTCCAGAGGTTTTGTGAGAAAAAGCCTCCAGCCTGCACTGACCCCGTAGTCCCCACTCCCACCTGTCCCACCGGTGCAAGCTGTTCACAATACCTGAAGAATCCAGTAAGGGTCAGAGGCTCAAAGTGGAAGACCTATCAAGGTGCAAACTCAACATTATGTTCAATCTGGATAATTTGATTTATTTTTAGCTACTTATCCACCTCAGCTTCCATGCTGAAATAAGCAATTTCATGCACCTGTGCAAGAGTTTAATCAGCTATTATAGTAAAGCTGGAAAATAAAAGTGCACAGGCAGGTAAAAACCATTCACACTGGAAATCAAGATGAATAAAAGCTACCATGAAACAATTGCAGTAAAAAATCTCAACTTAGCTGTTTACCAATATGACTGGTTTAGATGCTAATAGAATTAATGTTCAAAAGAAAGAAACAAAATTTGAGTGTCAAATGGGCCTTCAAAGTTGTGGGAGTCTCCACAAAAGGTCCCCACTTTGTGATTCTCTGTGACACTCACAAATGTCTTTGAAGCCCAATTGTGATGTAAACTTCAGAACACACAAACACAAAGCTGTATTTTGTACATTTTGCATTTTGTAAGTTTTGTTTGTGCTGTTTGTTGCATAAAATTGCTCATTTTTTTATATCTTTTTTACAGTCTTGATTTTGAACTATGGGAGAAAACCAGAAACACAGAAGAAACCCAAGCAAGCAAGGAGAAGAACTCTAGAAAGGAAGTCTCCAAACGGGTCTTGAACTTGAGTTTTTGTTTACAATGGTTCTACACATCACAAGATTTGAATGGCTCATCATGTCAATCAAACATCTGTTAGACTGTCCACATCATATACAGCTCCAGTTGACCTCTGCATGACCTCTACAGGTATGGCTAAAGGCATCTCCTGAGAGGAGTAACACTAAACAGACACCAAAACTGCCAAATCTCCCCCAGTAGACAATCATGTCTCAAAAAACGCTCTACTTGGACTTTGTTTCATTCCATCCCCCAATCTTTTCTACACTCCTTCAATAAAAGCACCCAAAAATCTTGCACAGGGGACAGAGAGGTGAAATTTCTCTCATCCAAATGGATTGCAATTTCCCCCCATTTAGCACCTGAAGGTAATTAGCTTGAAGAGATTGCAGAGTGAGCAACACGTTCATGGAACATTAACTCTTGCACATTCTCCAGTTGCAGAGAATTAATAGGAAAGATTAAAGTTTAAAGAGAGCAAATGCCATTACTGCACAAACCACCTCTCAGTGGCTATAAGCAGATCTTGCTAAGCCAAACACTCTACCTCTCCTCCTTTTTCTCAAAATAAGTTGACATTAAGACTGCAGAGAATAACATAATATAGAGCTAAATGACTGTGGCTGTAAACGTGTGCTGGTATATAAGAACTGGTCCAATAGCCCGGGGTCTCATTTTTCCTCCCTAACAGCTTTTTGCATGCTTTCTCGGTTCTAGGACACATTTTGCTAATTAGCACCTTGGCATTCGTTAATCTGGCCAGCATGCTGAGTAAATGTACATGCAAATCCAATTTCATAAAGGTCTTCATGGTAAATTATCAAGCCCAATAAACACAAATCTTCTCAATTAAACCCTTTCTTCTGCATCTTCACTCTTTTCCAATGCGCCAAGTGTTCAACGGACCCCTGCGAAAGAAATCATGAGGTTAAATTCCCGTTTTATCCACATCCATGTTCGCATATCACGTATCAATACTTTTCATTGCTTAGAGATAAACACACCACGCTTATTTGAGTGTGGATCTGTCGATCTCTTAATCATGAGGAGAGTTTTCGCAGTAGGAGGTTGAGATTCGGCTCTTGGCAATGAATTTTTAGAGGCAATGCCTCTCGGAGATTCAATCACAGCCTGAAAAATCCAGAGTGGAAAAATGAAATTGAGACATGGTAGAATTTATTGCCCAGAAAATTCCATTCTACTATCTGATTTGAAAAGTCCAGTCCTCCTAGCTTCAGAAAATCTATTTTCCACATTTTAATACCCCACGTAACAGTCTTCATAATTCATTCGAGTGTGTTAAGCGCAGTTTTATTAGATCTGAAACAAATTTTGGTGAGGGATCCTATAGGTCATTAACCATGGAGTAATTTTATCCTTGTTTCCCTAATGATGCCATAATGGTGAGTGAATTTCTTAACTAAAGACCAAAGAACATTTTGAAGGTCAGCTTCATCTGCAAGCTCCTTCAAGCGCTTCTCGGAGAGATTGGAAAAGTCGGAGATTTTTGAAGAGTCATTAATAACGCTAAAGCTGAAAGCCTATTTGCGTTCTCGCTTTCTACCTTTTAATTTCATACTTCCCCCCCTTCCTGCACTTTCTCTCTTCTTGCTCTGCACTGTTCTCACACTTACCATCAAGCAGAAAAAATGGAGCGTGGGGGCAAAAATGGCAGCCTGGTGACATGCCGATCCCAGATGTGATGCCGCAATAATTTAAATTTTATGCCTTTGTTATCACTTTAATCATTTTCTTTATTCGTTTTGTTTCAGTGCTCAGGGAGAGACACCTGATAGGGCAAAATACCAAGGGAACAATTTTTATTTGGAATGTGGTACAGCATCTAATTAGAATTTGAATTTTGCTGAGCCTTGAAATGGCCAGTGCTTTATCCTGATCGCCTTAGATATTGTTCCAAGTCAATCATTTGTCACTGCACAGCATGCTGGGAAGGCTCTGCTAATCAACTCTATTCCTTCCTCCATTCTTTTTTGCTGCACTGGCATTTTTGTCATTTAGACTTTATAAGAGCGGTTGTAAAGCACGTTCGTGTTCTTGAGTAGCTGTTACTTGGAGAATGTTCCCCGGCTGAGTCTGCGTAAAGACAGATCACTTCAGAAACTCTGATCAATTATTTTAGTGTCAATTACAATTAATTTGCAAATTCAATTTCCTTTAATGCAGCCTGGAATGTTATTTTTTCCTGACAAAATACTTAAAACACAGGCTGAACATTGATTATTTGAATAAGATGCTGTAATTGAATAAATAAGACTTAAATAAGTTTAATGTGAAATGGTACGAGTAATTCAGCATTTATTCACCCAACTTCAGTGTTCACCATGCTGTTCCGATGGAGTTAGAAAATAAAAATCTCTGGGCCATATCAAGTATTATATCTCACTATAAAAAAAAATACAATTCTTAATTATAATTTTGAGCAATATTCAGTACATTGAGAGCCATAAAATCCACAAACCGCTCTTCTGCCCTGAGAGTGTCTAATATTGTCCGTTGGTGGTTTTTATTGTTCCATGTCTAATCTAATATCTGGCAGGAGCCTCCAGCTGAACTACAAGCATTTTGTTCCCCAACTATAAGAGCGTGTGGAACAGAAATTGGGACAGACAAGCGTTAACGGCTGGAAATTTACCAATAGATGCTCCTGATGTGGAGACACGCTGGCAGCAGTGGTGGACCTCGTGTAGAACAGCATAGAATCAGGAAAGAAGTGCACTCTTTCCAATTCCTGATCCAACCATATATGCGAAATGTACTTTTTATGCTTATTTGGACATCTAGCAGAGAGGCAAGCGTTCCATCAAACTGTGATTAAACACGGGATGACAACACTTAAAAAGCATTGCATTTAAAACACACTCCACAACTTTGGAACATAAAAGTATTGACAAACCATGTTTGTTGTGCATTAATATTTAATGGCACATTTAAACACTCAGCCCATTTTTTAACTAGCCTCAGATATTCTTCTTGTTTCATCTGCAACTTTAATTAGAGAGTTGTAAGGGCCACTTTGAAGAAATGGAGGAAATAAAATCCATCTGACAAGATGATCGATTACCTGTAAGACTATCTGACATAGAAATTAAGGTTTTTTAATGACGAGCTGCCTCCTCTTGCACATGAAATTCAAATTCTTTTCAAAGGCTCCCTAGCAGCCATCACCTGTCTCCAGCACACGCGTCCTCCGAATGCAGCTACTTTGTCTCTGTCATCACTGAGAGGACATTGTTTTCACCAAAAAGCGTTTGTATTAACCAATCTGACACTGCATCCAGGACACATCTCATTGAGTCCTGCATCATTGGTGAGCAGAAGAAAAATGGGGGAGATGAAACCCCCCACACATCTGGGCCTCTTCACGCTAAAACTACGTAAACAACAGCACAGATCTTCTACGTTTAAATCAACGGTTGAGTAAGAGGTGGATTTTAACAGTATTGGTTTTGTCTTTGGGCATTTTTGCGAGCCCAAAGCGTTGGGAATGAAAGAACTCGTGAAACAACACTTGTTTTGTGGAAAGACGTTCATTCAGATGTTTAATGCACTTGATTACAGGTCGCCAGCTGTGTTCAATAATTTAGGTTTATGAGTTTGAAACCTGTTAATTATGAAGTCAAATGCATAAAGCAATCTCCGCTGGACTATATTGGATGCAGACAGTTAAATTTACTTTAGTGAATTTTCTGCAGAGTCTACGGCTCCACTCTCCATGCTCGGTGAAATGAAGGTGTTCAGTCACAGCACATATGCCATGATGCTAATGTTAATTAAAAAAAGCTAATCACTGTGATTTTTCGGAGAAGAATGGCCGAGGACATCTTATCTATTGATGGAACACTTTACTTTCTACATTTTCAGGATCATAAAGTTTGTTCAAATGAATTTATTCAAGTATCTTGTGCATAAAACAAAGGTGCATCCAGTATTCAAATATCTATATAATATGTACACCTAATTATAAGTAACATGTGCATCTTCTTATGGGCATTTTTACATTTTTCTTCACACGCACGTATGCATACACAAA